>JAUMJL010000933.1:0-510000 GCA_033558185.1 Dromococcyx pavoninus
GAGTGAGGTTTGCAACCCTCATGATGCCACACGCAGCCTCACCCCACACCAAAGCTGTGAGCCAGTGTTGGTCCCTCTCCTGAAGATGAAGTGTGATCCTGGTCTGGAGGTGAGGGACACTTCTCCTGGGCAGTGCCCTCATGGGAAGCCCATGCTGGAGCAGGCTCCTGGCAGGACTCGTGACCCTGTGAGGGACCCAGGCTGGAGCAGTTCCTGAAGAACTGCAGCCGGTAGGGAAGGACTCACGTTGGAGAAGTTCATGGGCACGTAGGTGTAGCACTTAGGGACATGGTTTAGTGGTGAGGTTGGCAGTGTTATGTTCACAAATGCACTCCATCTTAAAGGTCTTTTCCAACCTAAACAATTCTATGATTCCATGACAGCAAACCTTCCAACTTTCATCCAAACTGCATTTCCCCTGGCAGAGCATAAGGGAAAGGAACCTCATCCCTTCCTGGCATTGACAGCAGCCAAAAGTGCTTTGCATGCCACCAGCCTTCCCTTGCAGGCATTTTGAGATGAGCTCCTGGGGCAAAGTGAGATCTGGGATGAGTAGCCAGCATCTGCCCTAGTCCTTTGCAGATCATGGAATGGTTTGTGTTGGAAGGGACCTTAAAGCCCTTCCAGTTCCAACCCCCCTGCCATGGGCAGGAACACCTCCCACCGGATCAGGGTGCTCCAAGCCCCATCCATCCTGGCCTTGAACACCTCCAGATGCCTTGGGGAGGGGATGAAACCCCACCATTTCTCCTATTTACTTCTGCATCAGGTAGCCCAAGTTCATTGATGGACACAACACACTTCTAAAGGGCTTTAAGATCCTGGGTCCACCTCACCCATCATACCACCATGCTCAGGCAAGAGCCACAGGCCAAGGCACGTGGGGTGACAGCGAGGACGATTTCTGCTGCAGATGGCTCTTGAGCAACACGTCCTGCCAAGCAAAACTCTGTGTATCATCAGCGAGGAAGGGAAGCTCAGCAAGACAGTGACATAACTCTTTCGAGACAATTTCATAAAATGCAGACTTTCTAATTGAATTTGGAGTTTTGATAATTAACCCTTCCATAAGTACATATGCCTGCAGGGAAGAGGGAGGGGAAAAAAGAAAACAGCCACCAAACAAACATGTATAATTGGCTGGTAAGAGATTTAAAATGTAATCATTGGCAAGATGAACTTTTGGTTGCTGTCAAGTTGTTTTACAAGCTAAAAAGCACCTGAGGTTAGAAAGGGGAAGGTTTAGGCAACTGCTGGTGTGCCTATTTGCTGATGTACATCCCCTCCCAATGCTGTTCCCAACCTGTTGTCCAAATTCAGGCATGTTTTAGTGAAAACTGGAGGTCTCCAAGATGACTGCTGGTCTGCAGGAGAGGGATGAATGCTTGCTCCCAACTAAGGTTATTTGAATGGCCACTGAGCGCAGGCTGCACCCAGAGCTGCTGCAAAGTCACTGGAAAACAGGTGAGCACAAGAAAAGCCAATTTCTCCAAAACCAAAAAAGAAAACAAAGAAGATTTCCTCTGGTTTGCTAAGGTTTTCCCCTTCCCCACCACTTCTGCCTGGAGGAAGCTCCATTCTGGACAAATGAAGCCGAAGCAATGAGCAAAAGCAAACTTGGGCAAGAAAACTAAGTTACTGCAGCTCTGTTCAAACTCATTTTTCCATCCAGGAGGAATTTGTGTATTTCTCAGTATTCTCCCGAATTACAACACCTGAAAAACCCTGAAGAGCACCAAGAGCATTCAGAACTAAATCCAACCAGCTGAGTTTTGCTCGATTTTGTTTCTCTGCCCCTTTCTAAGCCATGAGATAATTCACATTTCAGAACAAGAACAAAGAAATCTATCTTCTTCAGGATGTTTTAATAGTATGAGGCTTTTTACCCCCAAGCACACCCCAGGCTGGACACTGGGCTGAAGTCAGTGTGCCAAGAGCTCCATGAGTGCTGTAAATCTCCTTTCTTCCCCTTGCCTCTAAGAAAACACACCAAAAAAATAATCCCCTGAACAGCCAAAACAGAAGATTGCGGTGGCGGTGTCACCAGTGATGTTGAAATGACTGAAGTTTGCAGTGCAAATACTCCCACTTCTCTTTCCCAACTCAGCAAACACTCCCCACATCCACAATTTCATGGAGTTATCCACAATCTTTTTTTTTTTTACTCCCCATAATCAGAGACCAAGGGTTAAAATGCACATTCCTGGTTTGCATTTTATAACGTCTCATAGCTGGGTTGCAAGGAGACGCTCATAAACCCACAGTGGTCTGCAAGCTCCAGATGGGCAACTACCAAATTCCATGTCTTTAAATCAAAAATTAGAGGCAGGGCATGGTTTTACCCTGGAGGACAGTGCTTGCTATGAACACAACCATCACACACGTAACAGCACAGAAAGAGGGTTCAGAAATCCCTGCCAGGGCACATCCAGCAGCATTTGGCTTCTATAGAGAAATATTAAACTGAGTACGATTTGTTTGGGTTTTTATAGGCTTGAGAGAGACTCAGCCAGATGTCTGGGCAAAATGTAAGCCCTGATGGAGAAGAGTGGGGTAAAGCAAAGGATGGCTGGGGAGGGTGTGGAAAGGAAAGGATGGCTATGGGGGGAAAACAGGAAAAAAAAAGAAGGGATGTGTGTGAATGAGATGATTTCTATCGTTTTAGCTCCCTTGGAGTGATGCGAGCAGTGAATGCAGCTTCCCCAGTCCAGCTTCTCCGTGCCCCTCTCGTCAAATCGAAACCTGAGGGAGCTGGAAGAGGAAACTACTGATTTGGGCTGGGTGGGAGCAGCAAACCCAACAATTTCCTGTCTGTGGTATGACAAACCCAGGCTCTGGTATTCGCGGGAACGTCGCTGCCACTGCCTCCTGCCCCAGTCTCTTCCCCCTCTGAGCAGGATCTGTGTCATAGGCTGGGCTCTTTCAAGCCAAAGCTGTAGGCTCATAGTGAAAGAATTAAAAATACAATTAAAATTTGAATTTTTTGGCTTCCAAAGAGTTACAGCCACTCTGGGTAGAAATATTAATTGCTGTGACCACAGCTTGGAGCTGCCTGCATACAGCTTTTACCTACCCCCGCCCCAAATTCCTCTACTCATTGGCAGTTCAGATGAATATTCAACTTAGGCTAACA
The DNA here is from genome assembly GCA_033558185.1 of Dromococcyx pavoninus. Lineage (NCBI taxonomy): Eukaryota > Metazoa > Chordata > Aves > Cuculiformes > Neomorphidae > Dromococcyx > Dromococcyx pavoninus. Next base: position 3,134 of record JAUMJL010000933.1, read on the forward strand.
AAGAGGACCTTATTTTGAGCCATGATCCTGCAATTTGCTGTGAGCCTACGTAGAAGCTTCTTCCAGTCAAATGTAAAGAGCCAGCCCCACAGGGGTCGATGTGCATGGACACAGTGTGTCTGTGTTAAAAGGGGCTTCCAATATTCTCACTTCAATATCATTAAAAAAGTGTTACTCAGAGGACAAGGATTCAGCACAGATCACTAGCAAAGGTATTAATCAAGTGGCAATATGTAAATGCAGGGCATGTTAGCTGCTTTGTTGGTCTCCTTGAAGATGCTGCTAAAGCAGGAACATCTTTGCTGGGAGCATCTTTGCTGCGAGCATCTTTGCTGCGAGCATCTGGCAGCTTCCCGGGTACCACTTCCACCTCAAAATGGCCCAAACCCCTGCCCATTTCTGCAGCAGGAAGACTTCAGTGCTCAGGAGAGAGGCAGATGCCCCAGCCTCTGTGTTCACTATTCCACCTCCAGCCAGCTGTGCAAGTTTTGCTGTTTAGAAGCCTGGGATGAGGTTCCCTGGGGAACTCTGGAGCGGAGCATCAGAGGAGCCCTGCCTGCCCAAACTGTAGCAGCCTGACCTGCCCTCACCAGCAAACACCAACACCATTTACCACGTTATTTGAGACAACCACTCACCACCGTGCCTCAAAGGGAATACAAACAGCTTCTCACAAGCCTCCTGGCATATTAAACGGCACTCAGAGTCCTCTTGTAAATGCCACGTACTTGAAAAGCAACTTTGAGAAGTGACTGAGTGATTTTGAAGCAAAACATCCTTCTCATCTTGGCCGATAGCTGATGACCAGATAAGTTTCTGTGTTTCTCAGCTGTCACCCTGGTGGCATGGACCAGAGAAAAGCCCCATTGTACTGCAGGCACCAAGTACTGATGTTTGGAGAAGGATTTTTGGAAAACGTGGCTACAATAAAAACCCTCCCTTTACCTTCTCTTTAGCCTCCAACCATTTATCTTGTCTCCTCTAACAGCAAACCACACGTGGTTGCCCAGTTGAGCTCCAACCCTAGTCTTCTTGGAGAAGTTACAGAATCATAGAATCATTAAGGTTGGAAAAGACCAAACAGTCCAACTGTCAGCCCAATACCACTGAGCCTGCTACACCATGTCGTGAAGTGCCATGGCTACACATTTTTTTAATACCTCCAGGGATGGAGACTCCACCACTGCCCTGGGCAGCCTCTGCCAGGGCTTCACCACTCTGTCAGTAAAGACATTTTTCCTAATATCCAATCTAAACGTCCCCTGGTGAAACATGAGGCCATTTCCTCTCACCCTATCACTTGTCATTTGGGAGAAGAGACCAGCACCCACCACACCACAACCGCCTTTCCAGGAGCTGCAGAGAGCAATGAGGTCTCCCCTCAGCCTCCTCTTTTCCAGGCTAAACAGCCCGAGCTCCCTCTGCCACTCCCAGAACCCCTGTTCTCCAGCCCCTTCCCCAGCTCCGTTCCCTTCTCTGGACGCGCTCCAGCCCCTCAATGACCTTTTTGGAGTGAGTGGCCCAGGATTCGAGGTGTGGCCTCACCAGTGCTGAGTCCAGGGGGATGATCCCTTCCCTGCTCCTGCTGGTCTCACCTTGGCTGATCCAAGACAGGATGCTCTTGGCCTTCTGGGCCACCTGAGCCACTGCTGGCTCATGTTCAGCTCATTGTGAACCAGTTCAAAGCAAAAGGACCAAGTTGCCTGCAAGACAGCTCTGCAGACTCACCCTGCCTTGTGTTTGCAACAGGAATGGGCTGGGGCAAGGACTCTGCATTTCTCTTACATAGCCTTAAGTTGTTCCAGAGTTCATCCCAGTTCCAGTGCAAACAATTTCCCCAGCAAGTCCCACGATGGCTCGGAGCATTTGTAAGCACTGCAAAACCTCAAACACAAATCTGAGGAAATCAATGACGCTGCACTTTCTCAGTGTTTTATTCATAACCCTTTAAGGGGTCCATTAAGAAAAAGAGACTTTACTGGGAGAACACTAATATTTTCAATCGATATTGCAAAGAGTAGAGCTGAAACTATTGGCAAGATAACATTGCAGAGTCCATTTGATGCTAAACAGAACCCCTTGGATGAACCACAGACACTTTTGCAGACTAAAACCAGGAAAAGATAGAGCTTAGTGTGCAACATCACCTAAAGCAGAACACTCTGCATGTGACAACTCCCGTGGTGCTCCTCAGGTGATATCCCACCCTCTCCCAAGTGATAGGAGATAGAGGAGGAGCTGCCCATGGGAACAAAGGAGTTTAAACCAGTTGCCCAAAACGTTATCAAGGATGTGATTCACAAAGCACCCCCAAGGCCTTAGAAGACTCATCACTGCCTGCTCTTATCAGCTGCTCGTTATGAGGGCAGGGGTTTGCTTTGATATTTACCCCTGGTGCAGCCCCCATGCCCATCCTGGCTGGATAAAATGGGGATGCCACCACGCCGTGGGGCAGCACCTCGAGCCATCCTCCCACCTTGGCCAGGTAATGCAGCCTTTCAGTCCAGAAGGACTATTGTAATTCCAAATCCAGCTGCGTTTTGTTCATTCACTGATGTACTTTCCTCAGGTACAAACCCCTAAAGGCACTCTGTTCTCTCCCAGTGCTCCCAGTGAGCCCCTGCAGCTGGAGGTGGCTGCCATGCATATACAACCAGTAAAAGAAACCTAGAGAGAAATCTACATTTCTATTACAAAGCTTCCATTCCTGGACTTTCTGAATCTACTCAGGGTACATTTAGGTCATCTGTCTTAAGCCGTCCCTCTGCCAGCCACTGTTTGTCCCCCTTCCTTGTTTCTGTCAGCTATTCCTTCATTCCCAGTGCTGTACAGAGCACCCCCAAAATGCAATCCTACATTTAATGTATATCCCACAAATCTCACCCAAGCACACTTCAAAAAAGCAGGTTTTTTTTCCTTTGCATGTGTTTAAACTCGCCTTAAATTGACAACAACAATAACTTGCGTTCATTTCCTTCCTTCCTCTGCTGATTTTAAGCCACTTTTTTTTTTTGTTTGTAAGTCAATAGTGGCAAAATTCCTAAAAACCTCTGGGTGAGCACCAGGAGTTTCCAGTAGAGACCCCAACCTGCACAGACCAACTAAACGCCACTGCTCTGAAAACCTCAGCAGTTCTGTGCCCATTTTTCAGAGATGACTCTGCCAAAAGCACACGGCACGGCTCAATTAACGAAGTGGTTTCATCCAGCAGAGTGATAAATAACAGAGGAGCGAACAGGTCATTGCAATTCACTTGAGTAACCAGAATCCCTATCTGCTGCTTGGGTTTTTTCCAATCCTTGCCTGCATTAGTGACAGATTTTAATTGCCTGTTCCCAAACAGTCCAACCGCAGCCGTTCTGCGCAGGCAAGGACCGAGTTGACAAGATTTACTGATAGCTGCAACCTTGCTATTAGGGAGGAGAAACTTCCCTGCACTACTGTTCCAAGCATGGCACCCCAATACACATCCACTGCGCACCCCAGGCCTCTCCATGGCAAAACACTATTTACTGTCATGGTTTTCTCCTGTGAACATCAGAAAACACTAATATAAATATAGATTTTTCTCTCTTCCAAGCTCCCCTCACCGCTGGAAGGAGGGAAGACATTTGCCCATCCTGCTCACTAATGGTTGAAGAGCTTCTTACCAGCATCCTAACAATACTCAAGCCTAACAATATTCCAGAAGCATTTGGACAATGCATTCAGACACATGGTGCAAATGCTAGGGTTCTCCTATGCAGGGACAGGAGTTGGACTCGATGATCCTTGTGGCTCCCTTCCAAACCAGGACATTCTGTGTTTCATCCTACAACCAGAGCGGGGCTGGTCTGTTGCAATGCCCTAAACTTCAGTGAAGCCCTGGGCAGGCCACAAAAATCAACCTTCCCTGCCCTCTGACAGCAAGAAGCTACAGGAGGTTTGTCCAAAAGATAGAGCCAGGAAACCCCTGCCCAAGGCAGAGCTCTTTCCTTCCCCCCCAACGATGCACATGCAGAGCAGTCCATAAGGAATGCCAGAGCTGCAAGGAAACTTTCATTTTAAGACATTTCCTTAAAACTCACAGCAAAAAATCTGCTTTGCAATATTTTTTTCAATGCTAGGAGATGTTAAAAAAGGGCAACAAACACCGGCAGGGACAGAGGAACGATGGGGAGGGACAGGCTAAAAATGTAGGGAAAGGGTTTTGATGTGGAAAAATTGCAAAATTAATACGTCTGGAGATGAAGCAACAGCAGAGACTGGATGAAGGAGGGCATTGAGAAAGCAACACAAGGGCGAGGAGTGAGTCCCGTCCCATCCAGCTCTGCCAAACTCGACCCTGATAAACTGGCAGGAGCTCAAAGAGGAGCCATAAAAATAATGAGAGGGCTGGAAGAGCTGACATGCAGGAAGATTAAAAGGAACTAAATACGTATAGCTTGGCTCGGTGACAAAACCCAAGGGGAAAGGGAAGGCAACAGCTGGAGAGATCCATGGGTCTTGACTGTCCTGGGAAGGGGGGTGTTGAGGCTAAGGCCCCCAGGGCAGCTCCATCCCTGCTCCCCTCACCTGCTGAGCGGCTGCATTCCTTCCCTCTAATACAATCCCTAATTTAACAAGTGGAGAGGAGCCGGGCAAACACATTTTGGGGGGTGGGATGCATTACGTCAGGCGCTAATTTAGGTCCTCACTGGCCTTCGTCCCCATGCACTCGCTTGGCTTTCAGCACAAGTTGGCCCTGGCTCCGCTTTGGCATCTCCCAGCTGAATCCGAGCACAGCATCACTTATTCATTTGTGATCAACGGGTTGATTTTTTATCATTTCTAGACAGCTTTTATTTTGTTTTTCCCCCAGTCACCGAGTGCTCAACTTCAGCAAACCCTTCTGCAGCTCCAGCATAAAAATAACAACAACCAACAAAAAAAGAAAAATCAAGATTTCAGAGAGTCAAGACTATCTCCAGCACGAGACCCTTTGATGCAAGCACTTGCTTCCTTTCGGAACAAGCGTATTTATACCCATCTCTTCCTTCCTTTAAGTTCAGATAATTAACAAATCAAACTCTAAGCCTGGTGAAAGATGGCATTTTTAAAGCTGCTTTGCATTGAACTGCGACCTGCGGGCGCAGCTGACAGCTCCGCTACTCCCACGGCCTCAGGCACGCGCGGGGACCTGGCAATTAATATTTTATTTGAGTAATTACAGTCATCAGCCTGGACTATACCGTTGGGTAAACACACCCGAGCCATAAAGAGCTGATAACAAGAGAAGGGGAGGTTTGGCGGGTTTGGGTGCTCGCTTTCAGCGAGGAGCGCGCCCAAGCCGGCTCCTCAGCCAAAGCCATCCCGGAGGATTCGGCCGCGCGTTCCCACGCGCCCCAGAACAAACAGGTTCTTTGTCCAGGTGTGCACCCAAAGCCATCAGACACCAGAGTGCTCCTGGTCCCAAGCCCACTCCCTCGCCCACGCCACCTCATTCATCACCCCATATAATAATAGAATAGTTTGAATTGGAAGGGACCTTATAGTTCATCCAGTTCCAACCCCCCTGCCATGGGCAGGGACACCTCCCACTGGATCAGGGGGCTCCAAGCCCCCATGCTTGCAAAGGACCCTCAGGGACACTTTCCTCATTTGCGACAGCTACAATATAAGAATTATAGCTTGTAAACTGGAGGGCACCCATAAAAATCCCCCCCACACCCCAAAAATGAAGATGTTTCCCAGCTCTGTGTTAAATCCTGTGCAAAGCAGCTGACAGATGGGGGCTGAGGCCCCACCAGGTGCAAACCAGCCCCAGGCTGTAGAAGTTCGGCTGGTTTTGGCCCGAGGTGGTTGGGAGGAGCTGGAGAGAGTGTGGAGGCTCTGGAGAGAGCACAGGAAGGTGGATAAGGAGGGGGCAGCTTGGGGCTGGGATGGGGTACTAAGGCAGGGTGCTAGAACGGTGCTGGGAGCTCAAGCGCAGTACTGGGGCAGCAGCCTGGGTGCTGGGAGCTCGAGCACAATACTGGGGCAGCAGCCTGGGTGCTGGGAGCTCGAGCACAGTACTGGGGCAGCAGCCTGGGTGCTGGGAGCTCGAGCACAGTACTGGGGCAGCAGCCTGGGTGCTGGGAGCTCGAGCGCAGTACTGAGGTAGCAGCCTGGGTGCTGGGAGCTCGAGCACAATACTGGGGCAGCAGCCTGGGTGCTGGGACAGGGAGCTTGAGCACAGTACTGGGGCAGCAGCCTGGGTGCTGGGAGCTCAAGCACAATACTGGGGCAGCAGCCTGGGTGCTGGGAGCTCGAGCACAGTACTGGGGCAGCAGCCTGGGTGCTGGGAGCTCGAGCACAGTACTGGGGCAGCAGCCTGGGTGCTGGGAGCTCAAGCACAATACTGGGGCAGCAGCCTGGGTGCTGGGAGCTCGAGCGCAGTACTGAGGCAGCAGCCTGGGTGCTGGGAGCTCGAGCACAATACTGGGGCAGCAGCCTGGGTGCTGGGACAGGGAGCTGGAGCACAGTACTGGGGCAGCAGCCTGGGTGCTGGGAGCTCGAGCGCAGTACTGGGACAGCAGCCTGGGTGCTGGGAGCTCGAGCGCAGTACTGGGGCAGCAGCCTGGGTGCTGGGAGCTCGAGCGCAGTACTGGGGCAGCAGCCTGGGTGCTGGGGCGGCACGCTGGAAAGATGCCGGGTGGGGTGCTGGACAGAGTACTGGGTTAGCATCCTAGGTGCTGGGAAGATGCTGGGGTGAGGAGCTGAAGCATGGTACTGGGGCAGCATCTTAGCTGCTGGGAGCTAAAGGACAGCACGGGAGCAGGGCGTTGAGTGCTGGAGCTGGGTGCTGGGGCACACGGCTGGGAGCTCCAGTACAGTACTGGAGCAGGGTGCCGGAGCACAGTCCTGGGGACAGTGCTGGGTGCTGGAGCACAGAGCTGGGGGAGGGTCCTGGATGCCGGGAGCTGAAACACACAGCTGAGGCAGGGGTGCCGGGAGCTCGGGCACCGTGCTGGGAAGATGCTCGGACAGGGCGCTGGGTACCGGGGGACTCACCGAGCTTCTCGACGAGGCGCAGCATGACGCCGCCGATGTGGATCTCCCCGGTGACCCGCAGGGTGACGTCGCGGCCCAGGTCGGTGACATGGACGCTCAGCTCCCACGTCCCATCGGCGTAGCAGCCGTCCGGCATGCGGATCCCATCCAGCGCCATGGCAATCCCGGCCTCCTCCAATGCCAGCCGCGCCTCACCGCACGCCCTCCCGCCGGCTCCGCTCGGCACCGGTTCGGCTTGGTTCGGTTCCTTTCGGCACCGCTCGGCTGAGATTCGGCTCCGCTCGGAACCACTCGGCTCCGGTTCAGCTCCGCTCGCAGCCGCTCGGCTGCGGTTCGGCTCCGCTCGCGACCGCTCGTCTCCGCGTCCCGAGGGGCGGAGGGATGGGGAGGGATGGGGGGTGCCGCGCTGCCCCGCCGCCCCCCAGCCGCTGCTTGCGGGGCCGCCGCGGGAGGAGAACGGGTGGGCGGGGAGCGGGGGGAGGAGAGAGGGGAGGAGGAGGAGGAGGAGGAGGGGGATAATAATTAAAGGCAAAACGAGCCCCGCGCCGCCGGGCCCCTTGGCCTTTTATGGAAGCGCAGGACGGAGCGGAGCGGGGCTGCTCCAACATCCGGGACTCGCCGGGAGGGACGCGGCGGGGGCGGTGCGGGGAGGGGCTCCTCTCGGCCCCCCGGGGCGGTCGTGCCCCGTGGCCACTCTCTGTTCCGTGGAGTCTTCGTGCCCCGTGGGGACTTTAATGTCCCGTGGAGACTTCATGTCCCGAGGACTCTCCGTGTGTCCTGGCGTCTCTGCATCCCGTGGCGACTCCGTATCCCGTGAAGTCTCTGTGTTTTGTGGCGACTCCATATCCCATGGGGGACTCCCGTGTCCTGTGGAGACTCCGTGTCTTGTGGCGACTCCATATCCCATGGGGGACTCCGTGTCCTGTGGAGACTCCGTGTCTCACGGGGACTCAGTGTGCTGTGGGGACTCTTGTGTTCCGTGGAGTCTCCATATCCCATGGGGGACTCCGTGTCCTGTGGAGTCTTGTATTGTGGTAATTCCATATCCCATGGGGACTCCATGTCCTGTGGAGACTCCGTGTCCCGTGGGGACTCAGTGTCCTTGGGCACTCCATGTGCCATGGAATCTCCGTGTCCCATTGTCTCCGTGTGTCTCCATGTCTCGTGGAGTCTCCGTGTCCCGTGGCAACTCCATATCCCGTGGGTACTCGCATCCTGGGGAGTCTCCATATCCCATGGGGGACTCCTCTGTGACCCATGGGGGACTCCATGTCACAGAATCACAGAATGTCCTGAGTCGGAAAGGACCCACAAGGATCATTGAGTCCAACTCCTGTCCCTGCACAGGACAACCCCAACATTCACTCCGTGTGTCTGAGGGCATTGGCCAAATGCTTCTGGAATATTATCAGGCTGTGACTGTTTCCCTGGGGAGCTGTTCCAGTGCTCCACCACCCTCTGGGTGAAGAACCTTCTCCTAATATCCAACCTAACCCTCCCCTGGCACATCTTCCTGCCATTCCCTCGGGTCCTGTCATTGGTCACCAGAGAGAGGGGATCCCATGGGAACCGTGTCCCCAGCACACATGGGCGCTCAGAGCGCCTTTCCCTGGCAGCCTCGCCTGCTCTCGCACTTTTGGTGTTTCTTTCTTTTTACCTGGATATTGGCATCAAGAGCACCCTGATGAAGTTTGCAGGTGACACTGATACAAAAAATGCCAGGAAATAAACTCTCTAAGACTCCGTTTTGGAGTTTTAGAAAGCAGCATCCTTTATTTCAGTGCATGAGGGAATGATTCCATCAATCCCGTGTAACGAGACAAGAGCTGGGGCAGAATGTATTTCCCACTTCCATGAATGCATATAAAATTTCCCAGAAGTCTCATGCATATTCTGTTCCTTTCCAAGGACTAATTTTAATTTTGTTATGAACTTCACAACAGCCAAATCTCTGCTAATTGGAGCTTTGGAGCCAGCTCTGTCTGACCTTGTGTTTTTAGACAGAGAAAGCCTGGAAAGAGAGGTGGTTACGGAAGGAGACACATCTGTTCAGCACAGATCACACAACACCAGGCATTATCATTTCTCTCTGAAGAGTGTCTGGAAAAACGCTGTTTGTAAAAAACATGCTATAAGAGAACATGCTCTTGGGACATTCTGTCTGACTTTCAAAAAAATACAGTTACTTAGATGAAACAACTGAAGTTAGTTCGAAAAATAATTCTACAGAAAACTAACTCTACTTTAGCTTAAATCAAAATATTCCACTTTTTGCAGTAGTAACTAATTCTTGTATCAAGACCAAGTTGAGTGGGGAGGTTGACACTTGAAGAGGAAAGGGTTACCTTCGAGGAAGATCTGGACAGGCTGGAAGAGTGGGCTACCAAGAACCTTATGAAGTTCAATGGAGATAAGTGTAAGGTCTTGCACCTGGAAATACGTAACCCTAAAGTGCAGCTGAGACTGTGTTCCATCTGGGTGGAGAGCAGCTCTGTGGAGAGGCACCTGGGGATCCTGGTGGACAATAGACTCAACATGAGTGAAGAGTGTGCTGCAGTAGCAAAGAAGGCCAACAGGATGCTGGCGTGCATCAAGAAGGACATCACCAGGAGAGATAGGGAAGTCCTTATCCCACTCTACTCAGCACTTCTCAGGCCGCATCTGGAGTTCTGCATCCAGTTTTGGTCCCAGTTATACAAAAAAGTTGCAGCCAGGTTGGAGCAGGCCACAAAGATGATCAGAGCACTGGGAAACCTTCCTTACAAAGTAAGGCTGAGAAACCTGGAATTGTTCAGCCCGTTAGGAGAAGGCTTGGGGGAGATCTTACTGCTGTGAACCAGTGCGTAAATGGTGTCTGCCAAGAGGATGGAGACTCCCTTCTTACAAGGAGTCACATGGAAAAGACAAGGGGTGATGGGTATGAGTTGCTCCTGGGGAGATTCTGGTTGGATTCCAGAAGGAAACTTTTCACCATGAGAAGAGTTAAACGTTGGAATAATCTCCCCAGGGAAGCGGTGGATTCCTCTGCACTGGACACTTTTAAGGCTCAGCTTGCCAGGGTACTGGGCCATCTTATTTAAACTATCACATAAAAAGGTTGGACCATGTGATCCTTGAGGTCCATTCCAACCTGGCATTCTATGATACTATGATTTTAAATCCCCCAAAGCCCCTAATCCATAAGGAAATTGCATTCCATTAGAATAACTCCTTACCTTAGCATTGCAATCCGTGCCCGCGCTGAGGCCAGGTGGTGCGTTGGTTCCCTCCATCCTCACAATCTGTGCATCTAGGAAATGGGAACTGTCTGTAAATGAATCGGAATGGGCACAAATGGAGCAAAAAGCCCTGTTATCTGCTTCCTGTAGCTCCCCACCCAGCCCATACACACACCCTGCCAAGGCAACCCAGCTTCCTGAAAATCCATCACGTGGAAGGAGCTGTGTGTTGGTGGTCAGTGGCAGTGGGCAGGATGTGTCTCGCACCTTACCAGGTGATGGGAAACCCCCTCCTGTAAAAACCATGCCTTCCCTGGCTGCCTCAGGGATGGCTCTGCCAGTCCAGAGCTTTCTCCACGAGCATCATTCCTGCGTCCTGTGCTGTGGACGGCAGCAGGAGCTTTGCTTTTGTGAAGGCACCAAAAACTCTTAACAGGAATGATAAAGTATTGCCACCTTTTCACCTTTGCTGTTGTAATGGGGATATTTCTGTTCCTCTGTTTTCCCATATGAATTAATAAAGACTTTCCCAGGCTCACTTCAGGCAGGATAAGCCGGGTTTTACATGTAAACAGCACAGGATTTGGGCTAATGTGGCTGATGCTGCCCCAGATGATTGGAGGGTAGCAGATGACCTCCCCCACCAAATCCTGAGGGCCTTAATCCCTGTCAATATGACCCCTGTTTCATCCCACCAACCTTGGAAGCTGGAGCCTAATTTCCAGGGTGACGGCTTGGGAAGGCGGGGGGGAAAGCTGGGCTGGAAGAACAAAGCTTTTGTAGATCGTATCTCTGTGTTCTTCCAGAGGGAGACAATAAGGCAATAAATAGAAAGGGTTACTCTCAACCCAAACAGTTTGGAGGAGGTTCCAAGCTGATGCAATTCAATACAGCTCCACTGAAGCTGGTAACCTTTTACTACAGCGGATTGCATGCTGCGGGGTAGAGCCTGCATTTATAAAAGCATTTGTGGGGTTTCTCTTTCTCTGAGGACAGGGAAAGCTGCTCTCCCTGCCATCTCCATCCCAGCCTAGCCTGGGTGATGCCATCCCTGGGGTTCTCCATTCCTCCCAGCCTGGCAGCGGGTGTGGGGAGAGGAGGGCAGCGTCATCTCCAATGCTTGGCCGCGGTGCAAAGCAAGGTCCAAAACGCCCCGGCGAGGTTCTTGCGTCAGAGGCAGCCAAGCATCCCCAGGGCTCTTCCCACTGTTTGCTAGAAGTCCTCACTCCGTACAAGCAGCAATAACCAAATAAGGTGCCGAAATGCACGGCTGCTTCCATCTGGATGGGGTTGATACCTACCAGATCTGCAGCACAGCTCCCGGCCCGCAGCTCCTTCTGCCTCTGCTCCTCTGAAACCGGGATGCTTTTCCAGTGAAATGGCTCCATGGGCATCTTTGGGAAATCAGCGCCGAAGCTGAGCGGCTCCTTCACTGTTGCAAGTTTATTTGACTCGTTTTGCCCTATTTTTATTCATGGTCTATTTTTGGTTCCTAAACTGTTGTGTGTGGTTGTTGAAACCAGCTGCCTTTCCTGCCTGGCTGCTCTGCACAAGCCGGTCAGACTGGCTCTTTGTAGGGTGAATGGCCATAGAACGCTGCCCTGTGCCTTTGGGTGCCTGAGCTGGGTGACTGGAGCAGGAAAAGCAGCACAACTGGGTGCCTGGCCCGCCTCCATAGACAGAGGCAGAGAAATTCCCCAGACCTCCATGTAAACAAAAGCTCTGTTTCCTCAAATGCTCCCGCACAGCTGAGCGTGTTGTGCTCTGACCTGGTGGTGGGCAACCCCTGCTCAACCCCCTATCATCCCTCTGGTCCACACGGGCCTCACTATTCCCTTTCTGCAGCATATAGAATCATACAATCATGGAATGGTTTGGGTTGGAAGGGAACTTAAAGCTCATTCAGTTGCACCCCCACCCCCAGCCATGGGCAGGGACACCTCCCGCTGGATCAGGGTGCTCAAAGCCCCATCCAGCCTGGCCTTGAACACCTCCAGGGATGGGGCAGCCACCACTTCTCTGGGCAACCTGTGACAGGGCCTCCCCACCCTCACAGGAAAACATTTTTTTCCCAAGATCTCATCTCAGTCTCCCCTCTTTCAGCTGAAAACCATTCCCCCTCATCCTATCCCTGCACTCCCTGATCAAGAGCCCCTCCCCAGCTTTCCTGGAGCCCTTTCCAGTCCTGGGAGGCTGCTCTAAGTTCTCCCTGGAGCTTTCTCCTCTCCAGGCTGGACTACCTCAACTCTCTCAGCCTGTTCTCATATGGGAGGTGCTCCAGCTTCTTCTTTAACAAATGTAAAGTTTAAAAAGAAACCTTGAAAAAGGAGAAGTGCAGGTGCCTGGTTTTGCCCAGCACTTTTTGTGGCTAACACCTCCCTGCCTTTGGAAACCATCACCACTGGTGCTGTTCCTCTTCACACAGGGTTTGTGAGCTCTGTACTTCTCCCTGGGTTTGCTCTGAGCTCTTTACAGACATCTCTTAAGGGATTGAGGACTTGGAGCATTACTTGGGTCCCTTTGAAAAAACATGCAGTACTAGAAACAAATGTGGGCAGCCACTGAACAGCAGCACAAACCACTTACTGCCTGCTCCCACATCTCCAGCACCACATTACAGCAGGTGAGAGAGCTTCAAACCACACAGATGGGTTTTTCTATGTGCCTTTTCATCTCCTTCCACCTCTAAATGTCTTTTGGACGTAGCTGAGGTTCACTTTTCACAAATGATCATTTCCCAGCAGGTAGAAGGTAATGCTCCAGGCAAAGGAAATGTGCTGGGTAACTCCACTTCCTTGTTTATTCCTGGCCACATTTGTTCTTCCCTGGTTTTGTCATTTCGGAAATGTCCATGTGACTTGGCTTTTCTATTTTTCTGAATGTAGATGCAGAGTAATGGAGCTGTCACAGATACCTATTGTACAAATGGGCAAGCACTTAGTATATGCATGGATTTATTCAGTGTCCTCATAATGAAAGGATGAATAATATTTGTAATTAAGATCTTGAAGAGGCACTTGAGAGTTGGAGGTTTAGTTTTTCTTGATTATAGTAATTCCTTCTTGTGACCTTGCAAAGATTATTTAGCATCTCCATACCTCACTGGCCAGCAGTAAAAAAATACTTCATAGAGTCAAAGAATGGTTTGGGTTGGAAGGGACCTTAAAGCCCATCCAGTTCCAACCCCCCCCTGCCATGGGCAAGGACACTTCCCACTGGATCAGGAAGCTCAAAGCCCCATCCAACCTGGCCTTGAACACCTCCAGGGATGGGGCAGTCACTACTTCTCTGGGCAACGTGGGCCAGGGCCTCACCACCCTCAGAGGAAAACATTTCTTCCTAAGATTTCATCTCAGTCTCCTCTCTTTCAGCTTAAAACCATTCCCCCTCGTCCTGTCCCTGCACTCCCTGATCAAGAGCCCCTCCCCAGCTTTCCTGGAGCTCTTTTCAATACTGGAAGGCTGCGCTAAGATCTCCCTGCAGCCTTCTCTTCTTTGGGATGAACAAGCCCAACTCTCTCAGCCTGTCCATGCACAGGAGGTGCTCCAGCCTTCAGATCATTTTTGTGGCCTCCTTGCTCCAACAAATCCATGTCATTCCTGTGTTGAGGATTTCAGGTGAGGTCTCACCAGAACAGGGCAGAGGGGGAGAATGTCCTCCCTTGCCTTGCTGGTCACACTTGATGCAGCCCAGGATACAGTTTGCATGGGAAGGGATGTGGCCAGGGACCAAGATTCAAGACTAACACAATCATCCAGCTTGGTCCTTCATGCCCATAGTTTACAAAATACATCCCTGCAGCTGGAATAAATCCTGGCTTGCAAGAGATGGCCATGCTTAGATAAGAGCCAGGGAGCCAGAGTGAGATACCTCCTCCCTTGGTAAGTCAAGCCAAGGTTTCATTGCCCTACAGTTACAAAATCACATCTCATTTCCATCAGCTGTGGTGTGCTGGAGCCTGCTAGGTTTGTGCCACAGGACAAAATCTGCTGCAGGGCTCTTCTCTGTCCCCTCTTCACCTTCTTTCCAGGAACTGGGGTCAATTAAGCTCTTGAAGCCTCAGGCTGGGAGGTTTGTTTCTCAGTTTCTGCCTCTGCAATCAGCTCTTCATAACAAATGACTCCCTGTCTCTCCTAACTCGGCGTGTGTCAGGCAGTAGTTTCCTGTTGACATTAATCCCTGTGCTGTCGTTTATCTTTTATCCTTTTTCTATCATGCAATAGTGTCCTTCTGATTTTTCCAGCTGCCAAGAGTGGCCTCCACCGAGTGTGACTCTTGCCTTGGCCCAGAAGGGAGGCAATGTGCCCCAAATTATTCTTGAGTCACCCCCAGGGCCAGAAGGGTCCTTGAACTGAAAGGGCTGGTGGGTCCTGGAGTGCCCACTTGACATCTCTTTTAGCCAGAGGGAGTTGTTAGCAGAACACTTGAATCTATGTGATGGAGAATTTGGATAAATCCCAGGTAAATTCTCCTAAAAGCTGATTCATCCCAGGGCTGAAAATGTTCTTCCAGCTCTCTGCCCAGTGCCTGAGTGTCTCACAACAACCATACCCAGGACTCTGCTCCTGTTGCTGATCTTCCTCTCTATTGGGGATTGGAGCTGGATGATTTTTAAAGTCCCTTCCAACCCAAATCATTCCATGATTCTATGATTGCCTGTACCTGGCTCATGTGTTTGGTACTGCTCATCATCCTCAGCATGGACTCTTCATAATGTCACCTCGTGTCTTGCAGCAGCAAATCACACTGCTCTGCATAGCCCACGTTTTAGTAAAAGATGGAGCAGGAATGCTGCACAGGGATGCAGGAATGCTGCTGCCAGACCCATCAGTCTTTCAGACACCCCCAGGACCCCCAGGGTTGTTGGACCATTGCCTCCATCCAGCCCACCACCAAGGTTTCCAATTCCTTATGGCAAAACCTATCCCAAACATAGATTTCCTCAGCTGCTTGGAGGGTCCTGTCCTGTGGGTGCTGTGGGTGCTTTGCATGGTGCTGTTGTCAAGTGGTCAGTATAACTCAATTTTCTAGAAACCCAGGATGGAAAACCCTTTCCAATATTTACTTACATCCAGGGGCCTACAGAAAAGCTGGGGAGGGGCTTTTTGTCAGGGAGTGCAGGGAAAGAGGGAGGGGGAACAGATTTAAACTGGAAGAGGGGAGATTGAGATGAGATTTTAGGAAGAAATGTTTTCCTGTGAGGGTGGGGAGGCCCTGGCATGGGTTGCCCAGGCAAGCTGTGGCTGCCCCATCCCTGGAGGTGTTCAGGGCCAGGTTAGATGGGGCTTTGAGCCTCTGATCCAGTGGGAGTTGGAACTGGATGGGCTTTGAGGTCCCTTCCAACCCAAACCATTCTTTGACTCTATGAATCTATGAAAACGCTATGTTTTGATGAGGTAATGCCAGAACTCCATCAATCTGCAGAGTTTTTGGCTAAAAGTGATCAGTTCCAGCCCAAAGATTCAAACATTTCCCAGCTCCCCTCTGCCCCCCTCCTGTAATATGCAGCATAATAAACAACTTTCTATTGTCCATCAGATTTTTTGAGCCTTTGCCACTTCTGTTCTGGCTGTTCTCCACCTCCAGAAAGCCTCCTGTTCATTTGCCTTTACAGATAACAAAGTACAGGCTGAAAGGTTGAATTTCTCTGGGGCTGGAAGAAAACTTGAGTGTCACACAGAGCTCAGTCACCATCCCTGGAGCCCACCCAGAAGAAACACCCGGTGTTGTTTCTCTGCTGCTAATTAGGAAGAAGAAAAGCCCAAAATCCCAAATAATTCATCTGATGTGTCTGACACCATCATCTGCAGAGCCAGCCAGATAGCAGAAAGTGTCTGTTTGGAAGTGATTTACTGGGAAGCAGCAGGGAAAAGCAAAAAAATCCCCAGATAGCACCATCAATTATTCATAGCTGTTTTTCAGGCCCTTTCGGGGCAGCCGCTTGATGGGAAGCAGAGCTGTGGGAAAGTACCCTGTGCTGGCACCCAGCACCCTCTAGATCTGCCCAGGCCATGAAGGAGGGGAGGAGAAAAACTACCCCAATATCCCGTGTAGCCAGGTCTTGTGTATTTGCAAAGAGCAGCCCCATGGTCAGCATCACCAAGTGCTGCAGCATCAACCCCCCCACCCCACCCCAAGCCCTGGCACTGACACTTCCCGTTATCTCTCCAGCCCCAGCTCTCCCCTCCCCAACGGTCTGGGGAAACTGGCTCCCAGCCTGTGGGTTTTCCCTTCTACCAGCACAGGGAGGCAAAGCTTGTTGTCACACTTTTCTAGGGGACCCAGGGCTTCAGAGGGATAGAACACCCCTGTGATGTGCTGGACCATTCACATGCATATGGATGCACTCTGGAGCAGGGTGAAAACCAATTCAAGACCTGGTTGTAGCCTGGAAGGCCAACCATGTCCTGAGCTGCACCACAAGAAGCGTGGCCAGCAGGGTGAGGGAGGGGATTCTCCCCTTTTACTTGTGAGACCTCACCTGGAGTCCGGTGTCCAGTTTTGGAATCCCCAACATAAGGATATGGATCGGTTGGAGTGAGTCCAGAGGAGGCCATGGAGATGATCCAAGGGCTGGAGCCCCTCTGCTATGAGGACAGGCTGAGAGAGTTGGGGTTGTTCATCCTGGAGAAGACTCCAGGGAGACCTTAGAGCAGCCTCCCAGCACTGAAAGGGGCTACAGAAAAGCCGGGGAAGGATTTTTTAGAAGGGCCTGTAGTGATAGGAGAAAGAGCAATGGCTTCAAATTGGGAGGGGGAAGATTTAGATTAGACATGAGGTAGAAATTCTTCAAGATGAGGGTGATGAGGCCCTGGCACAGGTTGCCCAGAGAAGTGGTGGCTGCCCCATCCCTGGAGGTGTTGAAGGCCAGGTTGGATGGGGCTTTGAGCCCCCTGATCCAGTGGGAGGTGTCCCTGCCCATGGCAGGGGGTTGGAACTGGATGGGCTTTAAAGTCCCTTCCAACCCAAACCATTCCATGATTCAGTGTTTCTATGTGGGCTCAGAAGCAAGACCCAGCAAGATCAGATCCGTGTCCTGCCCTGGCCTGGGGTTTTGACACACCAGTTTTTCTTTGCAAATATTGCTTGATTCCCCCAACCCTGTGCAAATTTTGCTCAGTGTAACATCATAGAATCATAAAATGTTTTGAGTTAGAAGGAACCTTCATCTCTCATGACCAGGGGTACAACAGCAACAGCTTGGGGTGGGTGGAAACCAAACACCCTACCATGACGTGGAGAGGAAACACCAGTGGGCAGCTGGGACACCTTTGTGGATCAATTAGAACCCCAAATCCCACACCTTCCCTCTGTGTGGCATCCTGAGGTGGAGCCAGGCTCCACGCTGCTCAGGGAGGAGCTGCCCAATGCCCCCAGGCTGGGCCAGAAGGAAAGAGATGCCAGCAGAGATGGCCCTACAGAAATGCTGCCACTTCATTTTCATTGGCTGATCCCAAAAGCATCCAAATCCTCTGGAATAAGGTACTCGGAGCCAACCATGCCAGCACAGGAAAATGGGAATTCCTGGAGGCCAAACAAGAAGAGCAGCAGCCTCAATAAGTACACCCAGCCTATAAATCCCACTCTCCTGATAAATCCCACCCCTGCTGTGTGAAGCTGCAAAAGCTGGAGAATGAGGAGGAGGAGGAGGAGGAGGAGGAGGAGGAGGAGGAGGAGGAGGGCACTGAGGATGGAGCTGCTGGGGCTTGGCTGCCTTTGCTTATGCACTGCCTGAGAACAAACACCTCCGAGCGAGGGCTTTATCGACGCTCACGTCAGAGCTCTGCAGAAACCAAGCTGATAACAGGCACCTGAGCAAAGGCACCGAGGTGCTGGGGGTGCTGGGGGCACCTGTGGGCACAGCAGGGCGATTGGCAACAGCACCCTGTGTGAATCACCTGAATTTGCCCCAGCCCCCAGGTCATGGGGTCAGGGAGAGCGACCCAGCATCGTCCCCTATGACTGCTTCACGTGGGCATCCACGGGGACCCCAAGACTGCTCTCCTGCCTTGTTTTTAACCAAACACAAGCACATCCTGGCTCCTCTGGCTGGGTTTGGGGCGTTTGTGAGCAGCCTCTCTGGGCACAGGTCAGGTGGGCAAATCCAGGTGTGAACGGCTGCAGCCAAGGAAGCTGCAGGAATTTTGGTCCCCGTTTTACAGATGGAAATGCCGAGGGCAGACACACAGCAGTGAGTGGCAGCCACTGGGGATGCACCTCCCCGACGCTGCCTGGGATGACTGGTGTGGTCCAGTATGGTGGAAAAGCACAACAGCCCCTGTGTGCAGTTTTGGGTCAAAAATAACCCCAAATCGCTTCCTTTTGCAGTGAAAACAACACCGGGAGGCTGCAGAGAAAGCAGAGGGTTGGTGCTCTGCTGGGTGGTGGGCTCACATTTCCCAGCCACATCCACAGCTGAATGTTGGGATTGTCCTTTGCAGGGACAGGAGTTGGACTTGATGATCCTTGCGGGTCCCTTCCAACTCGGGTCATTCTGTGATCTCTCTGCTGTGGATTTCTTTGATTCTTGGTGCTGCACTGACTTTTTCTGAGCTGAATAAAGGGATGTGGAGAACATCAAGCAGGAAACAAATGAACCTCTTAAAGGGGGAGGGAGTTGATACCTTTTACTTGCCTCTTGGACACCCGAGATGCCCCACGAAGCTGCAGCAGCTGAGTGTATTTGGGAGGCTGTTGTGCTGAGGAAGCTGGAGGTGGATGATGCCCAGAGAGCTGGATGGTTTTATGCTTTTTTCAGCTTCATTCTTCACTGGGAAGGTCAGATGCAAGCAGGTAATGCAGTTAGTGCTGGAAAAATAGAGATAGAGCAGAGCAGAGTGATTTAACAAGGTAGATGTTATTGAATCAGCTGGGTGGGATGAACTTCACCTCTGAGCAGAGCAGTCTGAGTGATTGGCAGCTCCTTTAGGAAGGAGAGGTGGGCTCACAGCCAGCCAGGAATGGGCAGTGTGGGGAGATTTCAGGAATGCCCCAATCCCCACTGAAGGGTAAAATTGTGGTGACTTGCTGCTTCTTAGAAGACACAGAGTGCTCTGCAGCCAAGGGCGCTGTCACGTGGCTCCAGTTTCTGGTGCAGCCCCAGCAAACTGGGTACAGGTAGACTCGATGGGGTCCCAGTTCATCAGCAGATTGGGACAGTGACCGATGAGGAAAGGTTAAAAGAATTCAGGCTGCTTACCCTAGAGAAAGAAAGAGAGCTGATAACATCTTCGGGTAGATAAAAGAGGGTTTACCTGAAGTGGGAGGGATGGAAGGGGGAGGAAATGCTCCATTCCCTGTTTCCACAATGGAAAAAGCAATGGGAAAATCACCCAGGTTTCAGGTTAGCTCTGCGGGGAGACTGTTTAGGTGTAGGGGAGTGAAGGACTGCAAAGGGGTGGGGAATCACCATCATCTGAGTTTTTTAAAGCTGAGCTGGAAACCACATGTCCCAGATCATCTCTGTGCCTGCTCTGTGCCAGTGGAGCTCTCTCAACTTCTCTGATCAGTAGAAGTTTTTGGGGGCTCGTTGCTTAAACAGGAGGATGGTGGAGCTGCTGCCTGATCTAAAGAACAACAGCTTCATTCTCTCCAAAGATGGGTTTGAAATTAGTGCCATGCACAGAGCTGGTCCAGTCCCCACTGGCAGGTAAATCTCTACGCTCCACTGCATCCTGAATCCACCACTGAGGATGCTGCAGCCCCACCACGGGGGGGGACATTGCTGTCCACTCATGTCCTTGGAGCCACATGTGGCTAAAACCTCAGGGTGGAGAGCACCTCCCTGCTAGACCATCTCATGAGTCAACATAAATACCAGCAACGCAGCACTGGTGGGAGCAGAGAGGTGGCAAGTGCTCAGGGGCCCAGGACCCTTCATCCCTGCTGCTGGCTAGGATTGCTCCTGAGGTGCAGTAGGATGGTCAGATGATCAGAGAATCCAAGAATTGTTTGGGTTGGAAGTGACCTTTAAAGCCCATCCAGCTCCATTTCCACCCCACAATGAGCAGGAACACCTTCAACTCGATCAGGTTGCTTAAAGCCTCATCCAACCTGGCCTTGAATGTTTCCAGGGATGGGGCAACCTGTGCCAGTCTTTCACCATCCTCAGCATAAACAGTTTCTCTCTTACATCCAGTCTCTACACTTTCAGTTTAAAACCTTTACCCCTTTTCCAATCACAACAGGCCCTGCTAAAAAGTTGTTTCCCATCTTTCTTATTAAAAGCCCTCTTTCAGTCCTGGGAGGCTGCTCTGAGGTCTCCCCAGAGCCTTCTCCAGACTGAACAACTCCAACTCTCTCAGCCTGTCCTCACAGCAGAGGTGCTCCAGCCCTTGGATCATCTTCGTGGCCTCCTCTGGACTCACCCCAACAGATCCACGTCCTTGCTGTGCTGAAGACTCCAGAACTGAATGCAGGACTCCAGGTGGGGTCTCATAAGAGCTGAGTGGAGGGGGAAAAATTCCTCCCTCACCCTGCTTGTCCCACTGCTTTGGATGCAGCTCAGGACATGGTTGGCTTCCTGGGCTGCAAAGCACCCTTTGCCAGCTTGTGTTGAGCTTCTCACCCACCAGCACCCCAAATCCTTCTCTTCAGGGCTACCATCAATCCCTTCATCCACCAGCCTGTATTGATACTGATGGCATTGGCAATAACAGCAGAAGATTGGTCACATTTTGGACCCGCTTCTCCTCAGAGAACAGAGAGGCCAAGACAAGGTTGTGTTGCACATTTTGCAGCCTGATCAAAGCTGCAGCTCTCATGCAGCAGGCAGAGCATTGTTGGTGTGGAAAGTCAAGCCCAGTCACTACAGCAAGAAACTGCAAAAACCAGCTGGGGCTTGGAAGAGAATAAAAAAGGACAGCCAGAAAATAACCGGCCACCCTGAGAGCTGACTGTAAGTGAGAGTTGTTTAAACATGGCAGAGTATCAGAGCGCTCGAGGAGCTGGATGTGTGTACAAGAGGAAGGTAGCTGGAGGTGGGTGCCAGTGTTTTCTGGCAGTGTTGGATTGGAAATATCCTTCAACTCCTTAGATAGCAAGCTGGAGATTACGATGTGAAGGAATGCTCTGGGAGTCGTTGCTGTGCACAGCTGTGGGAGGGTGGGAGGAGAAGCCAAGCCCCATGGCAGCCTGATAGGAAACAGCCTGGAGCTGCAGGGGGAAGAGAAGAGCAGGTCGATGCTGTGAAGTGGCTTAACAGGCCAGAGGGAAGCTCTTAGGAAGGAGACCAACGCAGGAGGAGATGCATCAGGTGAGGGGAGGACTCTACAGCACAGAAAGCACAGAATCATGGAACGGTTTGGGTTGGAAGTGACTTTTAAAGCCCATCCAATCCAACCCCGTGGCTATGGGCAGGGCCACCTCCCACTGGATCAGGTTGTTCAGAGCCCTGTCCAACCTGACCTTGAATGTGTCCAGGGACATCCACCACCTCTCTGGGCAACCTGTGCCAGAGTTCCACCACCCTCATTCTAAAGTTTCTCCCTTACCTCCAGTCTGAATATCCCCTCTTTTAGTTTAAAACCACCAACCCTTGTCCTCCCAAGATGGGATGATTGTTATTCCCTGTGATGGATGTCATGGTTTCAGCTGGGACCACTGTTCTGTGGGTGGCACAAACAACCTCACATCTTAAAATCATAGAATCGCTTGTTTGGAAAAGACCTTTGAGATTGAGTCCAGCTCTACCTGTCCACTACTTTTGGTCATGAAGTGATGGACGTGACCAGAGCATGCAGACCTGGGGTTTGCTATGAGCCCCTCTGGAGAGGGGCCGTGCTCACGTGGCGTGGAGGAGCACAGGTTCACCTCCTTTGGCTCCCCGAAGCCCTCTGCACCGAGCACCGGCTGCTTTTGGGACACCTTATCTCCATCCAACAGCCCAAATCCTGACACACCTGCCCAGCACTGCCCAGACCCTCGGAGGTCTGTGGATCCCTGCATCCAGCACTGTCCTCTACGCTGGGGGAAGTGCAGAGGGGGAGAGCAAGTCCCTAAAGCTTCTCCTTGCCAGGAGGCCGGAGGGAGGGGAGGTGATACAGGAAAGTATCCTCTCAACTGCGTGTTTGAACACACAGCTGGCAAAAAGATATTCCCAAGGCCTCACTCGTTTTCCCAGCTACATGGAAACACAGCAATGGAGAGGAGGAGAGACCTATTTTTGCTGCCTGATGTGCTTTTCCTCCCAGGGGGCTTTAACCAAGGTCCTGAGAAGCCACTGCCGTTTATACGGAGCTTGCAGCCGCCAGCTCTGTTTTGCTCAGTTTTAAACAGCACAAATATTGGGCTCCATCAGTTCCTTTGGGAGATTTCTTTCATTTTTTTTAAAAGCAGAGTCCAGGTGCCAGAGTGTTTTTTCCAAGCATTAAGTCCCCTGTCCCTCCCTGCAGGGCTGTGCTGTTTTGGGCACTGGAGATGCTGCCAGCTGAGCAAGGGTGGGTAATTCCAGCATTTTGTGCCTTGCAAGGAAACACCTCTGCCTTCCCCATCATCTCCTGAGTGATGGCACTGGACAATGATAGCACCAGGCCAGGAAAAGAGCAGCAATAGCAGCACTGGGCATCATCATCTTCTTCTTCATCATCATCATCATCATCCCAGCAAAAAACCCCCAAAGTTCCATCAAATCTCATGGAAATTAAGCACCATCCTGGATTTCAAAGGAGAGGTTACCAAGGCCATGGAATATAAATGATGTGCCTTTCCTGGAAGAGACTCCTGTGTGGCCACAGAACCTGCTGTCTAATGGAACAAATCCCTTCTGATGAGAAACCTGAGTCCTGGGAGCAGGGCTGGCACCTCAGGTGGCTTTGACACGTGATGATTGCTACCTCCTGTACCCAGATGGCTCGGGCTCATGGTGAGTTGTCTCAGTGTGACAACCCAAGAGGCACAGCAAGGAGCAGCTCTCAGGCTTTGAGGAGGGACAGGAAGGATCCGACTCCCGATTTTCTTTCCCTGGAAGAGGTGCCGGGATCAGGTTTGCAGACTCATGGTGCCCTTCTGCCATCAACGCAACAGCTAGGGATGTGCTGCCAGAGGGCTGCTCTGCTGGAATAACTTTCTCTGTAGGATCACACCAACTGAGCTGCTGCTGGGAAACTCCCAGGGTGGACAAACTAGGGATTAACTTCCCAAGCAGAGTTATAGGAAGTAGAGAAGGGAAAGTGCAAAGGCTGGAGCATTTCTGCTCTCTTGCATCCCAGAAGATGGAACAGATGGGGATTGTCCTGCAAGGCAGAGCAGCTGAGAGGGAGGAGGGGGGGAAGAGGAGATGCTTCTTTGCAGAACAGCAGAAATCATGGGTGACATTTCCAGCAGGGCAAAGCATTTCACCCGGTCACGTCCCAGCTAACACGGGGCTCATTTCCAAGCACTCTGGCTCTGGGCCAGTTGCTTAACTCTCTGCATCTTCCTTTAGCTGGAAAAGAGATGAGCTGCTCTTCCTGGCCTCTCTGGTGCCTCCTGGGCTGTTAGGACTCTGGGAGGTGAGGATGGGATGAACACCTACGGCCCCCACCGCAGCGAGCTGTCACTGGTAGGGTACAATGGACACTGGTTTTCAGGAGCCCAGCCCCGTGCTCCCAAGGTGCAAGGCTGCTTTCTGCAAAGTCAGGTTCAGGAAGCATCATTTGAATGATTCATTGTCCTCTTTTTGGGGGAGTTGTTTCCTTTTGTTGGTCAAGTGTTGGAAGGACACTGCTAAGGACAGGATGCTGGGAGCACAGCCTTGGCTCTGGCAAAAGCCCCGTGCTCTTAACCCACCTTCTCCAAGGCAATCTGGCATCACTGTTGAAGGTCACCACACTTAATCCAGAAGGGAGACCTCTCTGTGAACTCCTTTGGGCTTCTCCTGGGATGCCCAGGCACGACAATCCACACTGGTGGGCATCAGAGCAGGACCATTCCTGGGGCAGGAGAACTGCTAAACACAAAAAGCACCCAAGATCCAGGTAAGCATCTTGCAGCTCCCGGTGCTCCCCAGGACACCCTTTCCTCCCAGGAGCTGAGATGTTTTAGAGCTCGCAGAGGCGATGCACAGAGCTAACTGCAAACTAGAAAACCTTATGTCAGGAAGAAGTCCCAAGGCATCCTAACCAGAAGCATATTTGGGGAGTGAGTCAGCGGAGGGGGAAGCAAAAAGCAAGTTGCACCCTTTTACTTGATGAAAAAAGCATACGGCAACAGCCAACATTGTGAACAACGTTCCCCCAGTCCAGCACCCGAGCCAGAATGAAACCTCATGACTCAACCATTGCATTTCATCCAAATCTAAAGGAAAAAAAAAACCATCTTCATGAGGGGTATCTTCAGGGAGAGTCAGCAAGAACTGATTTAGGTGGTTAATTAACTAAATTGTTTGGAGAGGGTAAAATGATTTTGCAGAAGCTTTGAGGCTCGTTTGAAGGCCTTGATTTAGGCAAACCTTAGGCTGAGGAGAAACAAGTGCACTCTGCAGATGTGTATAAATGCATGGAATACGTGCATCCATGCTCACATACACACACCCCTTCTCCAGACACCACAGCATAAACTCAGAGGGACCTCAGTGCTTCACACAGCAACGTCCTGCAGCCACAGCTCCGGCTTCCCCCAGAAGGCTGCGAAGATGTCACCATCAATCATAAACCCAAGGAGGCCAAGGATGCCATCACGATTATGAAACATAACTGGAAACTGGCCAAAAGTTTACTGCAAAATCCCCACGGGTCTGATTCACTTCGGGGAGCTGGAATAGAAGAAGAGGACGCAGCGCAGAAGGCGGGGCCAACACGCTCTGCAGACGCATCCAGGCACTTGCTGAGGCCGTTTGGAATCAAAACCCACTGCGGAGAGAGGCAGCTTGGAGCAGCCACTCCTCAACATTCTTTCCCCCCCCCCCCCCCCCCCCCCAGACTTTGTGGTTGCAGATGTCAAAGCTGTAACCCTCAGTCAGCCCAGTGACTTGGGAAGAGAAGCAAATAATCCCTAGAAAGCAGCCTGGTGATGCTGGGTGGGAAGTTACTGCCTGCGGGAGGTCAGACAAGACCCATCGGTCCCTCCTGGCTTGAGCAGTATCCGAGTTTGGGTGGCTCTGGGCAGGGAAGTGAAGGCTCCTGTTGTCCTAGCATGGAACTGCAGCCCAGCTGCACCTCAGAGGTTGCCTACTGCAAATGGGCTGGAGAGCAGGTAGCCCCCAGGATCCAGACACACTCAGGAAGGGATTTTAGTTCCAACTGGAGCCTCACGTGTACGTTGTGGACTCCCATTCTGGGAGATCCCACGGAGGCACAGAGGACATGGGCTGCCTCACAGGACCATGGTTAAGTGTGGGCACTGGAGCAATGAAAAGCCACCAGGAGAAGCCCTGCTGTAGTGGTATTTTGGGTGAGTGGCAGTACCTTAGTTCAGTTGTGCTCACGGTGAGTGGGAGGGGATCACTCAACTACAAAGAATAACAGGGTGCTGGGGGGAAAACACAGAACCCAAAGGAGGTTGTAGCGAGGTGGGTGCTGGTCTCTTCTCCTCAGTGACAGCTGATGGGATGACAGGAAATGGCAGGGGAGGTTGAGATTGGCTATTAGAAAAAAATTCTTCACTGAAAGAGTGGTGAAGCACTGGAAGAAGCTGCCCAGGGCAGTGGTGGAGTCTCCATCTCTGGAGGGGTTCAAAAAAACGTGCAGCCATAGGCGTTTCAGCACATGGTTTAGTTGGCATGGTG
The DNA here is from genome assembly GCA_033558185.1 of Dromococcyx pavoninus. Taxonomy (NCBI): domain Eukaryota; kingdom Metazoa; phylum Chordata; class Aves; order Cuculiformes; family Neomorphidae; genus Dromococcyx; species Dromococcyx pavoninus. Next base: position 29,066 of record JAUMJL010000933.1, read on the forward strand.
GATGACGTTGGACATGATGATCTTACAGGTCTTTTCCAGCCTTAATGCTTCTGTGACTGAGGAGGAGAGGGCCACAGCTCTCATCCTGCTCGCTGCCATCCGCCTTGCGCCCACGTCTCCTGACGGGAGCATCAAGCTCCAACATGTGTTGAACACGTGCTGGCTGATCCACATCAGGCTGTTCCACAGCTGCGTTGATTTAATCAGCGCTTCTCCTGCCTGTTTTTCCTTCCCCCTCCTTCTCCCCCACCCCCAAACGCAGATGTGGTCTCTCCAACAGGGAGGAGGTGGCAGGTTTCTTTCATGACAGCATAGCACAATCATTGGAAGGAACATCCTCTTCCCATTTCTGCAACCACCACAAAGCGACCTCACCTCCCTCCCTTCCTCCTGCTGGTTTTTAATACTCTATTTATATGAGAATTAAAAAACCCCCACGTTCAACTGCATGCAGGGAGCAGCCTTGGAAACATAAAGGAGAAAACTAGAGGAGTGTGCCAGGAGACATGACTGTCCCAACAGACCATCGCGCTTTGGGTTGGAAGGGACCTCGACAGGTGATCCAGACCAACGCCCCTGCTGGAGCAGGGACATCTTCAACTCAATCAGGGGGCTCAAAGCCCCATCCAACTTCGCCTTGAACACCTTCAGGGATGGGGCAGCCACGACAACCTGGGCCAGGGCCTCCCCACCCTCACAGGAAAACATTTCTTCCTAAGATCTCATCTCAATCTCCCCTCTTTCGGCTTAAAACCATTCCCCCTCCTCCTGTCCCTGAGGTGTTCAAGGCCAGGTTGGATGGGGCTTTGAGCCCCCTGATCCAGTGGGAGGTGTCCCTGCCCATGGCAGGGGGGTTGGAACTGGATGGGCTTTAAGGTTCCTTCCAACCCAGACCAATCTCGGATGATTCTATCTCTTTCCCTGTACTGAAGTCTCTCACAACTACTCAAAGCCAGGAACGTGTTTGTGCTGCCACCAGAAAGGGGCTGACAGACCACCTCACCTCTGGTGTATTTTCACAGCTGGTGTTTCCAGAACTGAGTCCCTACATGCACTGCAGGTTTTGGACTCCCAGTTACTCAGGTGTTGCAAGGTAAGGACCCGGCAGGCCGGGCACAGGACAGTTGTGATTAATTTTGTGGAGAAGACATTTGTGAAGGACTGAGGTGTAAATGTGTGTGGTTTCAGTATGGTGAAGCTCACGAAGCTGGATGCTGTGCTGGTTGGTGCTGCACAAGCCAGTGGTTTGCTCTGGGGCTTTGTCACTGGGCAGGAACACCTCCTGGGGAAGGTGTTTCCCGCCGTGAATCAGCATGGAAATGCAAAATGGCAAAAAATTCTCTGCAAGTTGAAAAGAGCCCTCCAAACCTCGCACAAATGTTTTCTCTTTCCACCTTTTCATCCCATTCCATCCTGCTGAAGGGCCACACAAGGAGCATGTGTTTTTCAGTCCAAAAATGCCAACGTCCTGCTCTGGTCACTCCTCAGAATGTTTAATTCTGCAGGATTTGTCAGAAAGAGTCACATTCGTAATTCCTTTTATGTAACCAATACTTCAGTTTAAAAGTGACTGAAAGTACTTTCAGGATTGCTGGGTGTGTTTTTGGTAAGGAAATGACTTGCAAAGGAGAGCAGATCCCTTCCAAACCCAACACTGTTCATCTCCCCACTGGTGTCTGACGGGAGTGTTGTTCCAGCAATGCCACTGCTATGTTTCACCACTCTTCCCCAAACCCATTTCAATGCTACTGGGCTGTGAAGGGTCCTTCAGTTCATCTCTGTGCTTTGTATAATGTGGGATACTCTTGGAAAAGGAGTCTTTCAACAGCTTGGGTGTGACACTTGGTGTTCAGTCTGGTGTGCTTTGCAGGAAGGGCTTATACTGCATCCAGTTCCAGAGTCCTCAGCACAGGATCTGTTGGAGTGAGTCCAGAGGAGGCCACGAAGATGATCCAAGGGCTGGAGCCCCTCTGCTATGAGGACAGCCTGAGAGAGTTGGGTTTGTTCATCCTGGAGAAGAGAAGGCTCCAGGGAGACCTTAGAGCAGCCTCCCATAACTGAAAGGGGCTCCAGGAAAGCTGAGGAGGGGCTCTTGATCAGGGAGTGCAGGGATAGGATGAGGGGGAACGGTTTTCAGCTGAAAGAGGGGAGATTGAGATGAGATCTTAGGAAGAAATGTTTTCCTGTGAGGGTGGGGAGGCCCTGGCCCAGGTTGCCCAGAGAAGCTGTGGCTGCCCCATCCCTGGAGGTGTTCAAGGCCAGGTTGGATGGGGCTTTGAGCCCCCTGATCCAGTGGGAGGTGTCTCTGCCCATGGCAGGGGGGTGGAACTGGATGGGCTTTGAGGTCTTTTCTGACACAAACCATTCTGTGATTCTAAGAACAAACTGTATGTGGGTCCTTTGAGCTTGAGTGTCTGGTCAGGGCTGCAGGAGGCAGAGAAGTCTTCACTTCACCTCTCCCGTGTCCCTGCTTAAAATCAATGAGGCACCAGGGAATGGGCAGAATAACTGCAAGAAATGGTATTCTATTTAACAAACAAAGAAAGAAGTTAATTTTTCACAGATGCTCATACAATTGTCACATGAAACCCCTCTCTTTGGATAAATCATCAAGGATTTCAAACCCACAAGATTGCTCCCGGGACATCTCCTGTTTGCAGGGGACTCAATGATTTTTCTCCCTTGAAGGGAAAAGATTGGCCAAGGTCTGCAAGTCAAAAGCTGGTGGAACTGCAGCTGGGGAAACGGGGCATTTTGGGGGGGAAAGGCTGATGTTGGAATCTGCTCTCTAATGGGATCAGAGAACACGGGCCTCCAGGGATGCAGGAGAAACCCAAAGAGCAAGGAACCAGTCCTGGGAGAGGCCAGCCCAGATCCACTGCTCACTGACAAGCCCAGATTCATTGACAATGACAGAAAATGCTTTGTCAGTCCCAAAGTTAAGCTGACTGACAGCAGCAACCAGAGAAGATGCAAATGCAAGGAGAGAGAACATGCAAACCCATCCTAAAAGATAAACATCTCCAGCTGGGCTTTGCTGGTGCTCAGCTTCCAGGAAGAATCTCAGGGATCACAAAGGTAATAAGTGCCTCTTGAGTTTCAAAACTTCCCTTTAAGTCTTGAGGAGGATGCAGAGGCCACGCTCAAACCAGAGCAGAGCAAGCTTTGCTTCCAGTGGACAGAAATCAAAGCAGGAATGAAAACCAAACACTGCAGAAGAGGCTTGAGTGCACTGGGTAAGAGCCAAGGTGTATGAAGAGCTACCTATGGAAGAGGGAGGGGAAAGCTAAACCAGGGGAAAGGTGGCTTTTGTAGGAAATGATTATTAAAGGCAGATCAAACATGGAATGCCAGAAGAATGCCAGGCTGAAGTCCATCCAGTAAAGGGGAGAATGGGACTGTCACACAGGTGACAACTAAGAGAAAAGATTTTAAAGCTTTTGAGCAAAAACAATGGGCAGGGACACTGGGGAAGCAATGAAAACGGTCGTGACAGTTGCAGATGGAGAGCTACAAGTAAGATAATGCCTGGAAAACTGAAAATGACTCAGTATCTCTGGCAGACTTACTGGGTCTTGGTGTGTAGAAGCGTCCTGAGCTTCAACAGCCACTGCAGATGCACAGCAGAGATGACCCTGTGAGACACCACAGGTCAATCACCTGCAGCCCGAGTTCAGTAGAAGAATGATGTGCAGAGGCAGAAACCTGACCTCCAGGCTAATTAAGGAAAAATGGGGAAGAACGAATTTCAAATAAACTTGCTGGGCAGAGGGCACAAAAACATCCATTAACTACCTGACTGCAAACAGCTGAGGTTGTGAGTCATGAGCTCAGCTTGAAAAAACTCAATCCCCACTGATTTAGGCACAGGTAGGGTCAGTTCAATTGGCCAGCAGCGTGGGAAACAGGCACCAGAAAACCAGGAAGCAGGAAGAAGTGGCAACCTGGAGCGATGTACTTATGAGAATGTGGAACACGATTCACTCAGCCTCATCATCACAGAATGGTGTGGGTTGGAAGGGAACTCAAAGCCCACCCAGTTCCAACACCCCTGCAATGGGCAGGGACACCTCCCACTGGATCAGAGGGCTCAAAGCCCCGTCCAACCTGGCCTTGAACACCTCCAGGAATGGGGCAGCCACAGCTGCTCTGGGCAACCTGTGCCAGGGCCTCCCCACCCTCACAGGAAAACATTTCTTCTTAAGATCTTATCTAAATCTCCCCTTCTTAAGCCTAAAACCGTTCCCTCTTATCCTATCCCTGCACTCCCTGATCAAGAGCCCCTCCCCAGCTTTCCTATAGCTATAGTAGTATTATTATGTAATAATACTAATTAAGAAAGGAGACAGAATAATTGAAGTTGGCCAACTAGGCTATCCCAGTAAAATAAAGCAAAAGGGCCTCTCACTCTAGAAACACAGGGAATAAAAGCAGAGAGACAGCACACACAGAGGAAGGGAGGCTGTGGTAAAACCATGACAGATTAATTAGGAGCAAAGGGATAGAAAGCATTAAAAAAAATAAACAAGAAAGAAATTGAAGCTGATTATCTGCAACAATGACCTCTTAGCAAGGAAAAAAACCTGTAAGGACCAAAGCTGCAGAAAGAACTCAAGGAGGGATTTCAGGAAAGAGCTCAGTATCAGGCAGGAGGTTGGCAACAGCGCAGCGTGTTTCCCTTATCTTGGTTTCTCAAGAAAACCCACCAGTCAACACAGCTTGTAAAGCTAAACATCATTCTTGCAGAAGAAAACAAAGCAGTAACTGGAAGCCAGGACATTCCAGCTCTACATTATGCCACAGAGCATCTGACCAGAAAGTTTTAAGCGTGAAATTTAGACTCCAGCATGCAGAGACGTGACCCTACTTGGATCTCTGCTACGCTGCAGAACAGAAATGAAGCAACTCTTTTTTCTAACAACTTCAAAATAAAATTTTCAAATAGTATTTCATAGTTTTTTTTTTGAAGATGAGATCTTTTTTGAGGATTAGAAAAATGAAAATTTGCCCACCTCATGTTTAACTTCTTTGCATGCACTTTAGAATAAATCTCCATTTATTCTTTCAAGCTGTTTTATAGAATCATAGAATGGTTTGGGTTGGAAGGGACCTTAAAGCCCATTCAGATCCATGGGCAGAGACACCTCCCACTGGATCAGGTTGCTCAAAGCCTCATCCAACCTGGCCTTGAACACCTGCAGAGATGTTCTTAATCAAGCTTGGAGATTAGCAATGCTCCACCAAGTTACAAATTAGAACAGAATCATACACAGAAACATCCATTAGCTCAGGAAAAACGCAAAGCTGTGAAGAGCTCTTGGTCCTTATTATCCCTTCTCCTACCAGCAATGTGGTTTATTCCTCAGCTCTATCTTCTCCCTGGTTTACCAAGGGGCCACATACATCAAAGTAGGATCTCATCCCTTATATGGACAGGAGAGCAGTCAGCAAGTACCAGCACGTCCTGATGCGATGGTAACAGCTATTCCATAAATCTGAAACATGTTCTGGACAATGGCAGGGTTTACGCAGACCACAAGAATTGTAGGAATTAACTCCTTCTGTTTATGCTTTTAAAAAGAGATCGAGTGTGGATGCAGTGGGGATAATGCAGCAGACACGTAATCCAGCACTGAGACACAAACACAAAGCATTTGGAAACGTTTTGCAAGTTCTAAATATAAAAGGAGATTCTCCTTTTACGTTTTAGTTCTCCTAATTAGGAAGAACTGATTAAACAACTTATCTGGAGACCAGTAATGTAAACCAAAGCCTGTTCTCTGCAGCAGAGGTGTCGAGCTTCCTTCTCTGAGGGGGTGGTTTTAATTTTTGATGACTGTTATTCAACCAAGTAAACACATCAGGGGTGGGAGTTACAGTTCACCGAGGCTCGATGGGTTTTGTCAGAGATCCACACTGAAGGAAGGTCCTTTCCACTGGCCAAACAGCTTTGTTAGGTATTGGTTCACTGCACTAACAGTGGTGCTGTTTCTGTCATCTTCTCTTCCCATTCCTCTGCTCCTCCCTTCTCTGTTTCTCTGCATTGTTTTTTCCCCTTCAGAATTATTCCTGAATCCATAACCCCACCATACAGTCCTACCTCCTGATTCCTTCCTCACTGCTCCAGACCAGAGAAACATGCAACAACCCAAGCAATATCTGGGAGAAGAGCCAGCCTCTCCCCCAGAATTCCAGAAAGGGACATCTGGGCACTTTCCACATCTCTGAGCCACTGGTTGAGGCTGTCTGCTGGTGTGGGCTGGTGTTGCCACATCCATTTACACTGAGAACGTCCCCGTTCACCAACAGCACAGCCTGACACCACCACTTTGGATTCTGCAGCTTCTACACAGGCCATCCAGCTCACAAATACCTCTGGCGGGGCAGCTCAGGGGCTGTATATCCCACACTTCTACCCCAGGGTCTTCCACGTTGTTTTAAAACCTCAGCAATGACCCTTTCAGGGCTTCATTTGAAGATTATTTCCTTTCATCACAACACTTCCGTCTCGACTTCTCCCGCATTGGTTTCAGATACAAACCCAATCAGCTCTGGTATTCTCAGGCCTCGCTGAGTTTGTTTTACGCTGCTGTCTTTCCTCTTGACAGGATCCTGGTGCATAAACATAGACAGAATCATGGAATGGTTTGGGGTGGAAGGGACCTTTAAAGCCCATCCAGTTCCAGCCCCCTGCCATGGGCAGGAACACCTCCCACTGGATCAGGGGACTCAAAGCCCCATCCAACCTGGCCTTCAACACCTCCAGGGATGGGGCAGAACCACTGCTCTGGGCAACCTGGGCCACGGCCTCCCCATCTTCACAGGAAAACATTTCTTCCTTAGATCATCTCAATCTCCCCTCTTCCAGCTGAAAACCCTTTCCCCTCATCCCGTCCCTGCACTCCCTGATCAAGAGCCCCTCCCCAGCTTTCCTGGAGCCCCTTTCAGTACTGGGAGGCTGCTCTAAGGTCTCCCCAGAGCCTTCTCTTCTCCAGGCTGAACAGCCCCAACTCTCTCAGCCTGTCCTCATAGCAGAGGGGCTCCAGCCCTTAGATCATCTCTGTGGCCTCCTCTGGAATTGCTCCAACAGATCCAGATCCTTCCTGTGCTGAGGATTCCAGAACTGAACGCAGGGGTCCAGGTGAGGTCTCACGAGAGTGGAGTAGAGGGGGAAAATCCCCTCCCTCTCCCTGCTGGACCCACTGCTGACTTCTCCTGCATTAGTTTCAGATACAAACCTAATCTAAGCTCCTGGTGAGGCCTGAGAATACCAATTTATTTTGCACTGCTCTTTTTCCTCCATAGGATCCTGGCACACACATGTACCTCTACACATATTTTTATACAAACCCATGCACACATTTAATAACAGTAAGCAAAAGGCAGCTGGATGCTCTCCAAACCAAGTCTAACGTGAAGTCAAAACCTTCACTTGCCTGAGAAACGCTTGAGACCTAAAGAGCAAAGGCAGTTACTTACCTTTGAGAACAATGGGACCAATGTCATTTGTGTGAAACCACAAATATTTATTTTTAATGAAAAAATACTTAAAGTGTGCCACAGTGTCCATATAGTCATTTGAATAGTAGTACAAAGATATGTATTTCTGAGAAAAAGTCTTAAGAGTGTAGAAAATAAATGTGGTTCTTAAATTATGTCAAAAGAAACTAGTAAAAAAGTAATGTTTTATACACTGGGATAAAATGAAAAAACAAGAGATAGTAATAAATTATAATTACAGTATTTCAAATATTTGATTCATGCTTTTTTCGGCATTGGTTTCTAATTGCGTCACACACAATTTGCCCTCAGAAGCCAGTGGTCAGAATGGTCTTTCAATGGTGCTGTGGATAACAGGATGCAGAGCTGAATGCACTCCTAGAAAAATCACACCACTGATACATAAAACATCATAGGATCATCTGGTTGGAAAAGACCTCTGAGATCATCGAGTCCAACCGTACCTGTCCACTACTGAACCAGGTCCCTGAGAAACTCATTTACTCGTCTTTTAAATCCCTCCAGGGATGGGGACTCCACCACCTCCCTGGGCAGCTGTTCCAGTGCCTGAGAACCCTTTCAGTGAAGAAGCTTTTCCCAATATCTATTCTGAACCTCTCCTGGTGCAACTTGAGGCCATTTCCTCTCCTCCCATCACTTGTGAGAAGAGACCAACACCCACCTCACCACAGCCTCCTTTCAGGCAGTTGGAGACACTGATGAGGTCTCCCCTCAGCCTCCTCTTCTCCAGGCTGAACAACTCCAATTCCCTCAGCTGCTCCTCATAGGATTTGTTCTCCAGCTCCTTTCATCAGCCTCGTTGCTCTTCTCTGGACACACTCCAGCCCCTCAGTGTCCTTCTTGGAGTGAGAGGCCCACCAGAACATGGCAGTTTTAGGTTTGGATCTAACATACACCTTTGTTAATAGAAATTAATTTGTTTTTTAAAATCAACTAATCTTTTATACTTTCATGAACTAAACAGCAATTATGGTCATTAACAAGTATGTCACCCAAGCACACTGCACAACCGTGCTTACGGGATGCTAAACGTTGGATTGGCTTTTGATACAGTCAAAGTTAACAGGAATTTGGAATCATTTCAGGTCTAATCAAGCACTGCAAAATATTTAAAACTAAAAGCGCTTTTAAATACAAAGAACTTTTTTTCTCTTTAGAAACAGGAAAAAATCCAAACATGCACTTAAACCTGAAACCTTTATGCCATACATAACTGCAGTCCTACAGCACAACACCAGGTCTGTGCCATTTGCTTTATTATTTCCTTTTCCATCCTGGCTCGAGCCCAGTCAAACAGCGTCTAAATTGGATGTGTCGGCATCTTCGCGGTCATCTTTGCACATGAAGGTCAGAAGGAAAAGAGCAATATCCATAGATGACCAGTAGGCAGTGTGGGATGTGACTGTGGACCAGTATCTGCTGCCCACGAGACCTTCCCTGAGCTCAAAATCAATCCTGTGCTCCAGCTCCCCTGGAAATCAAACAAGAAACAGAAACGCTGTTAGAATTGTGTGTGGGCAGAAAAAACACTGGCATTGTACTTCCATCAGCTGTGGGTTCTGATTCTACTTGCTGTATCTAAAATGCACTCAGAATGCATATAAAACACATCACAGAATCATGGAATGGTTTGGGTTGGAAAAGGCCATGAAGCCCATCCAGTTCAACCCCCCTGTAATGACCAGGGATATCTTCCAACTCCATCAGGTTGCTCAGAGCCCCATCCGACCTGACCTTGAATGTTTCCAGGGATGGGGCAGCCATGACTTCTCTGGGCAACCTGTGCCAGTGTTTATCACCCTCACAGAAAAACATTTCTTCCTAATACCTAGTCTAAATCTCTCCTCTTTCAGTTTAAAGCCATTACCCCAGTGCACTCACTTTAGTGAGCCGTGCTTTTTAACGATATGTACATACATTTAATGCATGTGCATCAGTGCAAACCTGACCCAAGACTGATGCTTAGTGCAGGAGAAAAAAAATGAAACTAAACCTAAAGCTTGGTATTTTAAAGCAGCTGTTTTCCTTATATTATCTGTACATTTATTTATGCACCTTATGATAAGTACACCAAAGTATACAGCAATTGCTGGGGCCCTTGTAGGAAACAGACGGTGGATGCCCGAGCCTTTCTGAAATAAATGGACTCCTCCCATCTTTAGTGGCTCTACAAAGAGAATCATAGAATTGTTAAGGTTGGAGAAAATCTCTAAGCTCATCCAGTTCAACTCCATCATGTCTGCTGAACCATGTCCCCAGGTGCCATGGCTACACGTTTTTTAAACACCTCCAGGGATGGAGACTCCACCACTGCCCTGGGGAGCTTCTGCCACTGCTTGACAATCCTTTCTGTGAAGAAGTGTTTCCTAATAGACAATCTAAACCTCCCCTGGTACAACTTGAGGCCACTTCCTCTTGTTTTATCACTTGTTACTTGGGAGAAGAGACCTACATCCACCTCGCCACACCCTCTTTTCCGGGAGCTGCAGAATGATGAGGTCCTCCCTCAGCCTCCTCCAGGCTAAACAGCCCCAGTTCCCTCAGCTGCTTCTCCTAAGACTCCAGCCCCTTCCCCAGCCTTGCTGCCCTTCTCTGGATGCACTCCAGCAGCTCAATGTCTTTCTGGTACTGTGGGGCCCCAAACTGAACACAGGGGACTACACCCAATATTACAAGCCCTTTCTGAAACCCAGTCGTCCCTTTTAATTTCCAGATGATTCCACAGAGATTTCAGCAGTTATCCTTTCATTTCAATAGCTGCTTTGATTAATACCACATTCAAAGCAATTTGCACTGCATGTTTAACTGGGCTGATGGGTAACCTATTGTTCAGGCACTTTTAGCGGTTAGAAAATCTCTAAAAGGAGCAAGAGAATAAAAAGGACAAAACTAAAAGCCTGGTTGCTTGGCCAGAAAAGCCAAACCCCCATATTGAGTAAAAAATGCAGCCATTTATCAAAGCCAGTTTGAAGGAATTTTAATTCTTGGCTCAAAGAGAGGATAAAAGGGAGCATCGCACAAGCGCTGCCTCCACCGTCGCGGCACAGCAGCACTCGGGGAATGACATCCCTTCTCTGGGATCCCATGGGAGCATGGAACTGCTTTGCAAACGCAGCAAGGAGAGGGTGTCAGAGCCTTTGAACACCAGCAGACAACTGCAATCACTTCCATGAAGATGTATATATTCCAAACCCCAGTCAATTTGTGGGAAGGACGACCCAAACAACTCCATCTCCCTCCGAGAGGCCGTTACAGGAGCTTGGGAGGCAGCCAAACCCCACCACAAACCAAGCACCTGCCCTCTCAGAAGCAAATAGTTTGCTTGTGGACTGCATCATTCTTGCAGCCTCCCTGGCCTTCACTTCATGTTCTCCTCTTATGGAGCAGGGATGGGCTTTGACCCGAAAGGGATGTGGGAACCGTGCAGAAAGCCCTTGACAAACCAACCACCCAAAAGAACCTCAGCAGCAGCTCCACAACGTTCGCTGTCACACTGCTGTTTTCCTCAAGTTTAAAACAAAGTCTCTGTCCTCAAACACTGACTCAGCCAGGTTATCTGTTGAAATTAGCAGTGACGAACAGACAGCAAAGTATCATGTGAATGCTATCACAAGATACACACACTTGTGACTCCTTCGACTGCAGAAACCCCCGCCTTGCAACAGTGCCAATGAAGAAGTTCAGAAATAAAATCAAGTATGAGATGCTGTAAAGGAAGTACCTACCCTTTTCCTAAAAACCAGCTGCTAAAATTGTACTTTCTGTTCTGGGCCACTTGGATTGGGACAAGGGCAGCTTCTGCTTCCAGTCATAGGTGCCTTTATATCCAGATGGCTTCAGGATTGCAAATGCATGGGGAAACTGAAATAAATCTATTTTATGATAAATCACAGGATCACAGAATAGACAGGGTTGGAAGGGTCCTTAAAGCCCATCCAGTTCCATGGGCAGGGGCACCTCCCACTGGATGAGGGGGCTCAAAGCCCCATCCAACCTGGCCTTGAACACCTCCAGGGATGGGGCAGCCACCACTGCTCTGGGCAGCCCGTTCCAGATTCTATGCAGCAATTATCCTGCTTTTCCTAGGGTGAGTCAAGGAACTAATGATATGCAGATCTCATTAGCCAAAACATGTAAGTGGTGTGCATGTATGTACAAACACATATACAGATGAACCTTCTTTAAAAGAGAGAACAGTCAGTACTTGGACAATCTTAATAGATTCAAAAAGTAGGAATGGCTTCAGTATTTATCACTTTAGAACAAACTAACAGAATCAAATAGTGGCACATTTGAAAGGATGCCCTATATACTGAAAAGATATTCCAAAAGGAGGTTGTAGCGAGGTGGGTGTTGGTCTCTTCTCCCAAGTAATAAGCGATAAAACAAGAGGAAATGGCCTCAAGTTGCACCAGGGGAGGTTTAGATTGGATATTAGGAAACAGTTCTTCACAGAAAGGATTGTCCAGCAGTGGCAGAGGCTGCCCAGAGCAGTGGTGGAGTCTCCATCCCTGGAGGTGTTTAAAAAATGTGTAGATGTGGCACTTTGGGACATGGTTTAGTAGGCACAGTGGGGTTGGGCTGACAGACTTGATGAGCTTAGAGGTCTTTTCTAACCTTAATGATTTCATGATTCTATGTTTTTACAGTATTTCCAGCCTCCCACAACATGCAGATGCAGCCCAAAAAAGGTCTTGTTTCCATGGGGTTTATAAAGCAGACTCCACACTAACCTGTGGGTTCTAGAACACTCCTCTCACACAGCAGTTCTGTCTGTGTCTCCACAGGTTTGATGTTCTGATCGTTCCCCTCAGCTCCATCTTTTCCCAGCTCAAGTGGCTGTGGGGTGGCTGTGCTGGAGCGACCAAATCTTGAGAAAAGCATCTCACCGAGACCCTTCCCAATGCTCGCAGCTCCTGGATTCAGCGTGGAGGGAAAGAAAACCCAAGCACAAGAGCAGCTAAATCAAACCACAAATTAAAGTCACTGTAGCACCCATCAATTAGAGTTGAGTGACAGAAGGAAGAAAACACTATTCATGCTTTCCTAGGGTGGGAACAGCTTATCTGACTTAAGTATGCACTGTTTATCATGAGACTAATCTAGCATACAAGCAAAGGCTATAATTTGGTAGTTAGGGAAACAGAAACACATGAGAACACTTCTGCAGCAAGAAATCTGGTTATAAGTCTGTTGTAATTCCTCTTTCATCAAAAGTCTAAGACAAAAATGCTTTATAACAACCTAAAACCTTCAAGAATCCCATGAGGATATTTAAGACGTTCCTCCCATTAAGGGTCCTTGTGTGGGCACAACCACAGACATTTAGAAATGCTCTACAGCCTTTAAAAGGACTATTTTGGCTGCTCAGGAAGAGGGGTGTAAAAGTTAAAAACAGATCTATGATGTTTTCTTCCGGACTTTGCTGCCACCTTATGGACACGGCATTAAAGCCACTACTGGAACACAGCAAAAAGCAACCCTGCTTTGAAACACCGCATATTTCTACTTGAAGGACCAAAACTGCTTTTATGTACTTCACTTATTTGATTGGGAAGATTCCTGGCACTAGGTCACAACAGTTTTCTTCCAAATCCCACTTAAGAGAGCTCAAGAAAGTTCTTGAGTCAACAAAAACTGCAAGCTTGTGCTCAAATATAATCACCAGTGAAAATGATTTTAAGCTCACTTAAACCAGAGTTTATTTTGAAGCAGAAAACCAGAAAGGGGATAGATTTCTTATTAAAATAGCCTGTATTTCCTCCTGTAAAATCATGAGATAAATGGAACTGTTATAGCTTACAGAGAGTGATTTTTCTTTCATTTGCCAATACAAGAAAGTGTAGTCACAATGCAAGCTTTAAAGTTATTTTTTCCCAATAAAGTACAGTGGAAACTATTAAATCACCAGGATGTTACTTCACTAAGGCAGACAACAATAGGGCAACAACAGCATAAACTCCCTGACCCACATCCTCTCCCCACAAGCCTTGACTCCAGAGTGCATAAATTATCTTTTATTCAAAGTAAACATTAATTGAGATTAAAATAAGCCACATACACCTACATAGAACAAACAGCCAGGAATAGTTTGCTTATGGTTTCACCTCAAACACCACACCACAGAGCAGTGAAGCTCTACAAGAAGGTCCCATATATCAAGAAAAAGGACACAAAGAACACTTACCTAATATACTCGCCTTGCCTATGTTGGTTATTGACTCCCCGTAGTGGCGTCGGGCCATGACTGGTGAAGTAGTTGGGCTCGTCACAGCTGAACCACTTTCGCTGTCAGTACCTGAGGTAGGTTCTTTTGTGGGATTGAGGAAACTTGGCTTCATTTGGTCATAAGGTAGAGGGTTTGCAGTGTTGTACCAGTGAATCTGGACAGGCGAAATGTTGCTGTAGTGTTTCAGAATTAAAGGTTCTAATCTATAGGCCTGCAAGAGGAATTCAGAAAAGAAAAGTCTGAGTGTCAAGACTAAAAAAAAAAAATCACATTCTCTCCCCATACAGAGTCCTCTCCAACCTCAAATTCAAAATATCTGTAAGGAGTCAAGCCTCAAAAGCGACAGAATAGTGGGGTTACGTTCTGGTTCACCTTTAAGTTCACAACCTGGAAGATACATTCGCTGCCTCTTGCTCATGGATTCACTTTTGCACCTTTCTCTGCAACATTTCTACCTGACATTGCTGTACCTGACACAGAAGTTACTGTTAACAGGTATTTGTTATGCATTGATGGATTAAACTTTATTAAACTGATTCTGCACAAAACAACAGAGAGGGGGGAGCTGGCTACGAAAACATTTTGTTTAATGACTCTTCATTGATCCCTGTGCAAACCAGGAACTGGGGCATTTATTAAAAAATTAATTTCTACTGAATCTTTATTTTTCTTTGTTTACTTGGATGCAGAAGAAGCATTCTGCACTTTTTTATTTTAAAACTAAGCAAAGTTACTATTTGTAGAGTGGGACCACAGATTGTAACCTGACCAACTGTCCTGATGGCCCAGGAAAATTCTGGTTTTGGAGTAGCTGGAGCTACAAGATCCTGAAGTGAGCAGAACCAGCACACTTGGATTGGAGTCTGAACACAGAATCACAGAATGGTTTGGGTTGGAAAAGACCTTAAAGCTCATCCAGTTCTAACCCCCCTGCCATGGGCAGGGACACCTCCCACTGCATCAGGGGGCTCAAAGCCCATCCAGCCTGGTCTTGAACACATCCAGGGATGGGGCAGCCACCGCCTCCCTGGGCAACCTGTGCCAGGGCCTCCCCACCCTCACAGGAAAACATTTCTTCCTAAGATCTCATCTCAATCTCCCCTCTTCCAGCTTAAAATCTTTCCCCATCATCCTATCCCTGCACTCCCTGATCAAGAGCCCCTCCCCAGCTTTCCTGGAGCCCCTTTAGGTACTGCAAGGCTGCTGTGAGGTCTCTCCGGGGCTTTCTCTTCTCCAGGCTGAACAACCCCATCTCTCTCAGCCTGTCCTCACAGCAGAGGTGCTCCAGCCCTCGGATCATCTTCATGGCCTCCTCTGGATTTGCTCCAACAGATCCATATACTCAGGCAAAATTCACACAAAAAATCCCCCCAAATTACTGTTCTACAGTAACCATGAAATCCCCAATCAGACTTGCATCAAAGAAGTTGCCAACATGATAGAGATCAAAGGTCCAGCATCCATTGATAATGCCTTTGATAATGGCAAACACTGGTTACCTACGGAAGGATGTAAGAACAGCAGAAAGCTACACCCATGCTGCCCTCCCAAGAACTATCTCAAACTCTGGCAATTTGCCACTCAGGATCCTTTGGGAAATTAACTTTTTGTTTTTCTACAGCATCTTGTAAACTGCTCACGAAGCCTTTTTTAACAGCAGTAGTATCTCTGGACAGATGATGTTTAACCAAAGTCAGTAGGTTAAACACGAGTTGGAACTTGGCTGAGAAAGATTATTTCTTATGTCCTTCCAAAAAAAATAAAAGCAGAGTAGTCTAAAACCTTAAATATGAAAGTGTACAATATTTAAGGCAGTTATTTATAGAACTCTTGTTCTACAGTTATAAAAAACAAGACATTACACAATAATCATTAATAAACAGTCCTATGCTGGACCGTGCTTGGGTTGATTCACGTGCTTTGAAGATCACACATTATCACACAACTGATGCTTAAAAACAGCCAAGGTAAAAGCTTGCAACTGCAATCAAAACTCACCACTGGATCTGTTGGATGAAAAATATTTAGTAAGCGGTTACAAATTGTTCTGGGCAGAATGTGATCTTGACTACCGCTGTTTCCTGGACGGACACCACGCAATGCCAGAAACACTGCTAATGGAGAGCCCATGCAGAAGAAATTCTCAACCTGAGGAGAGATTTGGCCCACGTTAATAAGGATGTAAATCATGTTTTCTAATGTGGCTGGATTTGATGTCCGTCTTCCAACTGATTTCTCAGTCTCAGCAGAGGGACTTGTACATTATTAGCAAATCAAACCAGGGAAGACCACTATAACACATACTGTAACATGAGGGCTCAGCTTCCCATTTCCCTTTGGTGTGAGAAGAGAGTTACTTGTTTTGATGACACACAGCTGGAAAACTGAGAATCAACTCAAGTATTTGAACTGAAAGAAGTCTACCAACACTGGAAAGGCTGGAGTGAGAAGAATGTGCAAGACACTGAGCAAACGTGATGAGTTTCACACGACTGAGGTCTGATTTCTCCTGAAACCTCCCAAAACTCATCATACATCCTTAATCTCCCCCTAACCAAGTACTCCATGATTTGTTTTGCTACACAAACCCACTAATGAAACAGAAATGCAAGTTACATTGGGTATTTAAGACAACCTAGAGAATATTTAGAGCTGTCACCCACATACAGGCTGGTGCTACGCAGAACCTTGTAAAAACATCTCATGCTAAGTGAACAGAATGGTTCTTGTGAAATGCCACCATGCCAGACATTAGGAACCACCACCCACGGACAGGTACAGCACCCTGAGCGACTCTGCAGGCATCTCTCATGCCCTCCAAAGTTACTGTGACTCTGTTCTGAAATGACTGTCTCCAACACTGAGAGGCAAGTGAGTAAACCTGGACTGCAGCTGCTGACCCATCTGGCAGAGGTCACTGAACATCAGTGGTAACAACTTTTGGTCATTACCAACCTGGGGCCAGGATTCAACAGTGACCTAGAGGTGAATGGCTTCGTATCCCATTACCAATCCTCAGACATTGTCTCCTAGAAACATCAAATGTAAAACCCTGTAGTCAGAAATATTTTCATAAGTCAAAATTTCTTTTTAACCATCAGAGTATTTTCTTATATAAAAAAATCAATTTTATCACAGAATCATAGAATCTTCCAGTTGGAAAAGACCTTTGAGATTGAGTCCAACCGCACCATCATCCGCTAAACCATGTCCTTCAAAAACTCATCTACCTGTTTTTTAAACACCTCCAGGGATGCTGCCTCCACCACTTCCTTGGGCAGCTGTTCCAGTGCCTGACCATCCTTTCAATAAAGAAATTCTTCCTAATATCCAGTCTAAACCTCCCCTGGCACAACTTGAGGCCATTTTCCCTTGTCCCATCACCTGTTACTTGAGAGAAGAGATCAACACTCGCTCTCCCACAGCCTCCTTTCAGGCAGTTGTAGACAGTGATGAGGTCTCCCCTCAGCCTCCTCTTCTCCAGGATAAACAACTCCAGTTCGCTCAGCTGTTCCCTGTAGGACTTGTTCTCCAGCTCTGTTCCCTTCTCTGGATGCACTCCAGCCCCTCAATGTCCTTCTTATACTGAGGGACCCAGAACTGCACACAGTACTCGAGGTGTGGCCTCATCAGTGCTGAGTACAGGGGCACAATCACCTCCCTGGTCCTGCTGCCCATGCTGTGTCTGACACAGCCCAAGATGCCATTGGCTCTCTTGGCCCCCTGGGCCACTGCTGGCTCATGTTCAGCTGCTATCAACCAACACCCCCAGGTCCTTCTCCTCCAGGCAGCTCTCCAGCCACTCTTCCCCAAGCCTGTAACGCTGCAAAGGGTTGTTGTGTCCCAGGTACAGGACTCTGCACTTGGTCTTGTTGAACCTCATCCCATTGGTCTCATCCCACCAATCCAGCCTGTCCAGATCTCTTTGCAGGGCCTCCCTTCCTTCAAGCAGATCAACACTGCCACCCAGCTTGGTGTCATCTGCAAACTTGCTCAGGGTGCACTCGATCTCTTCATCCAGATCATTAATAAAGATATTGAACAGGACTGGACCCAGCCCTGAACCCTGGGGAACACCACTCGTCACCAGTCTCCAACGGGATTTAACTCCATTTACCACCAACCACTCTGTGGGCCTGGCCATCGTTACCAGACCTTCAACTTTCCCAATAGCAGTCCAAGTTTGCAGCAACTCCTACCATGCTGATACTCAACCAGCAAGAGAAACTTCTGCATTCTTGCCTCAATGCACTTGGAGGATGCTTGGATTGCCTTCACTCTGTCAGTGCATGGAGAGCATAAAAGTTCATGTCATCTATCTGGTACCTCACTTCTTCCTTCCAAAAGGATGCACAAGTCCCAATTCGATGGAAAAAACTCTTAGGTCTTCAGCAAAGCTATTCCAGGACAAAGCACTGCTCTCTGTATTGTCACTTCAGCTGAGTGCAAAGCTCCTCATCTCTCTTATAATGAAGCTTTACACAGACCCTTACATTTGTGCAGTTTGGACAAAAAGCTTTCTCATCTTCAAATACAAGAGAAATAGATATTCACAGTGCAATCCTTTACACTGAATAAGTAACCTTTAACCCTGTCATTCTGATATTCCTGTACTGAGCATCTGGAAGACACAATTACAGTCTTTCTGCTTCACAAAGACATCAGAAAGTGACTTCCAGCTTACACTTGATAGCAGATGCTTAAAAGATGTTTTCATGAATTCACTCCAAACTAGGCAAAAATCTCAAAAGGTAAATAGTTCCAGTGGTTGCACAGTGCATGGCTTTTGTTCCATTATTTCCATTGATAAACACAGGATTGACAGTGTTGACTTTCTTCTTTGGAGGATGCTGTTCTTTGCTATGTATTTTCTTACAGGCAAAAGCCTTTCAATGTGATCTTCCAGCTCTAGAAAAGCTTACAAAGTGACAGTTGGTGGGTACCTAAATGTGTGGCCCCAAACCAATACCAAGGCAATTGATACTAAAAATCAACAGTAAGGCTTCCAAAAAATAAAGTCCTTGAAATTGCAGCTATTAAATTCTCAGCACTGTTGAAAGCGGCTGAAGAGAAGACTGCCATGCCATGAAACCTACTGGAAACAGAGGACTAAAATCTCACAGAACCATAGAATTATAGAATGGTTTGGGTTGTGAAAGGGCCTTAAAGCCCACCAAGTTCCACCCCCCTGCCATGGGCAGGGACACCTCCCACTGGATCAGGGGGCTCAAAGCCCCATCCAACCTGGTCTTGAACACCTCCAGGGATGGGGCAGCAACCGCCTCCCTGAGCAACCTGTGCCAGGGCCTCCCCACCCTCACAGGAAAACATTTCTTCCTAACATGTGATCTAAATCTCCCCTCTTTCAGCTTAAAACATTTCCCCCTTGTCCTATCCCTGCACTCCCTGATCAAGAGACCCTCCCCAGCCTTCCTGGAGCCCCTTTCAGTCCTGGGAGGCTGTTCTAAGGTCTCCCTGGAGCCTTCTCTTCTCCAGGCTGAACAACCCCAATTCTCCCAGCCTGTCCTCACAGCAGAGGTGCTCCAGCCCTTGGACCATCTTCATGGTCTCCTCTGGACCCATTTCAACAGTTCCATATCCATATCCTTCTTATGTTGGAGATTCCAGAACTGGACACAGGACTCTACGTGGGGTCTCACAAGAGAGTATTAGAGGGAGAATCCCCTCCCTTACCCTCCTGGTCCCACTGCTTTGGATTCAGCACAGGACACGCTTGGCCTTCTGGGCTGTGACTGCACATTGCTGGCTCATGTCAACCCCCCATTCTGGAAAACACTTATTCATTTTGGTGTTTCTCATAGAAGCAGGAATGGGGCACTTCACAAATACTCCTGGAAATGTTTAACAACAGAGAAGAAATGTTCAAGAACACAACCTTTTGCGATAGCACTTTCCTCCTCATTATGATTCGTAAACAGAAGACTTAATGGATTTATTTTAAGCAGAAACTGAGCCAAATACCCATCTACTCAACTGAAGACTGCAGTATTTTCAGAATTAAAGCTGAATGAGCCACCAGCAGTGAAGCAGCGCAGCTCTTTTGTGCACAGGTAAACACTGGGGCCACATGAATGTGTTTAGTGGTGATGTTAAAACAAAAGATGACTACAATTTATGTTTCTGTGCTGCCTTTGGACCCCAAATATGCTTCCAGAGCAAGGAAATACAAACCTCTGCAGCAGCCTCTACCTATTCCTGCAACCAGGAGTGTTCTATAGCCTTAACAGACAGAGGGAACAGTGACTCATACTGGTGTTACATGGGGAATATAACTGGGTGGTTGTGTTGAGCTGCTACAGCACATCTCTGCATTCAGTTTAGTGGTGTCTCTTCTCAGATGGGGCTGCACATCAGCATTCCATTAAACTCTCATAATTCCACACATGGTACATCTCCAGCATCTTATAAATAAATCCTAGAATCACAGAATGGTTTGGGTGGGAAGGGACCTAAAGCCCATCCAGTTCCAACCCCCTGCCATTTTCATTACAGCTCTACATGCCCATTTTGTGGTGTAATACAGCCTAAGGACATCAGTGACCGAAGAGTTCAGTCTCCTGTGTTGCACAGACCAAAGCAATCTGTGGATCAAGCACTTGTAGTGAATACCAACTCACGATCAAACCAGAGCTCTGGTCTGCCACGAAGAGCCAAGGGGCTGGTAGGTGGTACCTACAGAGCAGTTTGTTCTCTTTCAACAAGCAAGTCATCCTCAGTAAGCTGGGCTGGCTTGCTGTTGAGCAACCATCTTTCAATGACATCCTGTTGAAATCCTCCCTTGGCAGAAGCACTTTGCTGTCATGGAAAGCCTTTCCCTCCCCCTGGAGCCCTGTCTCACCCATGGTACCCAAGCAATAGGAGTTGCTACTGTAAAGCTTCACAGAAGCAAACATCTTACTGAAAGGAAGGGTAAGAAAAAAGATGTACTACAATGGAAAACAACCTAGCAGTAATTTGGATTGATCCAGTCATCCCCTTTCTACTCCAGCTCTCTTTATAAAGCATCTGTTCAAAAAAATCTTAAATTTAAACACAACTGAGTGAAGAATAATCTTTTACAGAGCTGGAGGAACATCAGCCTCACTCCAGCTTCCTTGATGGTAGAGATAACAGCATGACACATGCTTTTAAGCAGTGATGAAAAGGAGAAGGCCACCACAAATTGAATTATGGTTAGTTTCCTCTTTTTTTCATGACTCAAGACCGTCCTTGGCTGCTAGGAGTCCTTCTGAACTCAGAAGGAAAGAAAAGTGGCACTTTAAAAAACAATGATCTACTTGTTCTCATCTATCACATCACCTTTTTATGGTTCAATATTTCAGGATATAGCTGAGCAACTAGAAAGTGTTACACATCCCACCAAGCAGCCCAAAAATCTCTTTCCTCAGTGATAGGAAATCTTAGCAATTTATACAGCTGATCAGCACATAATCTGTTTCATGAAACCAACAGTAACTTGTGCTAACTGTCAAAATTGTGTAATTTGGAAGGAAAAGCCTCTGCTGGAGGAAATTCAATCAGAGATACGACACGTTAGAAGTAGTCCCCAAGGAAAATGGATTAGTGAGACGTGAAATTGATTAAGGTAAGTGATAAATGCAATTTGCCAAATGGCTTTTACCTTCCTGCATGTGTGTAATATATTAACAATCTATATGCAGGCCTATATATTTACATATAAAGATATATATTTGTAATAAATAGTAATATGTGAATACAGTAACATGTTTATACACACAAACACACATTTCAACCACTACATTAAAATTATTCTGCCAACATCCTGGCTAAGGACATGGGAAAAAACATGTAAGGAGAACAACTCATATCACAGGTGGATTTTTACAGTGAGTAGAACATACAGTAAAAACCTCTTGAATGTACATACCTTAAATTTTAAGGCAGGTGGTTTTGATACGGAGGATGCCTTTAACTCACGTAACCTCCCTTCTATCTCTCTCAACCTAAAAAAACAGAGAGCTTTCTGAGACCAAATAAAAACTGTAGCCTTAACCTCTCTGATCCAAGCAGGTGTTCCTGTGGGCTCCAACAGTTTTGTCAGCTGGGAAGAGAGAGTGATGGCATCTGTTTCTTGGAGGCACTCCAACTGATTAAAAATGGATGTATGTGAAATCCTGTTTTCTGACCACAGAATAAATCCATCAAGACATGACAGTTTCCTTGTTCATCACCCCCAGTATCTGCCCTCCCCACCTGCCTCAGGAGGAGGTGACTCACCTCCTGTTTCTTTGGTGGTTTTGCAGCCAAGTCACCTGTTTGGGTTTGGTTTTTATAAAAACAAGCCCCAGGGAACTCCATGGCCCGAACGTGATGGAGTTGTGTATTGTGGCAGAACACCTAGAGGACAATGCTCCACCCTTTCAAACATTATAAATGGTTGTTCACCTCTTCCTCTAGTTAGCCTGAACTAAAAAAAGGCAGCTACAATATAAAGCACTCATATGGACCGGTAAAACTGTCCCCAGTCCCAGCATTATGCCCTCTTCAGAGCTGGGAAACACCATCTCCTTGAGCTCCACAAAAGCATCACGTAAACAAATATATTAAGCTTAACATCTGCCATCCTGATTAGAAAGCAACAAGTCTGGAGCTGACACTTGCCAAAGAACAGTACTTTCAAAGAAGTCTGTATGCTTTAGTGAGTGTGATTCAGTCTTAAAAAAAGAAGGCACATAGAATTCTTGACTCGTGAACTCTTGTTGAAGGTTTCCAATACACAACCTCAAGGCTGTAAGGATGTTTTTCTACACTGCAGAATCTTTGTATGTGCTACAACATCCACTACTTAGGCAAATGCCTTTCCAGAAAGCCACGGCGTGTTTGCCACTCTTAAAACACTAAAAAGCCAAAAATTATAGGATATCAGGAGTGTATTTTCTGTCTCTTCAGACTGCATTGTGCTAAGGTAGCTCATAACATGGAGAGCCACTCTAGCTATGCAGAAGTGCCGGCATCAAACGATACTTGGATCACCATGGAGGCAACCTGAAGGACTTTAGAGGACACCTAATGAGCCAGAGTGAGAGTCTGAAAATGATAATTTTCCCTGACCATATTCTAGTGAGATGCCTGAAGGGTCATCTTTTCACCAAACAACTTCAGTAGGTTTCTTACTTCCCTTCTCCCACAAAGGCTGCACTTTATCCAACACTGCAGCTCACAGAGATGTTCTGTACCAGCTCCTAATTACCACACACTGATCACAAGCACTGCGGGGATCTGATGCTGTATCAATTGTTCCAAAGTACCTCCAACACTAAGATAGGTTTCAAGAAGGACCCAAAAGGAACTGCAATCATGACTTATCCTCATCTCCCACTGCAAAGACTGAAGCTCAAGCTACTTTTATTATTAGATTCTCCATCTACAGGTGTCTCATAGCGCCTCGATACCACGGTTAGAACAGGGAAGTCCCCTTAGCACTGTGGAGAAATCACAACAATCTGCAAGATTCCCTGTCACTGGAATCCCCACCAACACTCACAAGGCACTGAAACTGAAATCCTGTTTGTCACAGTGGGCAGTGCTGTGCACTCCAACAGCATGAGCATTTCTAGATGGCAGCAGGAAGAAGCTGGTAAATGATCCACAGCAGAGTAATAACTCCATCAACCCAATCACAGCAACGACCTCTGTATCCAGCTGGTGGAGCTCAACTCCCAAGCTGAATCTAGCAGAAAACCTTGCATTTTCACTCTAGACACTTAGGAGTTTCACTGCTCGGGTTCTGTTCTGTATTACAGCTCACAGCCCACCTGCACACTACTTCATTGTGTTTCTGCTCAAGAATCTGGAGGGTTAATAGCCTGACCTGCTTCTTTCTTCCTGGTTATGATCTGCTTCCCAGATGATCTGCTCATCTACTCCGTAGCTAGTTGCTGGGTGCTGGTACAGCCATAGGATGTGGATTCAGGGCTCCTATTAGCAATGCCAGCTGCCTGTGCCTTCAGTCCTGTGTTGAGCACTTACCACTGCCTTTCATCACCAGAAGAACATCAGTCACAAAAGATAACAGCTACTGCAGGTTCCAGAAACACTCAAAGAGCATCATCTAGGGATGTGGTTTTCTCCTTTAGTTATCAGAAGTGGATACATTACCGTTGTTTAGTTGTGTAAAGCTCTTCAAGTAAACGTTGCTCCTCATAGCTCATCCAACTATCTTCAAGCTCCTCCTCCTCCTTCTGCAACAACTGTTCATAAAGTCTGACTGGGTTCCAGCCAGTCATGATGTCGTAGGTGATGACGCAGCCCAGCGAGTGGGACACAATCGAGATTTTCCCTCCTTTCTCCTCAAACTCTGGATTCCGGGAGCAGAAGAGTGTGTAGAGTCGGTTCAGCTCCTGCTGCAGACCTTTCACCAGCTGTTTCAAGAAGGTAAGGAAGGGAAGTTTAATACAAACATCTTACTGCTCCTTCTCATGTTCAAGTATGTTCATGTACCAACACTGACCAGATTCTTGAGTGCACATCTGGGATGAGCACCATGGTCTGTTCACTTAGGCTGGCAAGATGAGCAAAAGCTTATGGTCAGCAGCAACTCAGAATCCTCTGAGGAGAGCAATAGCAATCCATTTTCAACAGCAATCCATTAGCACAACAGCAACCATAAACACAGTTTTATTTCCCTTGTTGCTTGTTTCTCTACCTTTTCAAAGCACTGAATGCTTTCCTGCGTCAGAGATTGGGATCCATCTTTAACCTAAGGAAGCTGGAAGCAGCCTGAGCCACACATGATATGGAATCATCTCACATCTCTACCACGAGCTTGACACATAACCCTTGACAAGTCATGCCTTCTCTTCTCCCTTTATCAAAGTGAGCAACAGCATTCCTACCCCATTGCAGGGACACCTCCCACTGGAACTAGACATCATAGGCTAATCCCATAGCATTACTCCAATAAATAGAGATTGGTCCCATGTGAATTGAATCTCTAAGATGCTTAACTGCTTCAAATTCCACCCTAGGGTACCTATGCCTAAAAACATTCATTCAGAAAGTATTTTTTAGAGAGAAATGTTGAAACCCATGAGATTTAGGAACTAGACAGTACCAAAAAAAGGCAGCTTTGCTTGCAAAACTCAAAATGGAAACTGAGCAATGCTTCCAGGCTATGGTATAGAGGAGGACAAACAAGCAATTGAACATCATTCCCTTGTTTGCAGCAGGAAATTAAAGCTATAGAACATGTAATTTGAACGTGATTTTTCAAGAGCCTGAGTCACTACTGAACATAAATATGAATGGCAACAGGACTGTGTTTTGACACATGCTCTACTGGAGAGAGAATCCACACAACAAACCCTGTGTCTAAAGCACTGGAAATGGATTAACAAAGCTTTGCAGCAGCTTGGAGAAATAAATACCATTTCTGTTTTCAAGTATTTTTGACTGTGAAAGTGC
Source organism: Dromococcyx pavoninus (assembly GCA_033558185.1). Classification (NCBI taxonomy): domain Eukaryota; kingdom Metazoa; phylum Chordata; class Aves; order Cuculiformes; family Neomorphidae; genus Dromococcyx; species Dromococcyx pavoninus. Next base: position 54,261 of record JAUMJL010000933.1, read on the forward strand.
TTATTCCTGAGTTTGGCTCTATCCAGACTTTGGGCACTACTTTCACAGACGAACAAACAGGCAGGGATTTTAGCAAGAGCTGTAGCTGAAAATAGAAACGAGGACAAGCTTTGGCTAGCTGGCATCTTCTCCATTTAGAATCAGAGAACCACAGAATCATTAAGGTTAGAAAAGATCTCCAAGATCATCCAGTCCAACCATCAGCCCAACACCACTGTGCCTGCTAAACCATGTCCTGAATCACCACCTCTACATGTTTTTTTGAACCCCTCCAGGGGTGGAGATTCTACCACTGCCCCAGACAGCCTCTTCCAGTGATTTGACATTTCTTTTGGTAAAGAAATTTCTCCAAATATCCAATCTAATCCTCCCCTAGCACAACTTGAGGGCATTTTCTCTTGTTACTTGGAGGAAGAGAGCAGCACCCACCTCACTACAACTTCTTTTCAGGGAGTTGTGGAGAGTGAAGTCGTCTCCCCTCAGCCTCCTTTCCTCCAGGCTAAACAATTCCAGTTCCCTCAGCTGCTCCTGAGAAGACTTGTTCTCTGGACCCTTCACCAGCCTTATTGCCCTCCTCTGGACGTGCTCCAGTAGCTTGATTGAAACCCAGAACAAAATAGCAGAGATCTGTTGAAATCACAGTGTTCTGGGATTCCTGTCAGTAGGGCTGGGTGCTGTGGTACCCTCCAAGGGAGCCAACACCCATCATCCTGCTGCCAGAGACCATAACAGGGAGCTTGGGACCCTCCAGCCAGACTGGGGATGGAGCCCCCATTTCAGGTTTCACAGACAGTAATGCCAAAATGCCCAGCAAACCAGTTCTGGACTCATCACAGCTTCCAGTAGGGAAGACGAGTAATGCCATTTTGTTTTAAAACATCCCCAAATAAGCTATCTTAACATATCTCAGTGTCCCCAATTTTCATCTCTGCTGGGAAAAGTAAGATGCACAACTCAACAGCTTCCCTTGTTTTCTTGTGGGGTAGAAGTTGTCATTCCCAATGCCCTGCACTCTACTCCTACAATCTTTATTTCCCTGGAAAAGCAGATATGTTCCTGGAAGAATGATATTATGTCAGTCTCTCCTATACCCCATAGGCCAAAGTGGGTAAGTAATCTTCTGGCATCGTGGCATTTCAACACAAAGGTCTGGTTCTCTTGCAATTTTGGGGCATAAGACATAACATTCTTGGAAAGTTCTGGTTGGACACTGAGTTCAAGCCTGTTAACTGTCCTGCTCCTTAAAAACATGCTTTTACTGAGAAGTTTAGCAAAACCACGGACAACAAGTAAGAAACAGTGTGGATTTCCAATAGCTGCAGACCAGAGCCCAAGTATTTAATTCAACCAGATTATTTGATGGAGATTGCTGCTAAACTGCAAATCACTGGTCACTCAACTTAATTTAGAGAAGCTCTGCTATAGTAAAGCCTCCAGAATTTCAGCTATGAATGGTCTGTTTGCTGCTATGACGAAACCAGAAGCCTTTCACCTGCAGTGAGTGCTCATTGATATTTGTATCTTCTCATCAGTTCTGTGTCAGCACTAAGATAAAAAGCTGAACCTTCTGTTACATAGCAAGGGGGGAAAAAAAGGGAGAAGAAAAATTGATTTTAAGTTCTAGCTAAAAAAATTATTTGGTTAAGCAGTATGTGAGGTTAAGATGATATTTAATCCTGATTGGTTTTCTTAGTCTTAAAAAGCATACAATATTCTAACCTGTAAAAAAGCCTGGTTGGAAAAAGACTTCAGCTTAGTAAATGTAGCATGGAGTGCATTCAAATCTCATTTGTAATTACAGCCTGATATTTACCCTAACACTCCATATAAAAATACCTTCTACACACCCCAATTGCCTTTATATTTGTTAAAATCAGTGAGTTTTTTCATTGGAATTAAACACGAAAAATAGAACTATTTTTGAATTTTCTCTCCCAAATGGCATTGCTGTAATTAAAATGAACTTTTTAAGAGTTGATTTTTTTTTTCTTTTATCCACAGCTGGTCTTTTTGCTCCCTCTAACGAGTCTCTGAGTCTGAATAATTGAAAATGGAAAAAAAATCCCAAAGAAAATAACAACTTGCTGCTCAGCCTCCCAAAACTACAACAGCCGAGCGGCTGCTCCACGTCTATTCCTCATTGTCAGGTTGTCAGTAAAGGGTGCCTCACCCAGAGCTTCTCCTGTTCTCCCTGCACCTACATCCACTCACTTCCCAGTTAAGGGAGCTCTTTCCCCACTGGTTTCCCCTGTGCTTCTGTCAATTCCAAACTTCACTGCCTGAAAACAGCAAAGCAGAAATCATCCAGAAAATAAAAGTGGAATAGCAGAAGGCGACATGACCAGACCCCTTTCTCTTTCTGCCTCCTCCCCTCTTCCAGTTCCCACCTCACCTTGTTCTGGGAAGCAATGGGACTGAACCTTCACCATGAGCTGTCTCTCCAGCCCCCCTAGCAGGGTGTTTAGTGGAGCTTTGCCCACAAAAAGGCTGGAGAGTCCTTGAGTTGCTGACCAACCCATATTACACCACCTCCTAAGGCTTCTCCCACAGACTGAACAGGCTCAGACAGCTCACAAAAGGACAAACGTGGTGGCACTCGATTGATTTTATTTTCCTGTGCAGCTGCTCCCACAAACACTGCTCCCTGCTCTGCCTGCTGATCTCCTGGCTGCTCTGCTCTGCTCTGATACCCTCACAGTATCACAGTATCATAAGGTTGGAAAGGACCTCCGAGATCATTGAGTGCAACCTATATCCTAACACCAACACTAACACCATCATCATCTAAACCATGGCACTCAGTGCCTCATCCAGTCTCCCCTTAAACACCTCCAGGGTCGGCAACTCCACCACCTCCCTGGGCAGCGCATTCCAATGGCCAATCACCCTTTCAGTGAAGAACTTCTTCCTCACATCAAGCCTAAACTTTCCCTGACGAAGCTTGAGTCCATGCCCTCTAGTTCTGTCACTGGTCACCTGAGAGAAGAGACCAACCCCTGCCCGACTACAACCTCCTTTTAGGTAGTTGTAGAGAGCAATGAGGTCTCCCCTGAGCCTCCTCTTCTTCAGACTAAACAGCCCCAGTTCCCTCAGTCGCTCCTCGTAGGGCTTGTGCTCCAGCCCCTTCACCATCTTCGTTGCCCTCCTCTGGACACACTCCAGCATCCTGACATCTTTCCCAAACTGGGGGGCCCAGAACTGCACACAGTATTCAAGATGAGGCCTGACTAGTACAGGGGGACAATAACTTCTCTGGTTCTGCTGACTACACTATTCCTGATGCAGGCCAGAATGCCATTGGCCTTCTTGGCCACCTGGGCACACTGCTGGCTCATGTTGAGCTTCCTGTCAACCAGCACTCCCAGGTCCTTTTCTGCCTGACTCCTCTCCAGCCACTCTGTCCCCAGTCTGTAGCTCTGCATGGGATTGTTGTGTCCAAAATGAAGTACCCGACATTTGGACTTATTAGACATCATCCCATTAGAATCAGCCCATCTCTCCAGTCTGTCCAGGTCCCTCTGTAGGGCCATCCTACCCTCTAACAGATCTTCCAGGAGCACCAGTGAAACACAGCATGCTTACATTTGTAACTGAACAGATAAACCACTGTGACAAAGGGAACACTTCCTATTCCTTCAGAAAAAATAGCCCTCTCAAATCCCTTCCTCCCCACTGACCCTTCCACCACAGCCACCAACTTAGCATCTGCCTGAGAACACTGCAATATTTCAAAGAAAGGTACAAAAAAAATTTGCTTATTTTCTTTCTCAGGAAAGATTCTGATTTTTTAGGGAAAAATTTCCTGAGCACCTTTTGCAGACCAGTTGTTTCACTGCAGAAATTTAATGCTACAAGGCCTGGAGATGTACAGCTGCACATACTCATAGAATCATGGAATCACTGAGGTTGGAAAAGACCTCTAAGGTCATGAAGTACAACCATCAGCCCAACCCCACCGTGCCTACTAAACCATGTCCCCAAGTGCCATGGCCACACACCTTTTCAACCCCTCCAGGGATGGAGAGTTTACCACTTCCCTGGGCAGCCTCTTCAGTGCTTCACCACTCTTTCAGTAAAGAGGTTTTTCATAACATCCCATCTAAACCTCCTCTGGTGCAACTTGAGGTCATTTCCTCTTATCCTACCACTTGATACTTGGGAGATAAAAACCAACACCCACCTCACCACAACCTCCTCTCAGGGAGCTGCAGAGTGATGAGGTCTCCCCTCAGCCTCCTCTTCTCCAGGATAAACAATCCCAGTTAACAGATAATCATAGACACACAGAGAAAACAAAATACAAATAAAGCAAGGCTTTGCAATGCCTGAGCCCTTTAATGCAATCAAATTTCCAAGACTTACTGTATGGCCTGTAACAATCAGGCACACCAAAATGCTCAGTCTAGGGAGAGAGCCCTTATGTACTATTAAACAGTACTGATGTATTATTAAACTTCCAGACCTGCTCGATACCAGCAGACACAGCCTTGGATACAGTTTGACAGAGCACCATGGAAGAATTGGATGTGTTTTCTACATGTTCTAGTCTGGTCCCAAAAGGCAAGGGAAAGACTTGATTTTCAGCAGTGACAGATCTCAGCAAAACAGGGTGAATGGAGAAAATCCACCAGAGGATGACTGAGCAGACGCAGAATGCTGTGTTCCCCTGTGAAGCCCTCCTGGGAATGTGTTTCATTTTTGCTTCATGAAAAGGAGACTGATTACTGGTTGTCTGGAGCTCCTTTTATCAGCTGAAGTTTTGCCAGTAAATCTTCCATGCAGGAAACCCAAGCCTGTGGGATCGGGTTGCTCCGAAGTCCTCAGCTTATATTCTGACAAACTGAGGTTAAATGCTCTGTGCCCTTCACAAACCACATTAAAAGCAGAGCGAGGAATGGTCTTTCTGCACATTGATGGAGAGCCAGCACGACAGCCATGCACTTCGAGGGGAAGCCAAACACCAGACTGCTGACCAAGGAACAGGTTGCTGGACATGATCAGGCCAAAAATCCCCTCTGCTTTCCAGTTACACGACTGTCTGACATATGGCTTCCAACAAGTCGAGAAATAACAGCCTGTTCCACCCTTTCAGGAATCCTGGTGGCAAAAGCATATGTTCTATAAAGACAAGAGAGGAGTCTGTCTCAGATAAGGGATGCCACTGTCATCTCAGGCAGAAGAAGGAGCTGTGGCAAGGCTGATAAGGGCAGAGAGATTGTTTCCTCTAATCATCTCCTGGGCACTGGGTAAGCCCGAACTGCTGGATCATGATGGACAGCAAATAACTGTGCAAGCAGTGACACATCCAGAGTCACTGTCTGTCTCAGCTGAAGCCCTCTTTTGCAGGACATTAAGCTGGGAAAAAACAAACCTCCAGACAGCAACCTGGGGCTTCTGGTTGATAGCAAATTGAACAGGAGCCAAGAGTGCCCTGGCAGCCAAGAGGGCCAACCGTGTCCTGGGGGGCATCCAGCACAGGATTGCCAGCCGGGAGAGGGAGGGGATTGTCCTGCTCTACTCTTGGTACGGCCCCACCTTGAGCCCTGGGGGCAGTTTTGGGTGCCACAGGATAAAAAGAACAGAAAATTACTGGAGAGTGTCCAGAGGAGGGCACAAAGCTGGGGAAGGGTTTGGAGGAGAGGTCGTATGAGGAGCAGCTTAAGTCCCTTGGTCTGTTCAGCTGGAGAAGAGGAGACTGAGAGGGGATCTCAGAGCTGTTTGTGCCTTCTCACAAGGGAGGGAGGGGAAACAGGGGCTGAGCTCTGCTCTCTGGTGACCTGGGACAGGACTGGAGGGAATGGCAGGAAGATGTGCCAGGGGAGGGTTAGGTTGCACATTAGGAAGAGGTTCTTCCCCCAGCGGGTGGTGGAGCTCTGGAACAGCTCCCCTAGAAGCAGTCAGGGCACCTGCTCTGCCAGCATTCCAGAAGCATCTGGACAATGCCCTCAGTCACATGGGGTGAGTGTTGGGAGTGTCCTGTGTAGGGATAGGAGTTGGACTTGATGATCCTTTTGGGTCCCTTCCAACTTGGGTAATTCTATGATCCTACGAAACCTCTAAATCCCAGCACCAGCATCCAAACCAGCTGTTAACTCCAGCTCTGATACAAAAGAAGCCTTGAGAGACATCAGCATAAATACACATCCCTGTTTCTTGCAAAGCAGAAGGAAGTCTGCTCTGTGCGTGGTGGACAAATACCTCCTCGACCTACACCAAGGAGATCCAAGCAGGAGGAAGAACTTCACCCCCTGCCCATTCTGGCTGGGGTTGAAGAGGCTTTTCAGTGCAAAAGTACAAGGGTAGAAAATGTCATTTTCCCTTCAATATCCAGGGAATGAGTTTCTTCGAGAAAACAAAGAGTACGAAACCCCTGGGCTGGCACCCTGAGCACAGAAGTAATGAAGACCTCGCACTGCTCTTGCTCAAATCCTCAGGGACTTGTTTGCTGCTGAGATTTGGATACAGCACTCCAGTCCCAACCTCTTTGATCTGTCAAAGCCAACTAAACCACTTGCTCTCCACTTGAGCTATGATGCTTGTCCTCTGCTGAGACTGCTCTCAGCCCTGACCACCCCTTTGCTGTAACTTTTGGAGGGCCTTTCTCTCTGCAGTCTCCACAGGGCTCTCATGCACTGGACAATCTTCTCATGTGAACAGCTTAAAGCCCAAGACAAACCCACAGCTATGTATGAAAAGGGTGCAGGCAACGTGAGCTCTGCACTTCTCCAGCTTGAATAGCATGACTGGTTTTGTAGGCTTCATGGGGAAGAAATTTTAAGGAGATCTGAGGAACAGCGAGTCCTGCCAGCAGCTCCTTCCAAATGTCAAGAGGATTTCAGGAGAAAGTGTAAACTTGTTCAAAATTCAGCAAGCAGGCAATAAAAGGTGTGTGAGCCAACTGGAGGGAGAAGAAGGTCCTCAAAAGCCAATGAAAGAGCTGCATCTCAAGGATGAATTGTAAAGGACCATGAAAGCAAAGACAAGGAGTGTTGGCTTCATGTGACCCAGAAGAACATGCCAGCTCACAACAAAGATATGGTGAAACTTGCTGACCCTCTGGAACAGCACAGAAGAGTGTGACAACAACAGATGAGAGGCCAGAACGAAACTGAACTGTGTGAACAGATGGGAACGGCTGCGTGTCTTAGTGACGTTACAAAAAGGATCTGCAGGGCTGCCCAGACCCGAGTCTCTCCCTCAGTTCCCCTCCTTCTGTTGAAAGCTGAGTCTAACCCATTTCTAACCAAGTCACTGCCTTCTGGACTAAGTTTAGGTTCAGGCAGATCCAGGAACCTATCACCTTATAAAGCTGAAAATACATTCAAGGACAATCACATTAATTCATGAAGCCATGAAAGTGCTGCCAAATAGCTCCTTGACTACTCAGCTTAACAGAATAAGCAAACCCAGTGTTGAAATTTCCCAAGTAACAAGGGATAGGATAAGAGGAAATGGCCTCAAGTTGTGCCAGGGGAGGTTTATATCAGGAAAAAATGTCTTCACCAAAATGTTCTCAGGCCTTGGCAGAGGCTGCCCAGGGAGGTGGTGGAGTCCCCATCCCTGGAGGGGTTTAAAAGATGGGTGTACAAGGTGCTCAGGGATTTGGTTTAGTAGTGGACAGGGACGGCTGGACTCGGTTTCTAAGGTCTTTTCCAACCAAATGATTCTATGAAAGAGTCTCAGTTAAAAATTTCCTGCTTCAAATCCCTCTCGTTTTCAAACACATAAAGCACCTGCCTGAAAGGAGTGTATAACAGAAGGACATTGCCATTGAAAAACTTCTTATCCAAGAGGGATGAAAGTAAAAGTTAAAACTCACCCTGAATTTCAAAAGCACAGTCATTAACTCTCCCTTTTCATACATATATAATAGGAAATCACAAAGCTGTTTCAAAGTGCCCGAGGCAGCTGTGCTAGGTCGGCTGCGTTACACCGCATTCCCCCTGGCCTCCTGAAGCCACAGTCACCACATTTCAGAGCCTGGCTTCACCACTTCCTGACCTCAGCTGGTGAGAAACATTGACTACCCACTACGATTCCCTGCTCTTGAGCTGTGGAAGGAATCCATAAACACCTCCTACTAATCTTCTGCACACAATGTTTGCACTAAATCTTTAGAGATCTGGGATGACAGATTAAGTTTCACCAGGGCAGGTTCAGATCAGACATCAGGAAAAAATTTCTTTACTGAAAGGGTTCTCAGGCCCTGGCAGAGGCTGCCCAGGAAGGTGGTGGAGTCCCCATCCCTGGAGGGGTTTAAAAAACAGGTAGATGAGGTGCTCAGGGATCTGGTTTAGTAATGGGCAGGTATGGTTGAACTTAATGATCTGAAAGATCTTTTCCAATCAAGTGATTTGACGATTCCATGAAACAATATTTATCCTGTACTGAAGGCATTTTCTGCCAAGACATACATCAATAATTTACAGAATTACAAGTACCCTGCAAGTAAGTAAAGATCAGTAAAATAAGCACTTAACAATATAACAAAGGTGACAATACTACATTTACTGTGCATCAATAAGTCTTTTTAGTCTCTGTTACAGCCATTCATTATTAAAGAATTATGAAACTACAATGACAGAGACATGAAACAAAGTCACCCACTGAAGACACTAAGCCCCAAGGCTATATTACAACATATGGCACTATAGCAGGGGCAGAAATAAAAGTCTGAAATGATTGTTTGTCTATAAATATGCATAGAATGGCTTGGGTTGGAAGGGACCTTCCACTACACCAGGCTGCTCAAAGCCCCATCCAACCTGGCCATGGACACCTCCAGGGATGGGGCAGCCACCACTTCCCTGGGCAACCTATGCCAGGGCCTCGCCACCCTCATCGTGAAGAATTTCTTCCTAATGCGTAATCTACATCTTCCCCTTTCCAACTTAAAGCCATTCCCCCTCATCCTAGAACTACAGGCTCTTGTAAAAAGCCCCTCCTCAGCTTTCCTGGAGCCCCTTTCAGCACTGGGAGGCTGCTCTGAGGTCTCCCCACAGCCTTCTCTTCTCCAGGCAGAATCACCCCAACTCTCTCAGCCTGTCCTCATAGCAGAGGGGCTCCAGCCCTCGGATTATCTTCATGGCCTCCTCTGGATCCGTTCCAACAGCTCCATATCCTTCTTATGTTGAGGATTCTAGAACTGGACACAGGACTCCAGGTGGGGTCTCATGAGAGTAAAATAGAGGGGGAGATTGCCCTCCCTTGCCCTGCTGGCCACGCTTCTTTTGATGCGGCCCAGGACACTAATTTACTGCTTTTCCTTATTATCTGTGTAATATTTAAAGAGGGATTCTGCTTTACTCATCATGGACCACAACGGATAAGGACTGGCACAGCATGATTCACTTTTAGCCACCCTCAACCACCACTGCTGAATATGTTGGCTGCACGCATCCTCCAGAGCGAGCTTTGAGACCAGAGTGTCTGTGCTGTTCACCAGGCTGTACTGAATTATTAATACCTGTCTGGTATCATATCACACATCAGAAGTCAGAGGCACCTTTCGGACATTCTCCTACCATGATGCAGAAGAAACAATACTTGAAATCAGAGAGGGGGTCATCCACCATGCTCCCATAACACTTAGCAGAGCAATCCAGCTGTGTCTGACACAGCCCACTGCTCGCTCATGTGAAAGCCAATACCACAGGCTTCTTTCCACCCTGAAAGAAGATCTTGGCTACCCACCTGCAAATCCCTTAACGAGTTATTTAATGCATGCTCAAGAGCTTTAAAGAAACAGTTATGTTACTTCTAAATGTGGGGAAAACCCTTGGAGGCAGAAAGAAAATTGTTGAGTGTTGTCAGGTGAAGAGCAGCTTTACTCTTCGCTGGACTGAACTCTGCATTGCTCAATGGATGTCATGGGTCACAACAAGGTTCAATCAGTTCTTTGAGATACTTTCAGAATTTTTTGCATGCAAAGCAGCAGAAGTGTCCACAGTGCACAAGGAATCGTGTTGGTGTGATGATGTAGTGAGCAGAAATACTAATTCTGAGCAACCTGTGACCAGGTGAGTACCAGAACACAAAACCAGGGCCTACAGGAAAGCTGGGGAGGGGCTCTTGATCAGGGAATGCAGGGATAGGATGAGGGGGAAAGATTTTCAGCTGAAGGAGGAGAGATTAAGATGAGATCTTAGGAAGAAATATTTTCATGTAAGGGTGGGGAGGCCCTGGCACAGGTTGCCTGGAGAAGTGGTGGCTGCCCCATCCCTGGAGGTGTTCAAGGCCAGGTTGGATGGGGCTTTGAGCCCCCTAATTCAGTGGGAAGTCTCCCTGCCCACGGCAGGGGGTTGGTACTAATTAGGTTTTGAGGTCCCTTCCAACTCAAACCATTCTATGATTCGATGATTCCAAGACTGAGCTGCAGGGAGCACTCAGAGCAAAATGTCACAAAACAGCTTCACAAAGAGCATGCAAGAAACCCCCAATTGTTTCCAGAAGAATGCTCAGCTTGATACTATTGTGTTTAAACTCTGCAAAGTTAGGTCACAGAAAATAAAATGAGATCAGGAAGAGTAACAAAAAAACCAACCCCAAACAAAATCAAGTCTCCTTTCTGTAGGTAAAGGCAAAATAAAAGGTGAAATAAACCTATTTAATGACTATGAGCATTACACAACTCCTGACCAAATGAGCAGAATCAGACATGAAGTCCCACCTGCAACACCTCCCTGGCACAACACTACCTCTGTAGTGGAATGGACAATAAGAAAACCTGCATCCCAAACGTTCTGACTGCAACACCAAGATGCAATTCAGAAACCTGTTCTTCAAGGCTTTGATGGGGTTTTTTTTGACAAATACTTGCGATTAAAATTGCACAACTTCGCTTTGAGAAAGTTATAAGATTTATCAATGCAATCTGATCACAGCAAGGCATGAGCAGCTGGTGTGTATTGTTGCACACATTTCAAGAAAATGCACTTGATGTGGTGAAAAAAACAACTTAGTCTTTTGTAATCAGACCTAACAAGAAATAATGGTTTTAAACTAAGGGAGGGCAGATTTAAACTGGATATAAGGGAGGAATAATTCACAACGAGAGCAGTGAAATACTGGAACAGCTTTCCCAGGGAGGTGGTGGAGGCCCCATCCCTGGAAACATTCAAGGTCAGGTTGGATGGGGCTCTGAGCAACCTGATGGAGTTAAAGATGTCCCTGCTCCTGCAGGAGGGTTGGACTGGATGGGCTTTAAATGTCCCTTCCAACCTAAAGCATTCTATGATTCTAAGAACAGCCACAGCATGTTCATTTCATCTGTGAGTTCTCATACCTGAGGGATGGTGGTGTATCTGCAAAACTACAGCTCCACTGAGCAATGAATTACCTTTTTCATGCATACCTGAACTTGCCTCACTAATCCATTTCCCAGAAGATGCCCACAGAGGTGCCAAGCCTCTAACACAGTTTAAAAAAATCTATTTTAAAGCTGTCAAGTCTTCATGGCTCGTGCTGGCCTCACAACACAGAAACCTGATACACAGCAGAGAACACAGGAGCCCTGCAAAATTAACTGTGCTTTCCTGTGCAACAAGATAGGGACAGCTTTTGGTACACCTACTGCTAGTGTTGGAAGCTTAAAATAATGATCTCATCACTGCTACTGCCGTCAGAAAAAGAAGTAGCATTAGGTAGTTTAGGGTTTAAAATTACATTAGCAATCTAAAGGACGTGTGCTTCTCTCATTTTAATGAAAAGTAGCATCAGATCCACAGGTAAACTTTGAAAGTTTCTCCTCTCCCTGCTCCAGTCCAACCATGCACAGAGCACCAAGGTTGCAAGAAGATTACCATTGCTCCATAATGTAATTCAGATAGAAATGAATCCTAAACCATCCCCATAGGGGTTTCCAGGATGTGTGATACACAAAGGATGTTACTGGGGTAACACAAGCTATGTTTTAAGGGTTCTTTATCATTTACTCAAGGTTTTTACCCTCTGATGAATGAGGTCACTCTACAGCTACATAGACTAAGGTGCATCCTGCCTACACAGATGTGGCAAGGAGAGACAGGAGCTTCTGCTGTGTGAGCAGTCCCCTAAGAAAAAAAGTAACTGAGGGTCTTCCTGCAAGGCAAGTGCACACAAAGGCATTAAAACTTGCTTGGGTGTGTTTCCACATGCTGCCATCCCATCGGATACATATGAAGTGAAAACACCCACAGGTTTTGCAAGAGGTAGGAAGAATCTCAGCTTTATGGGTTCCTATTGCTCTGCTTATGCTTTTCTCTGCTCCTCTCACTCTTAAAATGCTGTACTTTGATTACTGTGGATGACCATTACACGCTTGCAAAGTGTCAGTGTTCTTTATGCAGGGTCTCCCAGAAGGAAATGCAACTTTGCTCACATTCCTAAGTCCTGTTTGTTTCAGCCTCTATGCTCTGCTCTAGTAAAACTTCCATAAAAAAAGCACTTACTTCATCTCTGTAAAGAGGACTTGTATAATACATGATATCCATCGCGCTGCTGTTCAGCATATCCCTTAACCCTCGTATTTTATCTGGAGTAATGGAGTCCACAGTGTCTGAAGAAAAAAACAAGAGACTGGAATTACATGCCTGAGAATGATAAAATCCAAACAAGGCTCAAAATGAATCTTCAGGGGACAATGCTGCACACTGCAGCTACTGGAACAGCAAAAGAACCAGTAAGGCAGTAACGTACCTCCATCGAGGGTAAGTTTTGATCTCCATTCAACCGGAAGAAATTCAACGTGTGTTGCAAGATTGGAAAAATACTTTTCTTCTACTTTTCTTGCAGCATCTCGCATCCTAAAAACAGAAAAGAGAATATGTACCTGTAAAGACTACTATCAGTCTCTTCTCAAATAAAGACTACTATCAGTCTCTTCTCAAATAAAGACTACTATCAGTCTCTTCTCAAATAAAGACTACTATCAGTCTCTTCTCAAATAAAGCAAATGCATCCAGAAACAACACATTTCCCACATTTCTACTGTTCATAGAATGACCTGAGTTGGAAGGGACCCACAAGGACCACTGAGTCCAGCTCGTGTCCCTGCACAGGACATCCCCAACATTCACACCATGGGTCTGAGGGCACTGTCCAAATGCTTTTGGACTATTGTCAGGCTTGAGGGCATGACTGCTTCCCTGGGGAGCTGTTCCAGTGCTCCACCACCCTCTGGGGAAGAACCTTTTCCTAATGTCCAATCTAACCCTCCCCTGGCACATCTTCTGCCATTCCCTTGGGTCCTGTTATTGGTCACCCAAGAGAAGAGCTCAGTGCCTGCTCCTCCTCCCCTTGTGAGGCAATGCATGCTGACTAACTTAGGTAATTACCTCATCCCATGTGTCTGCTATAAAGTCCTTAAATTGTCAGATAATGAAAAAATCTGCACATTACATGCTCAAAAAAAAGAAATTAAAAAAAATTTAAATGTATTATACTATGGACTTAACACAAACACCTAAACTCAGTTGAAAGACACTTATTAACTCTGGTGGGTTTGGGTTAGAGTTTGATTTGAAATTACGACTTGAAATCCTGAATCCATTGAAATCAACCATTTAGATGAGGATGTAGGGAAGACAACCGAGTGCTTTTAAACACAAAGAAAACTGTTAAAAACGTTACTTGAAAACTCAGAATTTTATTTTAATTTCACAGATTGAATAGGAAGGCTTGAAAACTCTCAGAGTGAGGAACAGGACCATTTATTAGCATTTCATCTTGCAGTAGCAAGTGGACAGGGTAACTGGTCTTTTGAAAAGACTTTTCATTTTTAAAGTGTATCTCAACGTGAACATTGCTGCAACTGTCTTAAAGGATGCAAGAAACAAAGTACCTAAACCTCAAAGGATATCTGATCCTCTCTGTTTCTGGGGGAAAAGGGGATAATGGCACATCAGATTCTTCTAAAAATGCTCCTTTCCTAGTGTTATATGAAATATCCACCCGTAAAAAAATCAAACATTCAGCAACCAAACTGAGTAAACATTATATTATCCTTTCTTTCCCTTACCCAAATCTTGGCTCTCAATAACATTTGCATTTTTGGAGATGAGCACAACACACTTAAGTCAAACCAAGGGGCAGCAGTGCTGGGCTTCCAGCAGCTGGGTCCCAGTTCCAAGCATCAGAAGGTTTTTCATTTCTGAGTCAAAGCAGAGTTCCAACATGCTTTTTCACCCCTACTTTCAAAGCAAATTCTTGTTAATGATTGCTACAACTACAGGCATGATGACATTGATCTCCCATCTGTACTTCTACCAGTCCAAACACCATTCAGTAAGTTTAACTCCCTGGCTCAGACAATTTCCTTCAATAGTGAGGCACTGGCACGGGTTACGCAGGGAAGCGGTGGCTGCCCCATTGTTGGAGGTGTTCAAGGTCAGGTTGGATGGTGCTTTGAGCACCCTGGTCCAGTGGGAAGTGTTCCTGCCCATGGCAGGGGGAGTGGAACTGGATCATCTTTAAGGTCCAGACCACGCTATGATTCAGGTTGTGCAGGAGAGCTGAAGGCAGATGTGTCTGGTGGAGCAAACACGGAGCTAAATTTCAGCCATCAGCAGCAGCACGTGAGGGCTGCAGAGATACCATGGTGGCTTTGGGCAAAATGCCTTCTGTGTTTTAACATCAGCCTTAGGAACTGCACAGTGAAAGAGAAACCCACTTCACTGGAGAAGGGGTATGAAAGCCAATGCCTTGTGAAAATACTTTCTACAAAGAAAGCATTCATGTATTTTCCTGGAAAAGTACGTTACGCTACTGAGAAAGCAGATCAATGACATAACAAATTTTTGAAGCAGGCAAAATACTTTTCCTTAAGTGACACCTTCTTCCTGATGAAAAGCGGAAGGAAAAGGAAGGGAAGTAGAAAGGGAAAGAGAAAGGGGAGTATCCTTTACACTCCTTCTTCCCAAGCTTTTACCAATGACCTGACCAAACAGCCAAGAAATGCAACTCCTCAGCATCTCTATTATAAAGCCTGGTTTGATTACACTCCTAATCTCCAAGTTTCTAGTCCAATGAGATGGCAAAGGTTTATGTAAAGCAGAATGTCCTTCCCATAATGAGGAAAAAAAACCCCAAACAATCCTGCAAGAGGATCTGCTTAAATAGAGGTTGATTTAAGGCCTGTACTGACCTAGCCTTGCAAAACACAAAACACTCTCCTCACCACACCTATCTGAAAGCCCAACTTCAGCCACACAGAATATCAAGACTATCAAAAAGGAAAAAATTCAGAAAATACATGAACATTCCTGGGGTTCCTGGGTAACCAAAACAGAACCACATCTGCCTGAACAACATTAGGTGACCACTAGCAGAAGGAAATTTGGGGATCTAAAAGCTGAGTTAATATTATATGGCCATGCTAACAATTTTTTGGTATCGCCAAGACAGTTAAACTTACTGTGCATAAGAAGGATGGTGGCCAGCTAAGATTGGCAGGAATCCAGCCAAGCAACAAACTAAAGCTTAAAAGCAGTAAAAGCACAGAAACCTTGTATCAGTAAAACACAGAATTCTACCCAGTAGCACTGACCTTAAGGGAAGGAAACAGTAAAGAACCAGATACTAATTGTGGAGAAAACCAGCTGAACTACTAACACATCAGTAGCATCTGCAGACTTCATGAAGAAATAAGTATTAGAGCTACTGATGTCCCCCTCTTACCCAGAATCACAGAATGGTTTGGTTTGGAAGAGACCTTAAAGCCCACCCAATTCCAGCAGGGACACCTCCAGTGAGGAATTTCTTCCTAATATCTCATCTAAATCTCCCCTCTTTCACTTTAAAACCATTCCCCTTGGTCCTGTCCTGTACTTCCTGAGAAGGAGCCCCTCCCCAGCTTTTGTGATTTTACCAGGCACAAAGAAGATGCACAGAGTTGGGATTTGGTTTTCTATTGTACCCGAGAGCTTTTGAATGTTTGCCCACAATCCTTTCTAGCAGAAGGCTGGGACTGTTCTGCCAGAGGCTGGCCCATGTCTGGACAACCTCAGCTGACGTCAGGGGAAACCCTCCAGATCCGAGTAAAATCACATTTTGCATTTCACAACATTTTGGATGAGGACACAAAGCTGGCACAGCTTTTAGGAGGGAAAACTTGAGCCTTTTCCCAAAAGCTTTGGCAGACTTGCTAGGCTGCAGTGTTCTTTCTAATTCATATATCTAGCTTTAGAAAGGAGCGTCAGTTAAAAAATCCTCTGTGCTGGCTTGCCTGTGAATAGCTTTAGTAAGACCAGGAAGAAACTCTGTAGTCATCATATTTGAGGAAGGGGCCTACAGGAAAGCTCTTTAGCAGGCAGTGCAGGGATAGGATGAGGGGGAAATGTTTTCAGCTGAAAGAAGGGAGAATGAGATGAGATATTAGGAAGAAATTCTTTACTGTGAGAGTGGGGAGGCCCTGGCACAGGTTGCCCAGAGAAGCTGTGGCTGCCCCATCCCTGGAGGTGTTCAAGGCCAGGTTGGATGGAGTCTTGAGCAACCTGGTCTAGTGTGAGGCTTCCCAGCCCGTGGCAGGTGGTTGGAACTGGATGGGCTTTAAGGTCCCTTCCAACTCAAACATTCCATGATTCTATGATTTCTGAACAGAATATATTTCTATTTATATAATATGTACTTATCTTTAGATAAATGTATCTGTATTTCTGCACAAAAAGCATGTTTATTAACTGCCACTTCACCCATGTCAAATCAACTACACAGTGTTTCAAGTGGGCTCCTCAGCTACAACACACTCCGCTGCATGCTAACCGTATGAAGCTGGTCAATACTGCCAAGGACTGCCCAGAGGTTTGCAGATCACAAACTATTTAATTACAATTAACATTTAATATTTTTGCTTTCCACTGAACTTCCTGAGGCAGCCTGGCTCCATGTTACCACCCAAATACTGTCAGAGGTGCAATGATTCTACTATTCGTTACTTTACAGTACCAACGTCAGACCTTTCTCCTGATCACAAGAATCCTGGAGGTATTAAAATACACCAGCGGGACAATTCCTAAAGCAACTCATCTCATTTGCACAACATCTCCCACTGATTTTGATCAGTAGTTCATGATTATAAATTCTAAAGGCAGTTGTTTTGTAGTTGCCAAGCAATGTGGCTAAGCCCACGTGCAGACCCCAGAATATATACCTGCTATACACATGCTGATCTGTTCAGTTAAAGTCTTTTATCCCCCTTCTTCTGGCTTTCTAAAAATAAATATTTTGAGCTATTTTATTAGATGGCAAGTCCCCCTACTCACCTGTTAAATTAACACCATCTGAAGGAATAAATCCTCCTTTAAACAGGCAGAGAATTCTTCCCCTTTCCAATACAAATGGATGTTGAAATATTGACCCCAGAGCAACAATTAAGACTTAAATCTATACATCAAAACACATGGTAACAACTAAAATTTATTGTTTTTCTAAGGAAAAAAACCCCACTCAGATGCAGATGTAATGCACACCTCAGAAAGCATTTGGACATATTGCTTTTTTCCATGCACAAAGTAATGGCCTGAAAATAGATACTATGAGATTCACCATAAATAAAATGTGCTTGGCTGCCTTTCTCTGATTAAAATAATAAATAAACCCATATTTTCACAGGTATACATCTTGGCTTAAGCAAATATATTCCAGAGAATATTAATGTATTTATGATTATTGCTGTGTTTATGCTACTGATTTTACTCTTGTGGAGCTTTCACAAAACCAGACTAAAAAACTGGAGAACTATAGATGAGCAAGCTTCATCCTGTTCATGAATTTGATAAAATGACCTTGATAGCTGGTAACAGAGCCAAATGCCTGAAGGGACCCAGACAAGCTGGAGAAATGGGCCTGCATGTACCCCATGAGGTTCAACAAGGCCAAGTGCAAGGTCCTACACCTGGGTCAAGCAATCCATGCTTTCAATACTGGACGGAGGATGATGTGATTGAGAGCAGCCCTGAGGAGGACTGGGGGTGCTGGGGGATTAGAAGCTCAACATGAGGCGGCAACGAGCGCTCACAGCTCAGAAACCAGCCGTGTCCTGGGCTGCACCCAAAGCAGTGGGACCAGAGGGGAGGGAGAGGATTCTCCCTCTCTACTCATGAGACCTCACCTGGAGTCCTGTGTCCAGTTATGGAGTCCCCAACATAGGAAGGATATGGAATAGTTGGAACAGGTCCAGACGAGGCCACAAAGATGATCCGAGGGCTGGAGCCCCTCTGCTATGAGAACAGGCTGAGAGAGTTGGGGTTGTTCAGCCTGGAGAAGAGAAGGCTCCAGGGAGACCTTAGAGCAGCCTCCCAGTACTGAAAGGGGCTCCAGGAAAGCTGGGGAGGGACTTCTACAAGGGTCTATAATGACAGGACAAGGGGGAATGGCTTTAAATTGGAAGGGGGAAGATTTAGATTAGACATTAGGAAGAAATTCTTCACGATGAGGGTGGTGAGGCTCTGGCACAGGTTGCCCAGAGAAGTGGTGGCTGCCCCATCCCTGGAGGTGTTCAAGGCCAGGTTGGATGGGGCTTTAAGCACCCTGATCCAGTGGGAAGTGTTCCTGCCTATGGCAGGGGGGTTGGAACTGGATGGGCTTTAAGGTCCCTTCTAACACAAACCATTCCATGATTCTATGATTTTATTGCCAATGCAGACCCTCTTCAGTCAGATAATTCATAGACCAGAAAAAAGGGAATGGTTTTTAATTTTTTCCAGCAGCCAACTTCTTACTCTGAACTCTTGATTTCAGAGACAGGGCAATGCAATATCCCCACAGATACCCCAAAACTCTCACTACTGCCTGCAAAACCCTACATATCCTTTCCTAGTTTTTGGTGACACACTCAGTAAGTCATGCTCTAAAACATCCCTGACCGTTTTCACCACTGAGGAGGTCCCTCAAATGCAGCACAGCTTTCACTGCCTCTTTAAGGAACTAATACCATGACTTATCAAGGAAACTCAGGGCTGGCTTGAGCTAAATTTAGTAAGTCCAAGTGACAGTAGCAGGCATGAGTAATAAAAACTGAGAGCTGCTCAAGCCAGAGGAAACAAAAGGGATGATGCTGTTTGCAAACGTGGAGCTGCCTTGCCAGAAATGCAAACTCAGGTCTTACTGAAGGCAGATTTCAAAGAGCAAATGCAAAACACAAAGTCATCTTCTGCTGTTCTTCAGGGATGCATCTGCTCCTGGACCAGCCAGACTGCTGTTCTAGGGCATGTGCAAACTCATTTACTTTGGAAGAAAGATGGAAATTCTAGGATGCAACCAAAGTAAGCACAATCATGATTCATACTTCATCCTTCTCAAGAATAACGGGACTCTACACGATGAAAGGAACTCAAGATGCTTGGTTAGTTGATTATGTGATCCTGGAGACAAGCTTGAGGAGATCCAGGTGCTCCAAGTGTGAATGCCTCCCTCTCCATCACTGCTTTTCAAGCAGCAGCAAGCTTGCCCTTCAGGAAGATGCTGCCTTTGGTATAAAGCAGATTAGGTATTCTCTGTTCCCATTGGCATCCCCTGCCTCACCACTCACTCCATTTTTCCAGACAGGGTTCCAGTTTATTGGACCAACTGCAATCACCCAGTTTGCAACAGAACTGTACAGACAGTCATGCTGGTGGGGGGACCAAGCAGAAATGAGGACTGGGGAGGACAGGAATGGGAACAGACCTAGAGATACATCCAAGTCCTGTTCCAGCTTCCAATATGCAGTCACGTGTTTGTGAATTAATAAAAATCAAGCTCCTATTAAAGAATTTAATGCCCAAGCAAACATCTTTTACCTCCTGGGCCATTTAGCTTACAGGATTCAACTTGTTCTTCCCTTGCAAGGCAGTTTTTACTATTCCAAATCTTAATTTCATGCAATTAATACCAGCACTGAAGAATGGAAAACAGGCATGCAACATGTATTACATGCAATGCAAGCATCTAAATGGAAAATAAGCAAAACTACCAAGTAATAAGGGATAGGATGAGAAGAAATGGCCTCAAGTTGTTACAGGGAGGTTTAGTTGAATATTAGGACAAATTTCTTTCTGTAGAGTAGTGAAGCACTGGAATAGGCTGCCAAGGGCAGTGGTGGAGTCTCCATCCCTGAAGGGGTTTAAAAAAAAAGTATAGATCATAAAACCATAGAATGGTTTGGGTTAGAAGGGACCTCAAAGCTCATTCAGTTGAAACCTCCCTGCCATGGGTAGGGACACCTCCCAGTGGATCAGGGTGATCAAAGCCCTATCCAATCTGGCCTTGAACACCTCCAGGGGTGGGGCAGCCACTAGGATGTGGCACTTGGGGACATGGTTTAGCAGGCACGGTGGTGTTGGGCTGATGGTTGGACTGGATGAGCTTAGAGATCTTTTTCAACCCTAATGGTTCTGTGATTCTATATCTGAAAAGCTAAAAATTACAGGAAAAAATTTAAAAGAAATCTTGATTTCAGATCCCAGCAGTGCATATTTAATGCACTGAAAGACCTCTGAGAGGTTCTGCGCTCTGAAAGGGCTCACAGACCACTGGAAATTTACCAAAATGACTATTCTGAGGTAATTATTATAGTGATAATCCACAATTAAATGCTTTCTAGTGGGATTTACAATAATAATGTAATTGGTGATTACAGAATGCTAAGATGCTGCTTGTGCAGAGAGCAATTTGTATGCAAGGAGTAGCAGCAGAGGCAAATATAATTTTTGAATCAAAGAGGAGATTCAGACAAGCAGAGAGACACCAGCTTTAAGATAAGAGCAGCCAAGAAGTGTCACAACATTACAGCTATTATGGAAATACACAGAACAGTCACTTCATTCAGTTTTTAAGCACAGGAGCTGATGAAATTTTAGGGGTAAGCCTAAAGGTGAGGTAAAACAACATGTTTTTTATAAAGGAGGTTGGAAACATGGATAGTACCACTCCTAATTCTATTAAATACATGTAAGGACACCTCCCAGCCCTATGCTAGAAGGACAAGTTCAACAAAATCAGAGATCAGGCTTTGGTGAAAAAGTATTCCAGGTAACAGTATGGAAATGTGTACAGTAAAATAAAATGATATCCCAAAACATTAATGTTGTACCTTATCAGAAACCCAGTAATAGCAGAATGCTGCACCTGAGGGCAAATAAAAGCCTTCCAATTCAGTATGTTATGCCATAATATCTTAAGTTAATATTACATGGTGTATCCTGTATTTTTGTCTCCTTCCTTACATAATCCCCTCTAAGCTACCAAAGCAGCTGACAGCACATTATTCTGTTCACATTAGGCACTCTGAATCACTGTTCCAGCCTGGAGGAGGCACCAGCTCTTCCCAGACAAGTTCTGCACTTCATATCAGCACTGACAGCAGCAGCTTGTTGTACCAGCTGCCCTGCTACATTTAAATAACAAATGTGTTTAACCACACTGTGCAGAAACAAAATCATGTCACATCTACCAAAAGACCTGGTCATTCAAGCATTGCTAAAATGCATCTTATCCATTTACCTTCTTAGGGGACACCCCACGACCACAGCATTGAACCACATTAAGGATTAGATTGAACCTCACTCCTTAATGAAATCAGTGCACACAATGTTAAATTACCCTGGAATAAGGGTTCTGTTTTCACCTTGGTAACCAAGAGGATCTGACTAATGATGCAGATGCATCTGGTGAGCTGCACCAATGTCTTTCCGAAGCTGTAACCTGAAGACAGAGCATATCAAATGAGCTCTTGTACAGTCTCTCACCAGCCTGGGTTTGCCATGCCAGGGTCAGAAGCTGTATTTTTGCACTTTTCTTTCTTTTTACTTCTTTTAGGACCACTGTTTCAAGTCACATTATGTTTCTGTGCTATAAACTGAAGCACTGCTCTCACACAGGTTGAAATAAACACAAAAGCTTGATCCAAGGGTAGAACGAACCCCAGAAGAAGCAACACTAAATGTGTGCAAAGACAAAATGCACAAGAGATTGTTTTGTGGATGGCAGAAAGTGAAGGCACCAGAACAAGCATTTGCTTCTGCAGATCCCAGAGTACCTCCATGTACCATACTAAAAAATAAGCAAGGTGTCATGGAGATAGCCTCATCCAGCCTGTGTAATCTCTGTTCTCTCCACATCCCTGTCCCAGAGCCCAGAGAAGACTGGTAGCACTCGCAGAGGAATGTGTCCTGCCAGATGTCCTGGGGCCCAGACCAAGAGCACCTTCCTGTTTCTAAGGGACACACACCCCACCCACAACAAGGTTCACATCCAGCCCATGTATACCACAGTGACATCCATGTCCTTCAAAGCTACACACAGATCAACACAATGACGAGCTCTGAGAGCTGACAGTGTCTTCTACATCTGCTGGTGGTACCCAGATATTGGTGAGAGAAGAAAGCGGTGGCAACACTGATGAGCAGACCTATGGTCTAAGTTACAGAGTTAGTGTGGCTGCAACTGATGGGCCCAGGTAAATTGTAAGAGGTTTATTGAGGCCAAGTGCCAGGTCCTGCAGTTTGGTCACAACAACCCCGAGCAGCGCTCCATGTTTGAGGAAGAGTGGCTGGAAAGCTGCCCAGTGGAAAAGGACCTGGGGTGCTGGCTGACAGCAGCTGAATATGAGCCAGCAGTGGCCCAGGTGGGCAAGAAGGGCACCAGCATCCTGGCTTGGATCAGCCAAGGTGTGGCCAGCAGGAGCAGGGAAGGGATCGTCCCCCTCGACTCAGCGCTGGAGAGGCCACACCTCGAATCCTGGGTTCAGTTCTGGGCCCCTCACTCCAAGAAGGATATTGAGGGACTGGAGAGCATCCAGAGAAGGGAATGGAGCTGGAGAAGGGGCTGGAGAACAGGGGTTCTGGGAGCAGCTGAGAGACTGAGGCCTGAGGGACTGAGCCTGGAGGAGGCTGAGGAGAGACCTCATTGCTCTCTGCAGCTCCTGGAAAGGAGGTTGTGGAGGGGTGGGTGTTGGTCTCTTCTCCCAGGTAACAAGTGATGAGAGGAAATGGCCTCAAGTTGCATCAGAGGAGGTTTAGATTGGATATTAGTAAAAATTTCTTTATAGAATGAGTGGTGAAGTACTGGCAGAGGCTGCCCAGGGAAGTAGTGGAGTCTCCATCCCTGCAGGCATTCAAAAAATGTGCAGGCATGCACTTGGGGACATGGTTTAGTAGGCACTGTGGTGCTGGGCTAACAGTTGGACTGGATGATCTTAGAGGTCTTTTCCAGCCTTAATGATTCTATGAACAACAGCTTTCCTACTAAAGAAGGTGCATTTAAAAAGAAAAAACAACACTGAGTTCTCTTCTCCTTAAATTCCACTTTAAAAGTGTAAAAGGTCAAAAAAGCTTTCACCTTATCCATCTTATTTTTCATAAAGGCAACATTTGACTCCCTGTGTTTCTAATGCAAAAGAATGCAAAAAACAAGCCCAAACCACACCCCCACATATAGATCACAGATGAAGGTGCTAACAGAAAGTGCTAGTGCAGCTTGTGAGAGCTGCTGTTGTGCTGGCCTGGTAGACATTATTTCTAAAATCTCCTCCTAGAACATATGGGATGTTCCTCACTGATCAGATAGTAAAAAGAAAAATAATAATAAAGAAAGAGACTTCAATCTAAAATGATGCTTTCATTTGCAGATTTTGTCCAGAATATACAAGTTATGCCAATAGTTAGCATTTTAAAAGGCTATGACACACTGCCTGATATTTCTTGAAGATATAAGTGAGATTTATTGAAGCACAAGAAGTCTTGTTTATCTCTTAGATAAAAGATTTCCCATAATGGGCTGCTGATTAAAACAGGACTAGTTATGGAATGAACACCTATGCACTGTGTCCTGAGCTGGAGTTAATCCACCCTTACAGCCTCTGTAGGCTGGGGTAGAGAGAAAGAAAAAGGAGGAAACCTTAATGATTCCAAGGTGGGAGTTTAATTTCTCATTGCTGTTAAAACAGCCACCGATGTTTAGGGCATTTGAATTTTCAGTGTGATTGCATCCTACAGAAATTTAAATTTCCACATTTATTTTGCTGACTAACATCAGCTTTTTATTAGGGGCTGTGAATCCTTTTCTCTTTGGTTTTGATTGCTTGCTCTTAAACACCACAAAGAAAGGGACAGTGAAGGTGTCAAAACAAGGGGTGCAGGGAGCAGCAGGTTGTTGCTCTGAGATGACAAATGACAGAGCAGTGAAAATAGAGAGGTCTCCTCAACCACAGCAGAGGATCCTGGAGCTGAAGGAACACAAGAGCCTGCTGACACGATGGCACACACTACAGCAGTGGTGCACAAGCACTGATCTACATTGCCAGTCTGGATTTAAAGGGAGGTTCACAAGGCTCTTCCCACAAAACCAGCAGTTCCAGCTCTAGACACACTTTCACAGGAGTCCTTGGTTATGTCACTAATTCTGTTAACTTTGATGCAATGTGGAACTATTTGGGACACACATACCAAACCATCTGTGCAATAACAATCTGTAATTAACACTCTTCCAGCCTCTTCTTTCAGCTACAGAAGCATTCCTTAACACCACCTCCTCTCTAGAACACTGTCACGTGCATTTACAATTTCTCCTTTCTTTTCCCAATAGCTCAGGAGTTTCCCTCCCCATTCACCTGCACCCTACGTGGTCTTCAGATCCAGTTCAGATGTCAAATCAAAAGCAATTTGCAAAACAGTTTTCAATAAGTCTTTCAATGAAAAGAGTCTAAGCTTTCAATCAGGTTTTACTTTTCAACTGGCATCAGTGCCCAGAACTCCATGAGCAGCCTCACAGCAACAGCTTCCAACAGCATAAAGTAACTCCGGACTGTTAGGAATGCCAACGTTCCCACCAGCTCCCCATTTCCCCTCTCTTACCAGTATGTGCTTCACTCGCCCACTATTCTGACAACCAACAGGAATAACAGAGATTCCCACTGATTTTAAAATTAAAAAATCTCTCCCCACTCAAGAAAGTCACCGACCCCAGGTGCCAGGAATTCACAGCCAGTTCCCTAGAGGCTGCAAGTGATAGATCTTTGCTCTTCTGCCTTGAAGCTGCTCCTGCTAAGCCCATACACCCAAATTAACATAAGAAAGCAGTAAACCCACAGGAAGAGGAGGAGAAAGAAACAGGAAAAGAGAACAGCTTAAGCTAAAGGCTCTGCTGCCATCTGTAACAGCTAGAGTTGGTACTGCAAATATTACGAAGCACTCACATAGCTGTATTTTTGATGATACTTCCTTGGTCCATTTTCTGCCCAATACCATGCACAACAAACACAATGTGACTAGTTTGTGGTGGCTTGTCTTCTAACGTAGCTTCTTCTACATAGCCTCTATGTAGCCTTGTCCCACTACTTGAAGCTGCAGAAAAAACATTATCCTAGATCAGTTACAATCTATGAAGTGCAAGGGTCTTACATGTTGAAACAAGCTTGACTTTTCTCAGATCAATACATTAAAATAAGATCATACAAAAAGAAAAAGCATGTATTTTTAAATATCTGCACTTTAAACTCCTGGGAGAGTTGAGCAACCAGGTGACATTAATTCAGGTGATGCATCACTGGGCCATTTCCACTATAAAGATAACTAATTTCAGAAATGCTTTGAAAAACAACTTTTCAGAAAACAGTTGCACAATTGTCTATCCACTTTTACATCAAATACTCTTCTTCTGTGTCTCTCAATCATTCAGCTTCCTTCTATGTCCACCTTACTCCCAACAGTGCAGAAGGACCATGGAAACCTGGCCACAGAACTGAGAAGTGTTGCCATCCTCTCTTAATTGAATAAGAGAGCTGGTTGAAAAGCTTTACAATTTTTCATTTTCATGGGAAAAAAATGTTTTATTTCAAATTGATCCAACCTCAGATTTCCCCACTCGTTCTCCAGCTCAATGGCCAAACCAAAAATCAAATACTCAGGGCAAACAGAAGACCATTCCCTCAGTGCCCCACCAACAGTTGGATCAACCCGTCTCCATCCCTGTCTCGTGAAAGGCCCATGGAGAGGATCCCAGCCCAGGGTGGGCAGGAAGCCAGCAGCCTCTCCAGATGGCCATGCAGAGGAAGACAACATCATTCCCCACCACAAAAACTGAAAAAAAACCAACTTATTTTGTTTTTAAGAAGGAAAACACTAGGGGCAGGACAGGTTTTGTTTAAGAGGGTTTCTATGTGGTATTTCTCCCCCTTTCAACTTGTTTAGGGCAGATCTTGCTTATTACACACTATCCAAATCATGTTCTGGATACAGAATACTTCTGAAACTGAAGCACTGAATTGTATTAATTCTTGGCAAACATTAATTAAGTAATGTGGGGTAAGAGGGCATTAATTACAAAACAGAGGCATGGTGATTGAAGCCAGACCTATTACCTGATCTTGTCTCCTCTGAGACCAAGGAATGAAACAGACATGTAGGTTCTTGGGTTTGTGCATAAAAACACCACAACAGAGAGGACAAGTTCCAGTTTTCTTGGTTGGCCATAATCTGCCTTTTGCTTGAGAGAGATCATCCTCTCTTCCAAAAATGTCAGCCTTGCTGGCTTTGTAACTGGTAGTTTGGAGCTTACGTGAGCCTGGATTCCTACTGGAAACAAGAGCTGTCTAAAGGTTTCACCTCTCCTCTCAGTTCACATGTCTGTTGATGAACTGAAATAAAGCAAGAGCTGGCAAGAGGGGAAGGTATGGTCACATATTTAAGGAATGCATCACAGGATGCAAGTACACAGTGGTAAAATTAAGGTTGCAAAGGGAACTGTAATTCTTATACTGTAGCTGCTACACCCTGCCACTGTCAGATTTTCACGTACTTATTATGTAATGCTGACTGTGCATCCAAAATAATAATAAAATATGCAATAAAAATAACTCATAGCCTATTCACATCTAGTTTAAGTTATGTACAACAACCTAAGGAGCAGGGGCTAAAGTGGGCTTTTTCACATATTAAAAACTTTGCACTTGAAAGCTCCTTCTAGCATTAAAGTAACAAACTTAAAAGACTGGTATTTACAACATTTTTTAAAAACTCTGAGAAATATTACCTTTGGAAAACCCCAACTTTTGTGTAACACTTCTTGCAATTTTGGATGTTGTTGCATCACTGTAAAGATACACTTCATCCACACTGTGCCAGTCCACATGGTTGCGACTCAACTTTAGACTATGAGTAACTGCAGCAAAAAGGAACAACATTTAATTTAGATGGGCAAGAGGAAAAAAAAAAAGCCTCTTCAAATACAGAGAGAGAAGAGTAATTTGTACATAGGTTAAAATCTAGAGTTTCATTTATAACTAAATCCATGTTACTCCTTACCTTGATTAAGTTTTTACGTTTAGGATTAATCTGAGCAGGACAAGCAGCAGTTTGGAGACCACCCACGAGGACATTTCACACCATTGTCCTCCCACCCTCATTTTGGGTTGGTAGGTTTCCAAAATATTCCCTTAGCTGAAAACAAAAAAAACAGGGAGGCAAGGCAATGCGTCCTGAAATACTGCAGGTTGCTGTGGTGACCAGGTGGCTGCCCCACATGCTCTCATTACTAGAAAAAGAACAATTTCACTCCTATTTTCTCTCTCCTGTGTCTGTACAGCAAGATCCCTGGTTTTGACTGAGCCTACAACGCACCACAGCAGCTTTCAAGGCTCCATTACCAGAAAGCTCTATTGCATTTCTCTCCTTTCAGAAATATCTAGGAGCTGGAAATGCACTTCAATGCAAAAGCCTCTGAATGAGTAATTTCTGGCAGAGAAAAGAACCCAGCTCTTTCAAAAGGCACTAAGAAGAGCTCTAGTGGGGTTTTTTGTGCAGTTGTTGTATTTTCCATATTTGGAACTGATGGAGTTCTGGGACTGGCCTCATGACACACTGCCTGGTTGTCAGGATTAAGCACAGCAGGCAGGTTATAATGCAAGTCAGAGTCTCTCATGCAAGGCTTCGAGCTTGCTTGAGCAAAGCAGTACCACAACTCTATTACAATTTGGATTTCACCTACATTTGGAAACCTCATTCTTAGGTCTCATCTAACCTAGCATACACAACATTTGGAGAGCTGACAACAGCAACAGCCCTGTGACCAAAAGAGAGTGTCATTTTACTTGCTAAATAAGTTCAAAGTCATGGAAAACACCCAGAGGGGTTGTTTGGGGTTTGGGTTTCTTTTCCATAACAAGTGGAGCTCTCACCTGTCTCCTACATGAAGCCACTCAAATTAATTTTCATACTCTTCTAAAAATATTCTGAGAAAGCCTAAGTCATCATAATTTCATGTTTTAGCTCTGCTACAGCACAAACCAGCCCAGTTAAGCTGGATGTGGTGACCCTTCTCCTGTAGTATTGTTGCCTGATGAAAAACTAAATGAAGCCTGTAAGGAACAAGGGGATTAGAAAAGGATTACCCCTTCTGTTACAGTGAACAACCAATTCACAAAAAATAACTAGGACTCTATTGCTGGTTTAAATTGACAGAGCAAGGACAGGAGAGGAAGTAAGCCCAACTTTGAGGAGCAGACAAGTCAGGTTAGTGTAATGACTGAGAAGCAGAAGCAATCTAGTGAGAACTCAGTGAACATGCACGCGCAGGCGCAGAGATGAGTCTGTGTCCAGAAATCTCAATTTAAAGCTGGAGAGGGAAAGGGACCTCCTTGCAGATGTCTCTGCAATCTCCTCCATCCTCAGCTCCATGACCCATGTAGACTTTTTACACCTTGTCTGGCTGTTCCATCTGCATTCCATAAAATCCCTCTCAAAGTACATTCCCAGGGAAGCTGACAGAGGAGACCTGGAAGCCTGATGCCTTTTGGAGAGCATTGTGCTCAACATCCAAAGCACGCAGAGGAAGAGACAGAGAGGCCTGTGGCCAAGTTACCAGTGGAAGAACAGCAGTTTGGGGAAAAGCAATCCTCAAACTCTTCCTGGAATCAAGTCCAGCCTCTCCACTGGAAAGAAAATACACGAAGAAGTAGGTTTTCCCTACCCTGCATGAATTGTTTTCCTTCAGGAAGAAAAAATTCCTAACCTTTACCCTTATAGTTTTTTTCAAAAATATGTTATATTGAAGGACTTATCAAAATCAATTACGAGACAAACAAGCACTGAGGAACTGCAAATGAAATATCCACACTATTTCTCTGCCCATTTAGTGATGTCTTTTACAGCACTTGGATGATAAACTCTTCCTTTCTACCCAGCATTAAAAGAAAAAAAGCGTGTGTCTGTTCTTGCTTCTTAAGTTTTTCTTCAACCACAAAGTGTCAGGAGTTTTTAGGGAAGTGGCAGGATCCAGAACACATATGTACAATGCTTTTCAGAGACCCTACCAATTTGCCAGTAGGATGTTAAACTTTGCCATTTTAATTGACAGATTTACATTTTATTTTGCATCTGTTGGCAAATTTTGTTTCCCAACACATTCACTGCTTTGCTCTTGAGTGCCTGTCCATGTATACACTCCAGAGGAAAGACTAAGCCAGCAGTAGAGAAAACCCATGGCTGCAGGACATTTCCAAGGCACCAGGCACTCCAGCAAAGCATTTTGCAGAAGTTTGGATAATGCTTCCACTCACCAATCAGAAGTAGATATATTCCTTTAATAGTCAACAAGAGTCACCCAGATCAAAACAAACTAAGCTGGGTGCTCCATCCTGACACTCTGTTTTGAAATCCCATGGGATGGCTGTTTAAAAAGTCTGCCTGAGGATCAATGCACCTATTCCACTCACCAACCCAGCCTCTTACTGACATGGGATGAGATTTTCTTTCCTCTTTTTAAATTGATATAAACATTAGGATGTCTGTTCATCCTCAGGCCTTGGACGCGATGTCCACCACAGAATCACAAAATGCTTTGGGTTGGAAGAGACCTTGACAATCATCCAGTCCAACCCCCCTGTAGAAGCAGGGACATCTTTAACCAAACCATGTTGCTCAGAGCCCCATCCAACCTGACCACGAATGTTTGCAGGGATGGGGCCTCCACAACCTCCCTGGGCAACCTCTTCCATCAGTGGAACAGAAATCCCCTAGTAAGGGAAACTCATTTCACCCTGAGTTCCAGGCCCTCTTGGTGGGCAAGAAAATCCATTTAAAACAGGAGTAACATCCACTTGATGACTGTTGTGTTTTCTCTATCCTTACATGAGAAGCTGCCGCAGCGATGACAACATCTGGGAAGAGAATAAGGGTACAGCCTTGGAGAACTGCACAGTAGAAACCCAACTGAGGGAAGAGCAGCCTAGCTGAGATGAGTCACATGGGATAAATGACACACAAGCCACATTGGCACAGCTTGGCAGGGAGAGTGC
This sequence comes from Dromococcyx pavoninus, assembly GCA_033558185.1. Lineage (NCBI taxonomy): Eukaryota > Metazoa > Chordata > Aves > Cuculiformes > Neomorphidae > Dromococcyx > Dromococcyx pavoninus. The sequence goes on from JAUMJL010000933.1 coordinate 84,505, forward strand.
TCTCTGCCACCATGCACAGGAGACACTCTTCAGGTAAAGAATTACCCCTGCAATAAGGTACCTTTTCACAAGGGCAAACACTGCAACAAGGACTGTGAAGAGGCTCTCAAGAGCCCAACCAAAAGGAGCTTCTGCTGCTGTGGACCATCCCAGGGCACATTAATAGTGAGACAGGGAATAAAAAAAAGCATCTTTGGAGAGGATTTGACAGCAGTCTGGAAATATGCATCCCCCCAAAAAAATCAAAATATGCGAACCGTGCTTTCCAGGTCTGGGATAACAAAGGCTGACACTGGTGACTGGAAACTGAACATGAGGAAGAGAAAGTTATGTTTTCCTCAAGATGATGAGATAATGTGATTTACATTCCCTTTGCAGAACAAACGCTGACTGTCCTATAAACCTTTTGCATGGTTGAACTGACCACTCGGGAGCTTTTCACACCAAGAGATGTCACCGAGTGTCAGGAAGTCACCAAGGCTTTTTGTAGCGTGGTTGAAGAAGCCAAGTTGCAGAATACAGATGAGGCAGTGGGTCTGGCACAGGGGAATGCTCTTTGTGTTCTGAGTCCTTCAGAAGCAGGCTTTCTATGTCTGCAGATGCTCTCCAGGGCATCAGGTTAGGAAGGTGAGAGCTGATTGTACCACCTCTGAAGGTCAAGCACAAAAGATGAAAGGTCTCCAGCAAACCCATGGGACAGGCATATCCTTCTGGACCAGACTTCTTGCAGTTCTGTTCTCACATGAACTACTTCTGACACACAGAGAGCTTTCTTGGTAGGCACTTCTGTAGTTGAATCTTCTCAGCTGCAGAAAATGCTAGGCATTCTGCACACTGCTTAGTTTTATAGTTTAGGATTGAAGGCCGAGCCCGTGGAAATGAGACCAAATTTGGGGTTCCTCTGTAGCCAGATACTAGAAATGAAACACTTTTCAGGACTACCAACCAACCCAGACACTTAATGTGGAAGGCACAACCCCACTGTAGATGGAAGATAGCCTGATGGTAGACAGGAGTGAACAAGCCATGCAAAAGCAAGGAGAGAAGCACTGAGGAAGGAAAAAGAATCAAGAAAGGATTTCATTAACGCTTACTCTCACACAAACATTGTTTCAGCAGATAGGTGGAACAAAAAAACCCCTCTAAAAAGTTTAAATATGAAAAATGAAGATGTAAACATAAAATACAGAACACATTCCTAAAGCCTTGAAGTACCTGGTCTCAATTAGACTGCAGAAACCCATCTTTGAGTCAAAATACCTGGAGAATAGCTGAGGAGCAGACAAAGCACAGAATCCATGGGGAAGCTGGGGATGTGCACAGTGTCTGTGAAGTGCTCGTGCAAACACCCTCCCAGCTCAAGTGCTTGAGGAGCTGAACACTTCCAGCATCAAATGCAGGCAGAAGGCACTTGAACATCGCATTTCACCGGGCCAGCAGTTTACAATTAAATACCTTCTAAGGTAAGCACTTGTTTCTTTGCTTGATACTTTCATCCACCTGCCATGCACAAAGCATGGGATGATTCTCTTCTACCAGAGTTTGACAATGCTCAAGTCAACTTAGAGAAAAGCATCTTTGAAAGGCTAAGACCTGATGTTATCTCCACCTCCTCCACAAAGGCTCTGTCATTCCAGACAATGTTAAAGACCAGAGAAGGCATCTGTACTGGCTGAAAACCTTTTCTGTCTTCTTTTCTTAAAGGATTTTAATATAAATCAGTAAGCATTCATTTCTGCACAAACCCTGCCACATCACACACACAGCAAAGAGCATAATTCAGCTGCTATTGTTCTTTCTTAACCAGCTCTCGAGTTCTTGGTACGTAAACCCGAGGTGCAGCCATAGATTTTAAAACCTTTTAAAATCTATTTAAAAACCAAATGCCAAGCCATTAAAAACGGGGTTTGCTCTTGTTTAAATTTGGCTGCTTCACATCGCTGTCGTTTCTATCTTGCACATCACCACCTCTCAATTCATCAGTGTCACTTCATGCATGTCAAGATAAAGTCTTATGCTTTACAATATTCCCAGGAGCTAAAGGAATATATGGTGTGGCAAGAATAACTCTGAATCTACCACGTGCACTTACATTTTAAATAGAAAGTGCAGTTTAAGTCCAGTTCCACAGTCACTAAAGTCAGTAAAATTTAATCACTACTGGTTTTAAGGGTGGCAGTGTAAGAGAAGTAACAAGTGCTTTTGAGTCTTCTGTAATCATTAAGGGCTCCCAGGAGAGTAGAGGGGAGAGGAGAAGTGGGAAAGAGGGGAAAGGTAGGAAAGGAAAGCCCAGCAAAGCTGCTGCAAAGTTTAAAGCAATTTTCTGCAACACAACAGCCTTTATCACATACTCTATGCAGCCCCCCCTCTTTATATGAGATATTCAAAGTCTCATTTCATTCCAGTACTCATGCAAAGGCTGCTGTAAAAATCATTTACAATATGAAATTAAAGATGCATGCATTATCCAAAAAAAAGGGGCAAAAAAATTTTGTCTCTGACATAATTTCTCTTATAACCAGGCCTGCTGTGATTCTAAAAAGTTGCTTTTAGTTTATCAAAAAAGCCAAACCACATATAAATAGTGCAAGAAACAAACATTGACAGTTCACAGTCACAAATCATTAAAGTAAGATTTACTGTATGACACTTAGCACCTACTTTTCTCTAAGGTTCACACCACTTCTACTTATTCTTCTAAGATCTATGAAACTTTTTCCTTCCCTTTTGAAGAAAAGGGAATAAATGCAGCTCAAGAAATTGAAGCATTTAACCAATATAAGCAAACTAGAGTTTAAAGTTTCCTAAGCCAGGATTCCTACAAAAAAAGAAATCTACAATTACTGTACCTTGGGAACGCTTTCGTTTAAGACAAGCAGCATCTGATTTCTCCTTATATCCTCTCCATTTGAACAAAGAAGGGAGGCAGGAGGGAGGGAGGTAGTTGAGAACTAAAAGTAAAAACACTGAGCTTCAAAGTAAAATTTTTAAAAGGGGTGTAATTTTTTTTGTTAGAATTAACCATTTTTAGCAAAAAAAAAGCTGGCATATTTTCTGAAAAAGTATATACATGAAAAGAACCGGTTTTGTAGCAGAAATGTCAGGTCACATTAGCCAAATTCAGTTGTCTCATTCTTTATAAGCAGTTATGACATCACAACATAGCTAAAGGCACCATTAAAAGACAGCTGGAACACAATGTAATCAGGCTCAGCGAGCGCCTTCGCATTCACACGTACAAAAGCATAAATGAGTGCTCTCTTTGAATAGAGTAGAACACAGTAACCCCTCTTAAATATGCACTAAACATTAGGAAAAAACCCCACACCACTCAGTTTTTATCACAGATCTATTATTTTGCCCAAAGAGTGTAAGAGGATAATTAAAAGTTCAATCAGACAAAGCATCCTACTGGTGCCGTGTTCTGTAAGTCCTCAAGAAGCAGTGAGATGCAACAGGAGGCGTGTTTTGCCCTTGAGCTCCCCCTCAATGCTAAGGCAAGTCCCTAAAATTTATTGGGCTTTTGTTCCCCTCCTCATGAGGATAATGAAATATTGCACAGCAATCCAAAAGGTTTCTTTTCAGGGACTTACATATTGGTGCTGTGATTATGGAATGAAGTATTTTAAGAGAAAGCTGGTGCTAAGGATTGGGTGAGGTTATGTGAGCAGGAAGAGGCTGCGTTGGCACTTGCACAACAGGAGATTGGAACTCACTGGTTAACTTGGTTATAAGCTTCCTGGGGGGGTTCCTGAGCAAGGCTGAAAGTGAAGTCCTACAAATCTGGGTCTCCTGTGTTACCGTACTGTGGATCCTCACTGATACAAAAGTCTTAATTTCAAAATGTTCTAGCCTTAAAAAAACTGATATAGTCAAGAGAGTGTGTTTAAATCCAATGAGAAATCAAGAGGTTCCAGCCTGGCTTCTGGGCAGAGCAAGTGTTGATCTCTTCTCTCAAGTGACAGGTGATAAGACAAGAGGAAATGGCCATGAGTTGTGCCAGTGGAGGTTCAGACTGGATATTAGGAAGTAATAACTTCTCCACTGCAGCATCATCCCTGCCACCTGCCTTTACACTGAACATTACCTTGATAGAATCTGATAGGATAAGAGGTAATGGCCACAAGTGGCACCAGGGCAGGTTCAGATTGGATATCAGGAAAAATTTCTTCACTGAAAGAGTGGTCAGGCACTGGAACAACTGCCCAGGGAGGTGGTTGAGTCACCATCCCTGGAGGTGTTTAAAAAGAGGGAGATGAGTTTTTGAAGGACATGGTTTAGCGGTGGATGGGTGCAGTTGGACTTGGTGATCTCAAAGGTCTTTTCCAACCGGAAGATCTGACGATGCTGTGACTCTATGAACCCATGAAGTCACTAAGCTGTGATTACCTAAAATCAGTGAGACTGCAGGAGAGGCAGAGCAATGCACTGGGATAACATCTTCCCTTACTAATTCCAGGAGTATCTAATACTCCACTCTCCAATAACTTATGCCAGCATAAGAGAGTGATATTCCATGCTACTACTTCACCACTACTGGAGGTGTTCAAGGTCAGGCTGGATGAAGCTTTGAGCCCCCTGATCCAGTGGGAGGTGTTCCTGCCCATGGCAGGGGGTGGAACTGAATAAGTTTTAAGGTCCCTTCCAACCCAAACCATCCCATGATTCTATGCTTGCGTCAAGGGCTTTGTTTGACTGCCACAACTGCGCTGGTCCAGGATCACACCTCTTCACATCCTCAGCTACCAGCTCTGCCAGGAGATGCCTTCATACAGATGGAAACGTTACTGTTGCATGTTAGTTTTCTACAAGAGAGGAAAATTAGGCTCATAGCTACAGCACTTGGAACTTGATGGGATAATTTAGTCTACAGAAGTGTTTACTGGCTGTGGTAATTCAAGAAGAACATACAGAGGAAATTCAATTGAAAGTAGAAGAAAAAAGGCTTTCTGTATGGTGAGGCTGTCAAATGCTGGAACAGACTGCCCAGAGAAGTTGCAGAATCTCCATAGCTGGAGCTATTCAAACCACCTCTTAGAACATCCTCAGCAATCTGCTCTCATTGATTCTGCTGCTTTGAGTGGAGGACCAGATCATCTCCAGAGACCCCTCCTGGCCGTGACAACTCTCTGATTCTATGAATATGACTTTCCCAGCCAAAGGTTAACTTAGCCAGCTATGACAAAAATCCATTGTTCATATAAATTTTTTATGAAAAGAGAAAACTTTATCTGAAATCTAAAGCAAAACAAATAAACTACTCCCAATGCAACTTTTATGGGTTTGTAGCATCTAACCACACACTGAAAATCCGTGAGGAAAAAAAACAATAAACTTATGTGGTTTCAAAATCAATGTATTAAAAAAAATAATTCTCAATCTGACTCACAAGGTTTGTTTCTACATTTCTTATCATCCATCACAGAATCATAGACTTGATTACAGAACAATTTCTGTCAAAGGGACTGCTGGGGTTTCTCTGCTCCGGTCATAAAACAGGACCAACTTTTAAGTTGGATCCAATTTCAAGTTTGGATCAGGTTGCGCAGGCGATTTCCAGCTGAAATTTGAACATCTCTCTGTGCAAATACAATCAACTATGTCTATTCCTATCTCCTTATCACATGTATTAAGCTTTCAGCTTCAGTTCATCCAATTAAATTATTATACCTGAAAAAGATGACGGAATAACAGATGATAGGTACACAACTGTATTCACGATAGTAACAACTAACTGAATACCCTTAAGGCAGAGAGAGCAAACTAAAAGCTGCTAGAGGATATTATTTATACTGGAGACTAGTTTACTATGTACCCTTTGAACCACTGCTGAGTGGTCTCAACTAGAAGACTCAGAAGTAGTCCTCATGCCAGCCTAGAGCAGTGGAAGTACGACTCGCTGCTACCTCCCCAGGAGTGCGCTGAGCGCTCACCGCTCCTGCTCTGCTGTTCAGCGCCACTCCTGCTATACAAAAGTCAAGAGACAGCAGTTTTACCATGTACCTGGCAGCTGTGGCTCCTGCAGATAAACCTCCAGCTGAAAGTCGGACTAGGGGACAAAAGCTGCTCATCCATCCTTGACCTGAAGTGGTGGGTACCCACTCCTTGCCTGCTAACAGACCCCGTGTGCTCCGGGAGCTCACAGAAAGGGACACGTGGGCTCTGGCCACACCGCAAGCGAGAAATGTCAACACTGAAGTAGTGACTTTGATCCTCCATCAAGAAGCTCTTGGTCTGAATATCATTTACTGTGGTTAAATGCTGTTAGGAAAATATCTAGTCTGAGAATCCTTAGGCATCTGCTATGATTGGAGTTTATGGTCTTGTTTTATGGCCTTCACACTACTGAAATCGCTTGAGAGCGCTGACAGATTGCTTTAGGTAGGTCCTGAACTCACTGTTTGACTAAGTGTGCACAAGAAGCAGTTTCTAAACCTTACATTGTTCTGTAAATTTGAAGCTTATTGACTGCTAGAAAGGTGTTATGATACCCTTTCTTTGTATTCCTTTCAAAGTGCTTTCAGCTGAAATACTGCTTCAAAGAACAACTGATAGAACCTAGGTCTTCCTCAGAAACCTTTAGAGAAATATTTTATATTATAACATATTCAAGTGTAATCACTGGGTACACATAGTACAAGGAAGGTCAGCATTTCTGCACACAGTGATAAACCTTTCTCTGTGTGATCAAAGACCCCAGATATTGCAGTATTTTAAGGGCTGAAGTTTGTCTCATTTTAAAATTGTGAGCCTAAAGATTTAGATAAAATGCCACCGTAAACCTTGTGTTAATATTAATTGACAGATGAATCTTTCACAAGAAGGACAAGCAAAGCCAATATATAAAAACCTCTTGTGCTATGTGGATTTTAAAACCCAAGTACTGCACAAATTAATTTGAAGGCCCCAAAAGAACTCCAACATCTACCTATCAACAGAGTGGCAGAACAACAAATCAGTCATGGGAGCCCACGTACACTGTTACAGCAATGCATCTCATCGAGGGGTTTACGGTGTTGTCAGACTCAACTGTTGCTTAGCAAAGACTTCAGAGCCAAATGTCAGGCTCTGCTCCACAATACAACTATAAAATGACAACGTGACGCCTCTCATTTTGCTCAAAACCCATTATGTATGGTTACTTTATGCAATGACAAGCCAGAAGATGCCTTCCTGAACCTGCCAACATGTAGATTTGCATTTATGCAAATTTGTGGTTTGCATTTAACTCAAATCCAGGCTTCAGACATTCAGTTTCACATCAAAGCAGTCAAAATACAGTCAAACCCCAAATTCCTCATCGCAAATGTGGTTTCCTCCTGTAGCTGTATTGGTTGCTCTCCTTAGAAGACAGAACAGCAACACCCTTTTGTGTACTTATCAGCAATAAAATGAACTACTTAAACTGAAAAATGCAGGTGGAATTTGGCCAGGCTCAAACCAGGTTCTGGGGTGATGAAGTCAACCTATAGAGGAGACAGGTGATGTCCTTGCACCATTTGCTTGGACCAGGACTTCAGCAGCATTCCCCTGGCCTGGTTTTAGGCCCCCTGGGAGACAGAGGACCCTGCAAAGTTGATGCTCCTGCTCACAGCATCTCTCCTTGACACGCACACATTCTCCCTGGTCTGTGGTGGCGTGGGGAGTCAGCTGCCACATGCCAACACCTCCTACGGATGCTGCACTTCAGAGGTCGCTAGTCAGGGTAGCTGCCAACACGTTCAGAACCAAGCATGGCTCCAGAAATCTCAGGAATTCAACTGATTTCTACAAGCAGCAGGCAGAGCTCTGGTACTTGGGAACCACAGAATATAACCTTCTTGGAGACCAACCCAGGTCAAATGCATATGGCTAATCTAAAGGTCATGTGGACAGAAATCAAGTGCCCCAATTCTGCATTTTGCCCTAAGAAAAGAATTTATCTGAGGAGCTCATGTCACTGCTGAGACCAACAGCCCAGCAGACCACTGAAGAGTGTCAGACACCACGAGGAGTCAGCAACATTAGGCACTATAAATACAGTTTATTTTGCACGGCGTGAAATTAAATACTTCGTAAGAATGAAACTCCAAATATCGCTGCAGTTTGCTCGGGAGAGGGATCTCCCACTGAAGCAGGGGTCTCCAGGCTGCTCCATGGCAAACAGAACTTCAGAAATCATTCACCTAAACACTGTCATATGCTGTTCTGTCACCTTCAACATTTACAGCTCACTGATTCTCTGATTCTATCCCAAAACTAAAGATATGAGGGAAGAAGATGGGCAGGCTGAGCAGCTGCCTTTCACAGGTAATGTACACAGGGTTCACTGTCAGCTTTTGCAAAGACAAACTCAACTGTATGGATGACTCCACAGGTGGATGGGAAGCAGCACCACTCAACCTGTGTAATAACTCTGCTGAGGAATTAAATAAAATTGCTATTTTTTCATGATTTACAGTGCTTTATCACAGCATTGTGAATTGTCACTTCGCCTCTCAACGGCACTTACAGATCTGTCCTAACTATTGCTAGTCTTAAGTAATAGCTACCTGTAAACCTTGACAAACCCAAAGTGTGTTTCCTGTAGGATGCAATTACAACAAATTGTAGCATTTAAGAAATTTATAAACTGAATTCAGCGCTTCTCCAACTAATTATGTTTACTTCATCAGTAATAATGCAAGTTGTAAAGCTTCTCCCAGTGCCACGTGCAGATGGCAATCGTGGATACCAGCTGAGCAGAGATGTATGGAGAGGCATATTACAATGACAAAACCACATTCAACACTTACTGATAGCTATAATTTTCCTGCAACTCTCCTATTAACAACCAAAAAAGGAATCTATTGAAAGTTACTGGTGGCTTTACATCTATTCCACTGCATTTTGAAGTGATTGCACACACAGCTATTTTATTTTAACCTCAGTTTTAGAAAAGGCACTGGTATCTGAATTTCTGGTTATGTTCATCCAGGATTACTTAGCTTTGGCATCCTCTTTGCCAAACAAAACCAGTTTTCTTGAGGATTCCAGGAAGACAGTATCCCTGATCACAGAGGAAGTGTAGTCAGAAGACTAGAGAATTATTAGTAACATGAGGGGAAAGATTTCCCTGTGGAAGGTAGCTGAGGAACCCTGTAAGGTGCCAGGCTGTGATGTCTCCAGGAAACAAGAAACCTTGGGAATATTCTAATTTTTACCTAGAATATGTCATTCAGGGTTGGAGTAGACTTTGTTGCAAAACAAATCTCCCATCAACCAACTGAATGTCCTGGGACCTCCCTGGGAAGGTGAAAATGCTGCTTGTCTGTTCACTCTCAGGACAGAGCCATACATGGTGAGCTCTCCCATTTTTCCTATTTCTATGATCTGAATTTGGATTTTCTTTTTCTGATCTTTTATGTTATCACAAATATCAGGCATTGTGTTTTTCTCACATCACCCTCCCCAATCTCTCCTACCTTAAATCTGAAAACTTCTGCTCCACAGACCAGATAGCTTCTGAAAAAAAATGAACTCCCTTCCTTACTCAATAAGGAGAATCCAAGCACAACTGAAGCCATCCTTCCTTCCTTCCATCTGAAGTTAAGGTACCAAAGGCTGGAAGCACTCTGCATCCATAAAGATGTGCTTTCCAAGGAAAAGCACACTACCCTCCTGCAGACAGCAATGTGCTCTCAGTGGGAGTGCAGCTGAACTAACAAAAGCTGAGCTTTGTGCCAGCACTTGGGAACAACAAATCAGTACAAGCACACGGAAACACAGGTAGAAGTGCTGTTGTATCAGCAGTGCTGTGGTGCAGGGGTCACATCATTTCACAGAATCATTTAGTTGGAAAAGACATTAAGGTCATCAAGTCCAACTGTACCTGTCCACTACTAAACCAGACCCCTGAGCACCTCATCTGCCTGTCTTATAAACCCCTCCAGGGATGGTGACTCCACCACCTCCCTGGGCAGCCTCTGCCAGGGCCTGAGAACCCTTTCAGAGAAGACATTTCCCCTAATGTCTAATCTGAGTCTCTCCTGGCACAACTTGAGGCCATTTCCTTCCATCCTATCACCTGTCACTTGGGAGAAGAGACCAACACACCCCTTGCAACAACCTCCTTTCAGGGAGCAATGTCTCCCTTCAGCATCCTTTTCTCCAGGCTAAAGAACCCCTGTTCTCCAGCCCCTTCAGGAGCTCCAGTGCCCTTCTCTGGATGCATTCCAGTTCTTCAATTCCTTCTTGTAATGCACCTGCCTGACAGAGCTGTAACAGCAGGAGACTGGACTGCAGGCTTGGCCAGATGAAAAGATCTTTCAAAGGGGTACAAATAAAAAAAATAAAAATATTCAGAGTCCTTGCTAGCCTTCAGGGGGCTTTGAAACTCAATTGCTCTCTGCACTGTTCTCCAAGCCAACAAAAGCTATTCTGGTTTGCCTTATGGGAATCACAGAACCCTGAATACTGCCTTGCACAGGTTGCCCAGAGAAGTCGTGGTTGCCCCATTCCTGGAGGTGTTCAAGGTCAGGCTGGATGGGGCTTTGAGTAACCTGATCCAGTAGGGCAGGGGTGTCAAACTCACGGCCTGTGGGCCGAATCTGGCCCTCCACATTGTTTTATCCAACCCAGCACCTTGTTTATACCTGGTGGCAGTGCTGAGCTCCTTGCCCTTCTACTCCTGTCAGTGCTGGTCACGTGTGCAGCGTGAGTGATGCGCGTTACGCTTCAGAAGCAGAACAGCAGGAGTCATGATTCTGACACCCCTGTGGTAGGGGGTGTCCCTGCCCATGGCAGAGGGCTGGAACTGGATGGGCTTTAAGGTCCCTCCCAACCCAAACCATTCTATCATTATTTACTTGTGTGGTCATGAAGTTCACACATAAGAACTCCTTCATTCTCATGGCCAAAACACAGCCACTCCTACATTCTGTAGCTATTTGTAAAGTTCTATAAAGAGTTAAAAACAAAGTTCCTTTATGAGGAATAGCACAGCCAAAACCCTACTAAAATATATTGTGAAGCCTCTGTAGTCGCAACTCTTGGTCTGTAGATTGTTCATCAAACAAAACCCAACAAACAGAAGTGAATCGGGAAAGCCAAAACCACTGAAATTTTGCTATGCCATAATTACCCTGATCAACCAATGCCACCATGTATGTTAAATAATAGATCAGTAATTTCAGAAGGCTAGTTTTAAAAACATTAAATGCAATTTGAGAGTCCCAGGAACACTAACTGAATACTTAGCCTGGTGATTACAATATAAAGACTTCCATAAAAGAATGAATGCTCAAGATTTACCACAGCTGAAAACCACTCTGATAAAGTCAAAGGCTGAGCTAGAATGGAAAACGAAATGTAATCTGTAAAACTGATACTCCCTCTAGGGTGGAATTAGGAATGCTGGCCAGAGAGCTAATAGCCACTTTGCATCTGGACACTGACTCTTCTTGTCCCACCAACAGATTTCAGTTTGAAGTGAGATTTCAAACACAATTAAAGGACAGCAAACAAAGCAAAATGGGAACAAGGAGTTTAACCATGAATATAATTTTTTACAGTGTTCCATCATATGTGCTGCAACAGGAAATCCTACAACAAGAAGATGCACTGGAAAATGCAAGAGGAAACTGATGCTTTTAGCAACGCTCCCCGCTACGTAAGATGGAAAACCATCCCGGATCGCATTCTTAAACTTAAGAAAAACAGACCCCAACTGTCCAGAGAACATACTATAAAAATAATGATCTAAATCTTACCCTCTGTCCCCTCAATGGGTTTTGTAACTTCCATATCAAAGCTCTCTTGCAGCTGCTGGTCTTTGAAGCGGTTGAGGTGCTCCTGTTCTATCAGGTTACTTTCCTCCTCTTCCAGAGGTTGCCACGTGCCATCAATAAACCACTGTCCACGCATCACAGGGATTTTTTCTGTTTCTGAAAAATCAAAGAGTCTGGGTTTTATTCATGCAGCAAATCACAAACTGACAGTGGATAAGAGGGAAAGGGAATTCTATTTGGTGTTCTGCAGAAAAAGCCCCACTCCTACTGCTGGGACGCCTAACAAAGTAAGCACAAATGGCTCAAGAAGCACCACCACCTTTTCCTGTGGGGCTGAAATGAGTTGTGAAAGCAGGGTTAACCCACAAACAGCTGAGCTAATGTGGTCAAGTTTTCAGAATGAGTGTGAGGATGTGGGAGATGGACAGAAGCACGCAGACTCTGCACAAATCTATTCAGCGTTAAGTCCAAACACGTCAACTTTAATGGCGTTTACTCCTCTCTACCCAGCTGCCTTGTATTTTCAAAAAATCAGGAACTCAAGTCTCAACTCATGCTCCTGTATTACACTTGGCCAATAAAACCACTGGTTTTGAAGTTATGATGAGAACACAGAATGAGGAGACACAAAATCACTGATGTTTACCCCTACTGCAGAGAGCCGTTTCCTTTGGGAAATAACCCACATCACACATCATTTAGCAGAAAAGGTGATTTTAGAGATTAATAGTTTCTTTAATTAGAACTAATCTTTCACCTAGGGCTGATCTTAGTCACTGTCATTCCAGTTTCAGTTTCAGCACTCCAAATGAGGAAGTTGGGTGCCCACCATTTCCTGTCCATGGGACAAAAGAGAAGTCTCGATGAAAAATATCACCTGTTTATTCTTCGTCCAGCTGTGCTCGATGCCCACACTAACTTCTGGGGCTGTAGGGGGCACAAATTCTTCTCTTATACCCATCCCTTATACCCTGAGACAATCCATTGTAGCTCAGCTCAGAATTTCTCCTCCTACATCTGCAAAATTAAGAAGGAGAAACACTGCATGTGCCTGTGCTCCACAAGCCCATAAGACCTCAACCTCCAACCTCATGGGACCAGCACAGATACAGGTTTGCTGAGGCCCAAGAGCAGTCAGGCCACTGACCTCCAGAGCACCCTAATGTGTGCTGTCCTACACTGCACACATAGAGAGAGAGAGACTTGGCCAAATGCAAACATCTCATGTCTGTCCATACAAAAGACATAAGTTTATCTCTCCAAAGCAGCTAAGAACTCAAACACAGAAGAGGATGGTCAAAATAGGAGACTGGGGAAAAAGCTTTCCTACTTGAAGACCTGTTCCTGTCTGGAAGGTGAGAAAAAAAACAGGTAAGGACAGCTTGGAAAAGAAACAATAGATGCAAGGAAACAATAAATGAAAATCAGGTAAAAAACCACTGAGAAACAACAGAGAGCACAGAGATTCCAGAGTCACTGAGCAAAAGGAAGGGATCTCTCTGATCCGTCACCAGACCAGCACAAATGCAGTGGGAAAAGGGGACCCAGCCAAGGGCAGTGGGTTTTAGCTGTCAGAATCATAGAATGATCTGAGTCAGAAGGGACCCACAAGGATCATCGAGTCCAACTCCTGTCTCTGTACAGGACACCCCAACATTCACACTAGGGGTCTGAGAGTGTTGTCCAATGCTTCTGGAATATTGTCAGGCTTGGCACAGTGACTGCTTCCCTGGGGAGCTGTTCCAGTGCTCCACTACCCTCTGGGTGAAGAACCTTTTCCTAACATCCAACCTAACCCTGGCACATTTTCCTGACATCCCCTCGGGTCCTGTCATTGGTCACCAGAGAGAAGAGCTCAGTGCCTGCTCCTCCTCCTTCTCTTGTGAGGGAGCTGCAGACCGTGATGAGTTCTCCCCTCAGTCTCCTCTTCTCCAGGCTGAACAGACCAATAGACTTCAGTCCACAAAAGCACCAGCTTCACAGAGCCCCACACCAGTACTGGGCACGTCCCACTGAGCCTGATGGCAGTTCAGAAGTCTCTGTGCTATCCTCCACTACGGATAATGCCACTAGTGTTCACTGTGCCTGTGGACACCAGCATCCACCACAGGTATCTGTCACACCAACTGCCTGCAGATGAGAAAGTAATAAAGAACTGCAAGCACCTCTGTAATTCACCTGAAACCTCTGAACCCTTCCAAAGTCTTCATCCCTTCGATTTCTGCACCTTTTTGCTACGAAAGCAAAAAGGAAAATCTTGCAATAATCTCCCCACAGGGCAAGTAATACTCAAAACGTTTCAAAATAGACTTTGGAACCTTTCACATAACAGATTAACAGGTAAACATGGTTTCTACACTACTACAAATGATGGTAAGCTCTTAATACCCCACCTTTGTAATAGAAGGAAGGCACACCTGCAAGTGATGGCAACCTTAAGCTGGTCCCGCAGCAGTCATCAAGGAAAACTGAACAGCAGGAATGCTCAGGGCAGGGAGGGAAGCAGACACTGGAGGCAGATGATCCAGAGCAAGGAGCTCAGATCACCTCTGAATTTTCCTCACTTGGTACTGGCACATGGGCTTTCCCCACTATCAGATAACTCTTGTGACTGGGAATCCTGCAGGCAGCCCTATGGAACAACCCCTCTGTGCACCAAGACATGGCACACAGAGCGAATTTCCCAAAACAATGGTGCCAAGTGCCACCAGCCTCTTTCATCCCAGCTTCCCTCAGACCCTAGTTTTTTCCTGCAGGCTTTGGGTATGCTGGTTTACCCCTCCCAGGTCCTCCAAATCCCACCTCAAACTCTTCAATCTCCCTGCATCCTCAGTTCTGCCTATGTGGAACACAGACAAGACTGATCTCACTGGCCTGACCAAACTGCAGGCAGCTGTGTCATCAGACCCAGTTCTGTCACTCAGCTGCTGTTTGCACTACTAAAATAGTAGCTCCAAACAGGAGCCAACTGTCACGCACTGGATTTCTGATGTTTTGAATGATGACGATCCATCAGATGAACAGAGAGGTTGGGGTGTTCAAAGGGCACGGAGATTTAATGAAAACAAACCCCAAAGTATCAGAATGACAACAGGTCTGAGTGGTTTTAAACTGCAGAAGTTAACAGTCACCACAAATGACAGAGAAAATTCAACTGTCTATGAAAATTTAAACTAATTCTGGAATCTCCATCCCAACAATAAAGTATGAAATGAAAGTTAATTACAGCAATGTTAGTTGTCACCATATATAGCAGGTTCTCATCGTGTGCTTGCCTTAACCTTTGCTGTGTTCCCCTGTATTCACAGCTCTTGGATATCTGTGCTTTTCTGTACAGGTTGTACCCAGACGCAGTCCTGTTGTCCTTACAAACAAGGCCCTGTGTGTAGGACAAAATGAAATGCACATAATATGTGAGCACAGATGAAGGATCCCATTGTTCCCGAAGCAATGGCACAACTATGCCAGATATAAATCCTTACTGGAAAAATCTGTAAGCAATTCCTTATTTCTTGACCAAGCATTCTGAAGGGGCTCCATTCACCGAATTTAAAAAGAAAAAATCATATGAACACTATTTTGGACTCCAAACCAAATGAACACAACACATCTCTTTTTCAGTTCTGAAGGGCTTTAAGTTTTTCACATGGGAATTTCCACCTACAGATTTCTAAAATTCTAAACACAAAGCATTAAAACAAACATTTTGAGGCATTTTTTTTTTTTTGCCTGAGATAAACTTTCCCATAGTTGTTCTTTAGAAGAGCAGAATAGAGGACTGCACATTGGCTCATGGACATAAGGTGCGCAGTGCCTTTTCCAGAAAGGCTCAACCCAGAAAAACTGGTAAGTTTGAAATAAGAAAATTTTTATGGTAAAATCTTTACAGTTTAGGTGGGAATGAATGAATATACCTGGCTTTAACAAGGGCATTTATATGGAAATACAAATCACTTTCATATCCAAAGACCGATTAGATTATTCATAGACTCACAGAATCATTAGGGTTGGAAAAGACCTCTAACATCATAGATCTCTCACTACAAGAACAACATTGAGGGGCTGGAGTGTGTCCAGAGAAGGGCAACGAAGCTGACAAAGGGTCTGGAGAACAAGGCTTATGAGAGGTGCTGAGGGAACTGAGGCTGTTTACAGAAGAGGAGGCTGAGGGAAGACCTCATTGCTCTCTACAGCTCCCTGGAAGGGATGTGGGTTGATGGTCTCTTCTTCCAAGTAACAAAAGATAGGACAAAAGGAAATGGTCTCAAATTGTTCCAGGGGAGGCTTAGATTGGATATCAGGAAAAATGTTTTCCCTGAAAGAGTTCTCAGGCACTGGCAGAGGCTGCCCAGGGAGGTGGTGGAGTCCCCATCCCTGGAGGGGTTTAAAAGATGGCAGATGAGGTGCTCAGGGATCTGGTTTAGTAGTGGACAGGGACAGTTGGACTCAATGATCTCAGATGTCTTTTCCAACCAAACAATTCTATGATCACTGAGTCCAACCATCAGCCCAAGTCCACTGCGGTTACTAAACCACGTCCTGAAGTGCCACGGCTACACATGGTAGAGCTCACTCTATAAAGCTTTGGACTGAAAAGAAAGCTCTAAAACCCAAGTGCACCAATTCTGTTTTCCAAAGTTCAGTGGAATTTTAGGGGGACTCAGTAGCTGCCTTTTTCCCCCTCCAGTCCTCTTGCACCCACAGCACCTGACCTTACAGGCTTGTCACGTTCCACTTCGCCAGTCAGATGGCAGGTTGGATCACAGTGCTCCTGGGAAAGATCAGGAGGAAACCACCTGGACAAGGAAGCAAGTAAATAACAGCTCCTCTTTTCAGAGCCACACTTTGGTTTTAAGAAAACCAGACAGTGTTTTTCAGAAATGAAACAATCAAATTTGTGAGCACAGCTGACACTTGGTAGCATGGGGAACACCAACTCCCCATTAACATTGATGTTTCCAAAACTGAACACTGAAGGCTATAATATTACACACATGTGATGCTGGTTATCAGTGCAGGTCAAAGTCTGACTCCAGTCACTATGGTGATCGTGGTGACCTGCTGATGCTCAACGCCACCAGCCACAAAAGCAAGTGGCCTTTCAGCTAGGAAGAAAGAGGTATATTAAGAGTAATTACACCAAACACTCTGAATTGGGGAGGAACAAGGTGACTGCAACACAATAGTTTTCCAGTTGACTCAGAAAGAGTCAAGACACTCCTTCACTAACACAATTCCTCTGTTTAATACAGGATGGGTGCCATCATTTAAAGATTTCTCCATGATTCTTCCAGAGAACTTACTATTACAGTAATAGCAATTGCAAAGTGATGAACCAAAATTGTCATTTTAGCACCCAATTTCACTCACTCCTATCCACCTTCAATAAATTAATCCACATCTTGGATATTTAGGTGATTTAATAAAGCTGAAACTCCATTCTTTCAGTTATTTTTGTTTTATGGGAGAATTAAATACACATATATTTATATCATGTTGCAATTACTTTTTTTTTCCAATACAGATTTTCATATCTATCATATGAAGTGTTCTTTATCTTTGTCCTGATCATCTTGATCCCTAGGAAAGGATTTCTTTACTACCTTAAGTCTTATGCCATGTAATCTGCAGCTGGCAGTCCTTCAAACTGAAAGGCACCAATATATTTGGCCAATTACACACTTGTATGGATTATTTATACAAGAATTTCTAAATAAATTTGAATGGCAGAGATTATGAGCTGATGAAAGGCTCTTTATTTTAATTAGTCATACATATTTTACCACTTTTAGAGGAAAACAGTTTAAGAGATCTAGACTGCAACAAGGGATTTACTTATTTTTTTACAAAAAAGGTCTTTTTTTCCCCATGAAAATCCAAAGAATAGAAGAATACAAGCACTGATGTGAAGGACCAAGAACGTGATTTGCACTATGATAATCACCTAAATCCTCTGAAGAACAAAAACTATGTCAAAATAATTGTATGCAATGTGTAGTACACATATGCAGTAATTGATACGTGTCTACCCCAGCTACTCCTTTTATTGTGAAGATCATTAAACTGTGTGATCACTTCCACTGAGGTCTCAAGAAACCTCAGTGAATATAAATTGCATGAAAAGTTATGTAACCCATCAGAACCCAGTAGGAAAACTAATTAAGTCAAATTTGCCTCCCTTTTTCTTCTCATACTACAAAAAGAAGAAATTCTTCACGAGGAGTGCGGTAAGGCCCTGGCACAACTTGCACAGGAAAGTTGTGGCTGCCCCATCCCTGGAGGTGTTCAAGGCCAGGCTGGATGGGGCTTTGAGCACCTTGATCCAATGGGAGGTGTCCCTGCCCCTGACAGGGGAATTGGAACTGTATGGGCTTTAATGTCCCTTCCATCCCAAACCATTCTATGACACTATGACATGAATGCTTCAAGTGCTTTCCTGCTACCACAGTTTGAAAAGCTATAATTTAAATACTGCTCAGCTCAACCTATGGCTCACCTAAGCCTCTTTCACCTTACTTCATTCAGAACCAGGAAACCATTGCAAAACTAAGACAATGCAGAGATAACAATCAAAGGTTAACAAACAGAGCTTAAATAAGTAGCCAAAAGGAGATCTGTTTCGGAAATATCAACACAAGTTAACGTGCAACCTGAAAGACAGATGGAATACAATTATAAGAAAGCAAGATTCCGCAGACTTCTGTTCCATTGCTCCAAAGCTGAGGTCCTGTTCACATGCCTCACTGACAAGTCAAGGTACCTCTGGCACTATTCACTCCTCAGTCTCAAGGCAGCCTCAATAACTTACTCACACATTCAAAAGCTCAGAAGTTTAAATTAAAGCTTGTATTTTGCTGAAATGACAATCCCAATCTCCCAGTTCTCCAAGCCCGAAGTCAAAAAATACAAACTCATAAAATGCAGTCACTTGAGACACTTGACAGTGTAGTCATTTCAGATTCCTGATTTTCAGCATCGTCACTTCATAGAATCATAGAACTGCTTGGGTGGAAAAGACCTCTGAAACCATCGAGTCCACTCGTACCTGGTCCACTACTAAACCAGATCCCTGAGCACCTCATCTGCCTGTCAACTAAACACCTCCAGGGATGGTGACTCCACCATCTCCCTGGGCAGCCTGAGAACCCTTCCAGTGAAGACATTTTCCTGATGTCTAATGAACCTCCCCTGGTGCAACTTGAGGCCATTTCCTCTCACCAACACCCACCTTGCTACAACTTCCTTCTGGGCAGTTGTAGAGAGTGATGAGGTCTCCCCTCAGCCTTCTTTTCTCCAGGCTAAATAACCCCAGTTCCAGCAAGGAAAGGACACATTCTTAGCTTCACAGGAATGAGAAATCTCCTGTTTCACCAAGACTGCACAAAGCATTCAAGCAACAGCTCGTAACCACTTTCCCCTGAATCCCTCAAAAGAGATGAATGCCCTCAAAGTCATCTCTCCTCTCAATTGCTATTTATCATCCCTAAATAGAGTGCCTATCGTGTTCTTCAAGCCAGAAAAATCCTTCTTAAGACAGTAACTTAATCAGTACCTCTACAATTGCTCTTTACACAGACTTGAACCCGATTGTCCAAGTCAAAATCCAAAAGCCCACCTTACTGGTTGTGTCAGTGATGAGCAGGAAACACTCACCAACTACTCTGGACTGTTGAAGCATAAAACGGGGCAGCTTTTCTAAGTTTAGAGCTTTATTTTTATTTAATTCTTAGTAATTAAAATAGTTTATCAAGTTTCAATACTCATCCCCTTGAAATGAAGCTCTCCTAACCCAGCCCTTGTTGGGGTCAGTAGCTGTAGAAGCTTGTCCCTTATCAGCTCTTTCTCACCCAGAAAACCCCATGGTTTTTGAAAAAGCATTAGGTGAAAGCTAAACTGACCCACAAAGGAACTACTGTGCCATGTGACAAATACATGAGTATATCCTAAAATGGAAGCATGTGCTCAAATCCCACTGAAAACCACGGGACCTTTGCACAATCACCCGCTCGGCTCTAAGCGCGTGTGCTCTCCTGGCAACCGTGTTTGCTAGCGAGCTCTGTGTCACCCAGCAATGATCCTGCAGGTACAGTCTGAGCAAGCAGGTTCCTATACTGGAATATCTTTTAGGAAAAGAGCAGTATGGATTTTCCTGTGCATGCCTCAGGCCTACCTCTAACAAAGATGAAGACATTCAAGGGCACAGCAACCTCTACTCCCAACCTCTCTGCCCATCCCCTCTGCAGGGTTTTTTTTCTTTTGCACTCTCCTCTTGGCCTCATTTGATTTTTTTTCCTGTCTCTTCCACCCCATCTCCTGATCTCCCTACACTTTAATTCACACATTTCACTTTTCTCTGTGCCTTCAGTTCCTTGCAACCCACTCAAACAGATCACACCACACTAATGACTTTTCTTCTGGCCAACTCTCAACACCACTACTTCATCTTCACTTTTTTCAGCCTCACAGATTCCATTGACAGAATGGTTCACGCTGCTTATTTTCATTTCTTGCTCTTCTGCAACTTTTCCTTCCGTCTAGTCCTGCTGCTCAGTGACTCACAGTGTCAGTTCTTCCAGATTCTTCTCATCCTTCTCACAGGGCAACAAGGAGCTCTGCTCAAGGTCTCTCTTTGCTTTCAGCATTGTTTTTTCCCCCCTACACAGCATCTCCCTCACACACACACACAGAGACTGCTGTAGCTGATGCCATCTGAGAGTGGTCCTGTGATTCAGGTATAATTTACAAGAGTAAGAAAATAGCTTCATTTTGCTTAAATAATCCTTGTGAATCACAAACAGAAAACCTAGGGACATGGAAGAAACTTGTCCTCAAAGACACATCCAATTAAACTGCTGGCACCTCCTGCCTGTTCTAGTAAGAGCATCCTAAGTTTCACAGGTTCTCTCTACTGAAAGAAGGTACCAGAGACCATGAACATAAACAGAAGACACATGCAAACAAATGAAATTTATGATTAAACAAACAGAGCACTGCAAATCTAGAAATAGTTTCATCTATTTGTGCCAGGAAGTGACTGCCAAAAACTCAGCTACAAGATACTTCTGGAATAATGGTATTGTAAGAGCAGAGCGAAAAAGTAAAAGCCAGGAAAGTTTCTGAGTAGCAAAAGTAATGTTTTACCTTGCCAGGTAAACTAGCAGTATTTTATTTGCAAAAGAATAACATACCTGGAGAGAAGAGCAAGAAAATAGGATTCAGGAATTCAGCTTTTGAACAAAAAGTCCTTGACATAAAGGAAATTGTATCAACCAAGCTCAAAGACCGCCCAGCACACCAAAACCAGTGTTCTAAGCTTGCGGTAAAGCAACTACAGATGTGTTCTGCTGCTAAGAACAGACTCAAACAAAAGCAAGCCACAATCATACTGATAAACTCTTGGTTCCAAGCCCTTCATTTTCATCTTGCCTCATGAATCTGTTTTAATACTATTTCTCTTTCAGCAAACAAAGCCCATAAACTAAACACAGCCTCAGAGGAAGTATCAGACATTGATTAAAGCAGCCAGCCAAGAGCTCTAGCAGGGCCTCCCAAATGGGTTTAAGGCTGCCAGTCGGTGAAGTGTCAACATGCAAATTTAGGCTGCCAGCTGTAGGGAAGGCAGAAGCACCCAATGCTCCCACACAAAGCAGAGAAGCACCTTAAAGCTCTTGAAATGTTGATTTTTACTCTTGACAGTGCAGCCTAAAGGAAACCACCAGTGGCTGAGGTACAAAAGGTTTCATGTCTTACTGCCAACCTGGACATCAAAACAAGCGCATAATAAAAAAAAGCCTTTTGTAATCATCTGACACCAAGCACCACCTACTACACTCCAAGATCTTATTTTTCAGGAATCTGAAGTTCAGAGGGCAGACAACACTTTCCTGGCATTCACAAAAGCTCAGCCTGCAGAGGCTTTTCACAACGTGCTAATGACTGCCTCTTCTTCCAGTTTCCAAAGCAGCTCACAGAGAGTTTACAAAAGAAGATACAGGGCCTTGAATATTTCTTTCAGTCTAAGTTTAAAGGCAGCTGAAATAGTTTTTAGAAGCTGCCCAACTCCAGCCTGAGCACACAAAATTAAAATTAAGATCCAGCAGTCCACTCTGTATTCACAGGTATTTCCAGGCTAGGAAAATACCTGTTTCATCAGTACGGTTCTTATATCTTCACTCAGGGATGGTCACAGAATCATGGACTGGTTTGGATTGGAAGGGAACTTAAAGCCCACCCAAGTCCAACCCTCCCCTGCCATGGGCAGGGACACCTCCCACTGGATCAGGGGGCTCAAAGCACCATCCAACCTGGCCTTCAACACCTCCAGGAACAGGGCTTCCACAGCCACTCTAAGCAACCTGTGCCAGGGCCTCCCCACCCTCACAGGAAAACATTTCTTCCTCAGATTTCATCTCAATCTCCCCTCTTTCAGCTTAAAATCGCTCCCCCTCATCCTCTCCCTGCACTCTCTGATCAGGAGCCCCTCCCCAGCTTTCCTGAAGCCCCCTTCAGTACTGGGAGGTTGCTCTAAGGTCTCTCTGGAGCCTTCTCTTCTCCAGACTGAACAACCCCAACTCTCTCAGCCTGTCCTCGTACAAGAGGTGCTCCAGTTCTCGGATAATCTTTGTGGCCTCTTCTGGACTTGCTCTAACGGATCCATGTCCTTCCTGTCCTGAGGACTCCTGATCTGAATGCAGAACAATTTTTTTTTTGTAAATACAGTAAGAGATATTTTACTTAATAGACTTCTGCAACTACTGGGTGCAAAACCACACGTGTTAAGAAAACAAAGAAAAAAACACCCTTGTCAAACCTGTGTCTAGGAGCACAGTATTTTATCCTCCCCTAAAAGGCAATGCTTCACAGGTTCCCCCAATGGCTGCAGAAGCTGTTGCTTCTCTCCTCATGCCACCAGATTTTACAGTAGTCCTCCTTCAATTTGAAAAACTCCTGCTGCAAGACAGACGTGAGCCGAGGTGCTGAGTGTCCATGGCACACAGCCAGAATTCAAACTGGAGAGCATTCTGGGATGAAGACAACTACCTGGAGAGTGGAAAGGGGACTGATTTAGAAGAAAACACTGCAAAAACTAAATACAGGCAACTTAATAATGGAATCATCAAAATGGAGGGGAAACCTAAGTATCAGACAGGGCAATAGCTGCAAGGGACAAACTCTCAAGTCAAGTAACAGGTAGAACCCAGAAGGCCACAGGCCGTGGATTTAACTCACTGAGGGCTTTGAAAACTAGACTGAGTAACTGTCAAGAAAAATGGTTGTAACACAGCCCTCTTCAGGCAGGAAGGCAGAAAAAGGTTGGGTAATTTAAGAAGATTCAAACAAACACCCTTGTAGAAAATACCACTCATTGTTAGGCCTGCAGAAGACTAGAAGCAGCCCAGCTCCAAGTTACTCACTTATCTGGAAGCCTACAATAATAATTTCAATCCTCTTGCACTGTCTTTGCTAGTTCTACAATACTAATTAAATAAGTCCCAGAAGTCACAAGGTAAGCATAAAATTCTCAGTAATTAATCTGCTCAAATTTTAAGTCAGTCTGATGATATTCCTGGTGTTACAAATGAACTCTGTGACGAGCTTATGACGCCTGAAGATGTGGAGTGAAAAAAATCTTTCATCACATGCCAAGCTATAATCAACATTTCCCTGTCATTATGATGCCACAGTAACTGAAGAACTGTCAGCGTTGTAGCTGTGAGACTGAAGTATGGCTCATACATGAAAACCAACAATAAACCAGGAAAGAACAACAAACATAGAAGTTTGACTTTGCTCCGAACTGAAAATGTGAATCAGCAGAACCGGACAGTGCCTTCTGTGCTCTTTAATGTGCACCTCAGTGTATTTTAAGTCAGTTGTACTCATTATACTTGACACTTGTGTGATCATAGAGCAAGACTCTCCTCCCTTACTCATAGACTTCGCTTGGGTGAGATCTGATTGGCCACCACAAGCTCCCTCCCACACTCTTGGCAGACCTATGCAGCAGTTACCCTTTGGATCTTAAAATTACACACATTATCTGTGAATAATGACTACACTAAGGCCTTTGAAAGCACAGATGAGATCAAATCCTTGGGATTTTATCTTGCTGTTTTCTCAGGTCTGAATGCAACAGTTGGGAGGAACAAACACGAGAAAGGCAAGAGTATTCATGTATGCAGGGAATAGAGACAAGGAAACATGCAAGTCAAGGAATAGTCAGGCCAGAAGACAATAACAGACCCTCAAGACATCAAAAGTTCATCTTAGTCTTGCAAAGAGATGACTTGCTAATAAGAAAAGACCCGAGCGCTCTCCTTAATCAGCTTTCTGAGGACTAGAAAATATTGCTCTCGTTAGTCTTCTCAGGACCATGAATTTATTTCCCACTGCTTAGCACTGCTTCTGGTGCTAACCGTTGGGAATCTCTCCCTCCAAGCACCAGAAATCAGCTCTGCACAGCCTAGGTTGTCATTTGAAACATCTGTTCCTCAGGCTTAAACGAGACTGAATCGGCTTCCAAAACGGACAATGCACAGGGGTCAAGAAATGAAACCTTTCAGCTGCTGATGAACACAGCCTCGTGCTCCCAACACCAAGAGAAACCCTGCCTCACCTGCCAGCTCTGCTCACTTGCACGCAGTGCCGCCCAACCTCCGGGTGTGCTGGGGGTCCAGCGTCCCCTGTCTCAAGATGTGCTGAGGGATGCCCAGCCCACTTCCCGTACAGGTGTGCCTGGAAGGGCAGCATGCCCAGCACTGCCATTTCATGCCTGTGTCCAAGACTGGGAAGGGGAATTCCTAGCCCTTCCTTGCTCACGTGTGTCTGAGAGATGGGCATCCAGGGTGACCTTTGCCTACAGAATGTTTTGACCTGAAGCCATTATCCCCAAGCGCCCCTGGGCACCTGAACTGGGATGACAGGGAGTGCTCAGATCCCCATTTACCTATGAGGGTGCACTAGAGGGGACAGGGAGCGCTACCTGGTCCCAGCAGAGAGGGGTGGACGACGCATCCCACAGGGTCCCTTGTTTGGGAGAGCGGGAGACAGTTCAGTCACTCCCAGGTGCCCTTCTTGTCTTGGTGTGAGGACACTGGGGATGTCACCTGTCCTCAAAGGAAGGTGATGGAGAAAGGGGAACTCCTCGAGGAAAGCTGAGGAGAAAAGGAAAGCCCTCTGGGTCTCCCATGGGCAGGTGAGAAATGGGGAGACCTCTGATCTCAGCGTGAAAGGGAGAAGGGACACCCCTGTCCCCCTTCCCAGCTGGAAAGGGAGAAGGGACACCCCTGTCCCCCTTCCCAGCTGGAAAGGGGACGGGTGAAGGGGGGCTGGTGCAGGTGGAAAGGGGGCAAAGAGACTGACTCTACCTCTACTGTTGTCTCAAACACCGACTGATTCTACTTGCATTGTTGTCTTTAACACCTTCTTAAGTGCTGTGGCTCCTGATGGGCCGACTCCGAGGCTGCAGAGAAGGGGTAAGAGGTGCAGCAGCAGGTTCTGCTTCTCCACACCTGACTGCGCACGCAGACTCACAGGATTCAGACACGGATTATTCTCGAAAGGGTCTCTTGAGCCGCCACTGGCGCTACAGCCCCCACCCCAAATTCCAGAACCTTCCCAAAGAAGCTTCTGCGCAGGCCAATTCCAGAATTTTTCGCAGCAAGACCACCCCTCATGCTAATAGAGGGAGCAGGCACTTGTCTTATAAATAGAAGCCCACCAAGAAGGCAGTGCCCATCATCCCATGGAAGACATCCGAAGATGCTGCAGAACCACCCAATGTAGAAGACCATGTTTTCCAGAGGCCTATAGAGGTGACTATTTTCTTCTCCCCCTCGCTGCTCTGACTCTTTTTGCTCTCTTCTTTCATTTCTTGTTTTCCATGACACTACTATGCATCGTATCAGACCCGAGTTGTCTTTTTGTTGTCCGGCTGCCTTGAGGGTATCAGATTGTGATCTGAACAGACTGGGATCTCTTTTTGTAACTTTCGGTAAGTTGCAACTCGGGAATGCACCCCAGTATTGGATTCCATTTTTATTTGCTGTTTTGGCAGTGTCCAAAACGAATATTGATTCAATATTTTGGCTGTCTCCAAAATAAATACTGTTTTGTTGTATTGGCTGTGGCCAAAATAAACACTGTTTGGATTGATCCTGGGAGATTCTTCGTCTCCAGTTCACCACGGAAATACCAAGGGACCCTTCCCTTCCTGGCTAAACAGGTGTGGAGGGGAGACCCGGGCCCGGGAGTGGTCCCTGACAAGGGATACAGGGGAGAAAGGAGGGGGCAAAGAGGGGGAAAGGGGGGTGGCAAAGGGGGGGGAAGGGGGGAAAGGGGGGGTGGCAAAGGGGGGGGAAGGGGGAGGAAGGGAGGGGAAGGGGGGCAAAGGGGGAGGCAAAGGGGGAGGAAGGGAGGGGAAGGGGGGCAAAGGGGGAGGCAAAGGGGGAGGAAGGGAGGGGAAGGGGGGCAAAGGGGGAGGCAAAGGGGGAGGAAGGGAGGGGAAGGGGGGCAAAGGGGGAGGCAAAGGGGGAGGAAGGGAGGGGAAGGGGGGCAAAGGGGGAGCAAAGGGGGAGGCCAAGGGGTGGGGCAAAGGAGCAAGGAGGTGAAGGGGGGGGGGGGCAAAGGGAGAAAGGAAGGGGCAAGGGAGGAAGGGGAGGGGAATGGGGGTGTCAGAAGAGTCTGTGGACTCACGGTTCCAGTAGACAGGGTAGCTCTCCGCGCTGGCCACGTCCACTTCGTAGAGCCCGCCCCGCACACACACGGGCTCCGGCGCCTGCTCCTGCTCGGAGCCGCCGCGTCCCATGGCTCGGAACGCCAGCTCGATGCGCAGCGAGTCGTAGCCGATGAACGGCTTCCAGGTCTTCCTGTCCTCCCGGTAGAACCAGCGCACCTCCTCGGCTCCGAGCTCCTGCACCATCGCGTAACGGCTCCGGCTGCTGCCCGGCCGCCTCCTCTCGGGCGGCTCCGCCGCCGCGGAGCCGCTGCAGCCGCTCTCGCTGCTCGACATCCCGTCTCCCTCGCCGTCGGTGGCATAAGGCAGCGAGGCGCCCGGTTCGGCCGAGCGGAAGGCGCAGCCGCCCGTGCTTTCAGCGCCGTAGCTGGGGTCCCGCGGCAGGGCGGCTGCCGCCCCGTCCGCTTCGCTCTCGGAGGAGGTGGAGAAGGCGGCGCGGAGGAGATGCTGCAGCTTGCGGCTCGACGATGCCTCCTCCTCCTCCTCCGCGTCCTTCCCTTCTCTCTCCTGCGGCTCGCGGTACGCGCTGGCTTCTCCCGGCAGATCCCAGCCGGGATCACGGTAATCCATCCCGCAGCGGCTGCCGCAACCGGTAAAAGTCCGGGAGGGGGCGGAGCGGCGTCGTCACAGGGCACGCGACGAGAGGGCGGGGCACGGGGGGGTGCTCAGAGTCAGAGTGCAAATCCGAGCTCGGTTCTCGTGGATGAATTCTCCCAGCCATCCCATGCGTATTCTGCTACTTTCCAAGAACTAATACTCATAATTTGCTCTCTATAACTACCTAAAAGGAGGTTGTAGGCAGGCAGGAGTTGGTCCCTTCTCTCAGGCGACCAGTGACAGAACAAGAGGACGTGGTCTCAAGCTTCGTCAGGGGAGGTTTAGGCTTGATATTAGGAAAAAATTTTTCACTGAAAGGGTGATTGGCCATTGGAATGAGCTGCCCAGGGAGGTGGTGGAGTCATCATCCCTGCAGGTGTTTAAAAACAGATTGGATGAGGCTCTTAGTGCCATGGTTTAAATGATGAGTGGGTGCTGGTGTTGGGTCATAGGTTGGACTGGATGATCTCAGAGGTCTTTTTCGACCTTGTGATACGGATACTGTGATAATAAAATCAACTTCACAACAGCCAAGTCTCTGCTTGTTACAGCTTTGAAGCCAGTTGTCTTGTCTGGCCTTGAGTTCTTGGGATAAGTGAAGTATTGTCTGGGAACACCACTATTTGAAATAAATTTCTTTCAAAAATACTGCTACTTAGATATTGTGAGGTAGGGTGTTTTCTTTTCAAAATTGGTTTTCTAAGTCAAAACAGAATTTTGCAATAACTACTTTTTGTATCGGGATCATAGAATTGTGGAATGGTTTTGGGGGTGCCGGTCACTCATGTGCTGGCCCTGCAGGGTGTATGTCACCCCCACTGTGGGCCACTGGCGCTGTCTGAGGCTCTGCTCTCTGGTGACCAGTGATAGGACCTGAGGAAAGGGCAAGAAGATGTGACAGGGGAGGGTTAGGTTAGACCTAAACCATATCTTCGTGCTTTTATAGCAAGCTCTATGAAACAGCTGTGTGTGGGTGGCCAGCACCCCTAGGACAAAAACTGTGGGCCCCTGTGGGTGGCAGATGAGAGACAGGTATGAGAAAATGCATGTCTTGTAAGCCCCGTGGGGAACTGATGTCTGTCTGTGAGACCCCCAGCACTCATCCTGATGCTTTGGAGCGACACCTGAGACCCCAGTGCTTATTCTGTTTTCTTGGGGGTAACTTGACACCCCCCGTGCTTGTTCTGATTTGTCAGGGGTTCCTGGCAGCCCCCAGCACTCACCTTGCTGCCTTGGGGAGGTACCTGACACCCCCAGTGCCCATCCTGCCACAGAAGGGTGAAATGGTCAGGTTTGACTTCTGCATTTTGGTGTGGCACCCATTTTCCATTCAGCCAGGCATTTTTTAGGGAGGGTTGTGGGTGAGACAGGCATAGCCCAAACACACACTCTGCAAACTAACCAGGACAACAGCCTGGGGTTACACTTGTGTGAGAGAGACCCTATTCCTCTGAACACTAGCTATGGCCCCCACAATTTGAGGGGCTGGGATTCATCTGTGCTTGTTTGTGTCTGTGAGAAACACCTGCCTCCATCCCCAATACACACTCCACGATCAACAGGAGAGGGTGTCGAGATGTTTATCCGTGTGATTAAACCACCTGGCAGCCTGTAGCGGGGAAAAAGAGTGAATGAGGGTGGCCAGGTTTGTGTGAGAAACTCCCAACAAGCACCTTGCAGCCGAGTGAGGGGCAGTGATGGATCACCTCTGTGGTGCTAGTTCCCCATCTCCATCCTTTCTCATGGGCTGAGGGTTGTTGTCTGTGTGGGAAAGAGAGAGACTCCCAGAAACACACCCCAGCTTACTGGGGTGGGGTCACTTGTTTACGACACCCCCACTTTTCGTAACATGCCCCAGAGGCAGTGAGCGGGTATGTGAGCGATACTGCTATCTCGAAGGGTGAGGGAGCTGATACCTGCACATTTAGAATCACAGAGTCATTAAGGTTGGAGAAAACATCTAAGCTCATCCAGTCCATCAGCCCAATACCACTGTGCCTACTAAACCATGTCCTGAAGTGCTACAACTACACACTCTTTCAGCCCCTCCAGGGATGGTGACTCCACCACTGCCCTGGGCAGCCTTTTCCAATGCTTCATCACTCTTTGAGTAAATAAATTTTCCCCAATACCCAACCTAAACCTCCAGTGGCACAACTTGAGGCCATTTCCTCCTTGTTTACAAGGTCCCTGTTGCCTTGTTCTTACAACCATCACAGCTGGCAGGTTGGGGTGCTGGTCTGCAGTCTCCAGCCTGATGGGGGGATGTGGCTGTGCACAAACTGTACCCCAGCCTTCTCACACCTACACACTCTTGCACGCTTTTTCCCAAGGTCAGAATGGGGGAAGGGGGAGCTGGATGTCACCTCTGCCTATGAATTAATCCAAACACCCAACTGCCTGTGCTGGATGCCCGGGGTTTATTCGACCTGAGAGGATCTCTGTGTGTGTGCAGGAGGGAAAGTCGTTGATGAAGTGTCAAATGCTTTTGTGTGCCCTCACCTCTAAATGTCTCTATGTGCCATTCTTCTTGATTTACAGCAAAATCTATCTCACAGCCCTTCTGAGGGTGTGGAAGAAAACTCAGGGTACGTTGTGAATGATCCCTGATTGCCCTGCCTCCTGCGCATTCTACTTGTCTGCATCCCACTGTCTTCACTCACAAGGGGACTTCTGTGTATTGCACTGCACTGTATGTCCAAAAATAGGTTTGTGCTCTACCTCCTACGTCTGCTTTCAGCCAGGGAGTCCTGTTAATGGAGTGTATTAAAACACAGAGAGACTAGATTAAGTTCAGGCTGGAAGTGTAGGTGAAGCTTTTAAAAATGTTTGCTGCTGGTGCATTGCTTCCTAAAGTCTTTAAAATCATGATGGAAGATTGCACATGGGTCCTTGAATGCATTGGCAATGCTTTCCAGGCCTGAAACCTTCAAGAAGTCTGTTAGCATTCATGAGCAGGAGCTTTGTACTTGCTTGTTCTGCCTCTTTAGATGGAAAAAGAAGAAAAAGAGTCATAGAATCATAGAATGGTTTGAATGGGAAGGGATGTTAAAGCCCATCCTGTTCCAACCCCCCCGCCATGGGCAGGGACACCTCCCACTGGATCAGGGGACTCAAAGCCCCATCCAACCTGGCCTTGAACACCTCCAGGGATGGGGCAGCCACCACTTTTCTGGGCAACCTTGGCCAGTGTCTTCTCACCCTAATCATGAAGAATTTCTTCCTAACGTCTGTCTAATCTAAATCTTCCCTCTTCCAATTTAAAGCCATTCCCCATTGTACAAGCAAGAAGTCACCTGTGGAGGCTGTGCTGGGGTATTTGACCACATTGCCCTAGCAAGAGGGGCACGATCTGTTTGTTTAACTTGTCTTTTGCATTTCTAATGACATCCACAAGGCGATCTCTGTATTTTTCTCCCCAGTGAGGAAGGAAGAGGGAATGTTACTTACCCTGTAGACTGCTTTGAAGACATAGATTGTAGGATTTTTACTTTTTATCATCATTCTCATCAAAGACTGAGTAATTTCACCATTTTTCTCATTCAGCAACTGTTTCACCCTTCTTCATGTCATCCTACTCCACTTCTCCCTTATTTTGCTCCTTGTCTGAGATCAGGGAAAGATTGTCCAAATGAGTGAGAGGCACTTTAAATGTTCTTTGCCTTTTTAATATATTCTTTCAGATTATTTGATTTATTTCTTGCTGTGCATTTATGGGATTTGATGTCTGTTCTCCATATGCAGATGCTGTGTTCTTGTGCACAGTCTCTCTGTAGACAACAGGCAGAAAGACTGAGCACTGGTGGTTCATCATCACTGAGCTGAACCACAGCACGGAGAGCTGCAATGTCACTGTTCTTCCTTACAGCAACCTTGGAGACCTGTGGAGACACATGGCTTGAAAACTGGTTCATTAAAGGCCAAGTGAAGGGAACTCCAGGGCTTGGAGTCTGTCCCAAAAGAGTCCCAATGGCTTTCACTTTGATTTTGTGAGGAAGGTCTTTGCTGGGGTAGGCTGGCATGAATGAAGCTGGGAGCCCAGACCTCACTGATTTGAGTATTTTCCCCTTCAGCAGCTCTAAGCTCACAGTTGTGGAGTAGCTTGAAAGTTTCTGGCATGACACACGACTCAAGTTCTATCACAATAGAGTTACATGAAATAAAAAATAAGGCCAAATGTATAAACTTCATTTACCATCAGAGGAGGAAAATTTTGTTACAGTGGAATAACTATGGAAAAATGTAAGTGGCTATATGGAAGTTTTAAAGCAAAGTTACATCTATTTTGAAAAGTCATTTACATAGCATGGTGAATTTCTGTGCAGACTAAGAGCAGTGGATGCTATGATTCTTCTCTCATGAGATCTTCACAGAAGTTTCCATAGCCATATATATATATATATATATATATATCTATGCCCACACATCTTTCCTTTCCAGCATTGCACTGGATTTTTCTACCCTGAGGTAGAGTTTTCCAGAGAGCACTCTTCTGCTTTCCAGGGTATGGGCTAAGCAGGAGCTTGGCTGCATTTAGCCATTAAGTTTATATGACCCTACACCTTCCTGGATATATTTGTTCCGAGGTGCAGGACTCTGCACTTGCTTGTCCTAAGCTCATTTTACCAAATTCTCCTAATTTTCCTTATCCCAGCCATCTTTGTTTGCAAAACCAGCTGCTCCCAGCAGTGCAATTTCAAACAGTGTAATCAGTTTGAAACTCTCACAGTTCACCAATGATGTATTTTCTTGCAGATCCTAAATAAAATAAAATGAATGGCAAAAGCTTGCAAGAGTCCATTAGAAACAACCTTTATTCATTGATGAATCCTTTATAACAAAACCATTTCAAAAGCTTTCCATTAGCTCTTTTTGAACAATTTATTATGCACTTATATTGATTTTGTATATTTTTTTTCTCAGATCTGCATACTATGCAACACTGAGTCAACACAGTTACTGCTGTCAACAGTACTCGTGATTTTATTAAAGAACAAGATGAAAATAGTTCTTTGACAGGAAACATTTCGCATGAAAGCTGCTGACTGTCCTTTTATTACATCCCAACTCTCCACCTCCTTAATTGGTACAAAACACTTCGTTACACTTGGGTCAGGAGTGATGCTTGGAACTACCTGGGCTTACCTCGGTCACACTTTTCAAATATTGACTCAACACTATTTTTCTTCTTAGAACTGGTCTCCTGGATTGTTTCTAAACACTCTTATTCCTGCCTTATGTGAGAAGAGTCTTCGAAGAGGCAGCTCTTAAAAAGCCAACAGGCAAGTCCTCTGGAAGTGCTGCTTTTGAAGCGTTAGCTGTGCTGTTTGATGTTCTTTTTCAAGTTGCTTGAAAAGGAAGGGTTTCATCATAATTCTAGAACGTGGAAATGGCATTCCACTTTGTCCCAAATACAGGCAGGAAATATTTATCAAACACTCCTGCTTTTTCAATTTCACAGCTATCCAAATACATCTGGATGCACTGAGAGTATTAGTAATTGGACTCCACTAAAATATTGTTCATCAAATTAAGCAGGGTTCCAAAAAATCATTGCTTACAACATGGTATTTTCTGCACAGGGAACATTAACTCTGTGGTTCTTTTAGAAGGGATGTTGGTCAGTTGGTTTAAAAATTCCACTGGTGAGAGTTTTGTCCTGTTGTCGGGTACAGGAGGTTTCTCTGTTTCTGTTTTCCTTGAACAGCAGTTCTTTTGGTGCAGCTCTTATGCCAGGGTCAAAAGTGCCTTTCACTACATCTGAAATGTTCTTCCAAAGATACAACTCTGTGTCCCTTTACCCCTCCTGCAAGCAGCAGCAAAATACCCCCCCAACCTCTAAAAGACATGAATCAGGGAGCAAGGAGAGGCTCATTTCTGTGATACCAGGTACTGTCTCTCTCAGTGCACCATTGTTAAATTGTACAGGCTTTCCCCCTCACCCCCCCTTTTTTTTTCTCTTTTCCTTTTGTTCCAGGGCAAACAAAGAAAGAAAGCAAAGTAATGATCCTTGGCAGAAATATTTACCCTTTCAGGCTTTGGTGAAGTCCTAGTGTTAAATATTCACCTGTGTGTCAGTGACACGTGCAGAAAGCCATGCACAGGCAGGTTGCTGGCAGAATTTGCAAAGGAGATGCTGAACTGGAGCCAGGCTGCTGGTGTGGGCTCAACCACCACATCTCCTCCTGGCTTCTCCTTATCTCTTTCTGGAACTCCATGGGTATGGATTTTGCCCTTCTTGTAGTAGTGAATGAGAGCGAGGGTTAACTTGTTCAACAAGACAGATTGAGGTTGATGGGACTAAGGGAAGAGTTTCTGATAGTGAGTCTGTCTGTTGTAACACAAATTGATGTTACCATAGGAATGTTGGACATGAATTATTGCTTGCTATTTTTCTAAAATAAAAGCCCCAACCCTGCACTTGTCCCTCTGGTAATCATAGCATCGTTTTGGGTCAGAAGGGACCTTAAGGCCCATCCAGTTCCAACCCCCCTGCCATGGGCAGGGACACCTCCCACTGCATCAGGGGGCTCAAAGCCCCATCCAACCTGGCCTTGAACACTTCCAAGGACTGGGCATCCATGACTTCTCTGTGTCAGGGCCTCACCACCCTCACATGAATGTATTTCTTCCTTAGATCTCATCTCAATCTCCTGTCTTTCAGCTTAAAACCGTTCCTTCTCATCCTATCCCTTCCCTCCCTGACTAAGAGCCCTTCCCCAGCTTTCCTGGAGCCCTTTTCAGTACTGGAAGGCTGCTCTAAGGTCTCCCTGAAGCTGACTCTTCTCCAGGCTAAGCAAGGCCAACTCTCTCAACCTAAAAATTAAGAGGGCAAAGATGTCAAAGATACAAAAATATCAAATAGAAGGGCTTCACTCAGTCTTCTGGCCAAGACCCCCTCAGCATTCTCCTGAGGAGCGTTAAAAAAAGATAATTGCAAGGTAAACTCACTAAAACAATGTTCTCTGTGTGTGTCTGTGCACATGTACACTCATTGAGTTGGATCAAAGGCCTCTCCCATAAACGTGATTGCAATCCTTGATGCATGTCCTGCACCAGAGATAGCCCCCAGCTGCTCTGTGTACACACTGTCCCATAAATGATGCCATCTCATTTCTAGGATATCTCCCTTCCTTCCAGAACACTCTTCCAAGAGAGTTTTGTCACACCTTCCTTGGCTCTGGGGTTGGGGCAGTTCCCAGTATTAGAAGGGTTGCTATCATTGATATATTTTTCCTTGCTGGAGACAGCAAGCATATGGATTAAAATATTGTAGTGTTTTTCCTCCCCAATTGCAACAGGATGCAGAAGGTTCCTGAAGCTCACTTTCTCCAGGTTTTTAATTTAGCCAGACATTAAAATATGATTTGAGAGTAAACATATTTCTTCCCATAGTTGTTTTTGTTTCTTTTTTTCTTCCCAATGAGATACTGTGAGTGTGGGCACATTGGAAGCAAATGGGGTTTGTACATCCAAGAACAATAAATCTCACACAGATAATTTTTGTGGAGAGGAGAGGGACAGGGAGAGGTGTGTTGTGTAACATTCTGGTAAGTGTTGATTGTGGACTTGACCAGGTCAAGTTTGGAAAAAAGGGCTCTTCATTCGTGCTGTGCCAGCCACTAAGCCAGGAGATGAAGCTCAAAGACCTTCCAGAGGGAACCATCACAGACCTTTGGAAAAATGGAAACCTGGTTCATTTCTGTAAGCACTGAAGTAAAGAGTAGGAGGCCACTGTCTCTCCCACACACTGTGGTTGTCTGAAAGGACATGACACACACACTATAAGCTGGAAACACCAAAAGGAAAAGGCAAAAACGCTTCATCCTGCGCAACCTCCCCACCCCAGTCTGGTGAATGGCTGAAAAGCCAAGAGCAAGAGGTGTTATAAGTTGTCAAAAACTCCTGCATGAAGGAATTATAAGGGAACAAACAAAAAATACTCACTCATTCACTTGGGAGAGGGTTGGTGTACACAGGGCCAGGGCAAGGAGGGATTTGTAGGAGTGTGGGACTGTGCTAGAGTTCACAGCTAAGGATCTTGAGAGCTGGGTGAGATAGGGAATGTAGAAATATTAAAGCCCTCTGTACCAGAATCATGAGGGTTACACACAAATGTTTTGGCTCATAATAACACTCAAAACATTGCTGGAATTACAGGACCTTGAGAACACTTGGCACTAAAAGTGCCTTTGAGGTCACTGTCAGTGTGATCATGTGTGAAATCTCAGCTTTACTGAGAATGATGTGGGTATTGCCATTGATTTCAGCACGGTTAAATATTTGCCTGCTCTCCGTGGCTCAACCTTTCCCCTTCCAAGTGTTCATTATTGTCAACTGAACACAGTCCACTGTCTGTATTTCTGGATTAAACTTGAGATAACTGTTATGCATGATGAATCATAAGAGATAGAAAATATATTATCTAGTCCTTGCAGTACACGTGGTTCGAGGAAAGTGTGGTAGCAGTGCTGGTCATTGTGTCCTTTATGAAGTACTAAGAGACATCCCTACCTTCAAGGATGGAAGCAAAAATGGAAATATTCATGTAAAATCAAGAACTGTCTGATTGAGAAGACCTTAAGCCTGCACATATCTGCAGAGATGCAAATATTACCTCTTAGAAAATGACACCTAAATGTAGGCGCATGACCTTGGATCATCTGACGCTGTCACATTGCGCCAAGGGAATGTCCTTATGACTTATTTTTTTGTAGGTGAAATGGGATCTTGGCTGCCTTTGGCTGCAGCACGTAAAAATGTACAGGGAGTTGTGGAAAGCTGCTGTGGTAATGTGCAAAGACACTGGGCTGTCACCTGACTGGAGCTGTTTGTCAGGTGGCAGCTAGGACGAGGCTTGGATTCTGGCTATAAACACATCACCTTTTATTCATTATGTGGAAGCACTTTCATCAAAACCTTCCAATTCCTATGGGTCTCAGGACACTCCATTTTTGCTCTTTGTTGAATATTCCAGCTACATTATTCTGCCTCCATTGCCAGATTGAACACCCTGGAGGTGTTCAAGGCCAGACTGGATGGAGTCTTGAGCAGCCTGGTCTGGTGGGAGGTGTCCCTGCCCATGGCAGGGAGTTTGGGACTGGATGATCATTAACATCCCTTCCAACCCAAACCATTCTATAATTCTATGATCTATGATTCTATGATTTCTTCACTTCTTCTCTAATGTACCATTAAAAGGTCTCCTCATTCATGTCATGTCTGGGAGATGGATGGAGCTGTAGTTTTGCAAGCGTGAGAGGAACTGAAGGCCAAGTGTTCCTACGGCCCAGGGCAATGGTGCAGGCAGGAGATCTCTTTTCTGTTTATGGTGGAAGCACTATTCCAGTAAGCAGTCAAAGGCCTGGCAAGGGAAATCAGAAGAGGGGCCTTGGAGAGTCACATCTTTCCAATTAACCTTCTTTAGCCTTCATATTATCCAAACTCACTGCTGTTTTATGGGCTGGAATGGGACAGTCTGTACTCACATGGTACAGGGGGATGAAAAAAGAAGAAAGAACAAGCATTTGATGTGGAAAATCTTCCTATGGTAGAAAATCTGACTGTGGTGGAGATGTTCCAAGGACTCATTATTTAAAAGGCCACATAAAGACATTTCCTCCTTGTTTCTTTGCAGAGGTAGACAACTGTCTGTGAAATACACTTTTTGCTGCCCAACAATTTGTGTTTTTCTAGATCAATGTACCATCCCCAAATTTCCCATTCATATAGTGCACAGTGAAATATAAGAGCATTTTTAGCACCTCCTGGCATGGGTGGTGACACTGTGTCTTGCTCAGAGATATGGTTTCGTAGTACCATTGGACCCAATGATCTCAAAGGTCTTTTCCAACCAAATGATTCTATGATCCTGTGCTCGGAGCACTGGATTCCTCCTGCTTCTGGCCTGTGGATCTGTCCCTGGGCTGGCATAGATGCAGCAATTGAAACCTTTCAGAATGTTTTCCCTTCTTCAGGAGGTTGAATCGTATCACTTTCCAGAGTATTCTGGCTTTCCAAAGCCTTCCTAGGGACAGACTTATTGGCTATTTAAATTCCAGGTCCCTGTAGACATCTCATCCCAGGCAAACTTTGTGATTTAGATGCTGATAGTCAACATACACCATGTTTGTAAAGTGAGCTGTGATGGGAGGACCTGCAAAGCAGCGGTGTCTTTGATGATCCTTGCCCTGTTCCCCAAACAGGTACTTGGGCTGGAAAACAGTTACCACCTCTCATACGTGCTCAGTGTAGGTATGAACTTTAAGTGGATGAGTTTTGTGTCGCTCTGCATCTGATTTCACACCCTGATATGAGGGTTTGTTTTCCCTGCGGGACTTTATCACTTGGATATGACATGAGATTTATACTTCACAGGGGAGATTCTGATAAGACATTCACATATCCAAAGCTGGCATCAGCACATTGGCTCACCGAGCAGTATGAGTAGTGACAGGTTTAATGATGTGAACATCTGTATTCAAACAGCAGTGTCCTGTGCCTCATTCTCTTTTTAAAGTGATTTAAAGTCAGCAGTTCCTGCTGGAGGAAGAGTGAAATCAGAGCCATGTTCTGTATTGTCACCCCAAATGGGTGGCCAGCATTGCAGATTGTGACTGGAGAAGGTAAAGTGCAATCAACCAAAGTGGATGTGCTGCAAGTAGACCTCTCTGGGCAGATAAAACTGCAAGCAGAGGGGCTATTTGTCTATCACTTTCTGTCAAGGTCCTTAAGAAAATGGAGAGAAGAACACTTGTAGGAGGAGATATCTAGATGACAGTCAGTCAGGCTTTATCAACATGGCTTCCACACCATGGAGTGTTGGGCTCTTCACAAACATCAGGGTGCCAGTATTGACCCTTTCATTGCCTGGTACCTGACCCCAGCAAGATCAGCCTAGCAGAGAACCTTTCTGTTGCCTTTTGCATTGCCCTGAGTATTGCTCAAAATGAGAGTCGCTGCTTTCACTCTTGCTACCATTCCTATGAGTCTTTCCTCCTTCTCCATCAATTTCATCTGCTTTCCTTCTTTTCTTCCCAAAGACCCAGCAGAGCTAGCCAAAAATCCACATTTTGCAACTGTTGTAACTCTTTCTGATGCTGAAAAAGCAATATCCAAGGAAAGAGGCCCAAGCTAGCAAATATGTGTAGGCTTTCGCTGTTGATAAGATGGGGAAAATGTCTGTTTCCCCAGCTGCCAAATCAGAAATGACAGTTGAAATCAAGCAGTGATTTCTATTTTGATTTGTCTTTTCTCTCTGCTTTACCTGGTATCCATCATTTCTTTTTGTAAAAAGAAAACGAAAGCCTATTTCTTGTGCTGCCTGGGGAAAGCCAGGGAACTTGACTTTTATTTTTGGCACAGCCTCTGTCCCTTTGTGAGACCAAGGACACAAGCAAGGATGTCATCTTCCTCTATGAATTGCATGGCAGACTGAATACCCACAGCCTGGCAATCAGATTTTTGCAGGATTTGCTGAAGTCTCACATGGATCAAATATGTCACTTCTCTTTCCCTTGTGGCTCTGAGCATTAAACACCCATGCTCTGAGCACCTTTGCCATGTGCTTTTAGGCCAGGGATTGCAAACACCTGGGCCAAGCTGTGTTGTTCCAGCAGTAGGCTTTTGGGTACAGCTACACAAGCAAATACAGGTACTGCAAACATGTTATCCCTCCTCTTTCATCAGTTGCTTCATGACAATCACTGCGTAAAAAGCCTTTGCCAAGTGTTTTTTCCTTTTATTCCATCTAAATTAACAACAGTGCTATGCTTGAAAAACACAACCCTCTGTCTTGTGACTTTCTCTTAGGGCTGTGCTGCCTCCCTTTCCCTGGCATCCAGTTTTTTTCTCTTTATGTTAGTTGTGGATGCTTTGGATCATTTGTGCCATCAAACAATACCCATCTCTGTGTCTGTGCTCAGCGTGAATAAAACACTCCCCACAAACAGCCCAGCTCCCACTGGTGTAGTTGCTACTTGTGTTTTTGGGGGTGCTCTCTTCCTCTGACAAGAGGTTCTCCCTCTTTGTGGGTTCACTCCATCAGGTCAGCTTGAAAATGCTTTGCTCAGAACACCCAGGAAAAGCTCCTTTTTTTTTTCCATCACTGGATGCTGATGTCTGTTATAAATCAGTCAATAGTGATTGAGTGGAAGGACTCTTTGGCATGATGTGAATTCATTACTGAGCTTCTCTAAGGGTTTGATTCAGTCAAGGCAGCAGGAACCTATCCAGGACCACGTGCTTCAGGACCAGGCCCTCTTGGGCTATTCATTTTACTCAGTTGGTACCTGAAGCAATTCTAGCAGCTGCCCAATCCACCCTGGGGACAACGTGGGGTCTTTTCTCCCTCCTTCACCTCAATCTGGCTGTGGGTTTTCTTCTGGCCATGCTGCAAAAGCCACAGAAGGGCCCTTGCAGCCATCCCCATGGAGTGCCTCAAAGCCATGAAACTGGTGAAGGAAGGATTGCCCCACATGGAGCACTCAGCCTTCTCACCACCTCCAGTCAGCTGAGACAGGGGAGCCTGGGAGGAGGAAGGGCTCCCTGGGAGGCAGTAGACACAGAGCTGGTCCTCAGTGCCAAGGGACAGCAGGACAGGGCAATGCAAAGAGCAAACACAGCCACCATGAAAACAAACCTCTCAATGCCATGAATTGGCACAGGTCAGAAAAATCATCTCCACACAAATTGTTCCTTCTTTAACTCAAAAGCAACCCATCAGAGACTACCTTAGTGTATATAGAAAGATGGCTCTAGGCAGCACAATTTGAGAATTCAAGCTTCCTTCTGCGTTGATTTCACCCTGGCAGTTGAAGCACTGCTTGGTTAATTGTTCTTTAGACTCTGAAATGGCTTTTGTATCACAATTTGATTTGCACATGATGATGCTCATTTATTTTGGATTGTGCTTTCCCCACATTCAGCAGTGACATAGCTGATAATCTAGAAATACCTGGTCAAATTGGAACATGTCTAGCTTGCCCAGGGGGCTTTAATAGCTCTTAATAAATATGATTATGAATTATTTAAAGACCTTAACCAAAACAGACAACCACTGTGCTGGGTGTGGTGTCAAACAGAGAGGTACAACTATGGTTGTTCCCTAAAATGTGCAATGTCTGAGAAGAAACTGTAAAAATCAAGAAAAAGGAAGTATTTTAACATGATGTAGGCAGAAAGTGGAGCGGGGCTTTGCATGATTGACTGGTTTGTGGGAGGGCACATGAGCAGAGTCTGGACATGGATCCAGGTCAGAAAGCATCGAGCTGCTCTCCAAGCCTTCTGGCAGTGTGAACTCTGCACAAATAACAGCTGTTCCCTCTCTCACATCTGTCTTCACGGCCGCTCTTCAAGAAGGTGTGGGGAAAAATCTCCATGATGAAAACAGCACTGTAGGAAAGGGCAGAGGGAAAGGGCTCGTGTCTCCTGCAGCCCCACTTCTGGCCTATCCTTCTCCCCTTTTGGCAGGAGGAGAAAGTTAACATTGGTGAGAGTGGAGATTAATGCACAGAGCTTTCACTCAGCTCAGGGAAGGCACAACTGTGTCCATGTTCTGCAGAAGGCAAGTGCAGGCATGTGTAAGTGCTGCTAAGCTGGTTGCATTTCTGTGTCAGATAAATACTGATTGATAAAAAGCTGCCAAGTGTTTAAATAACTGGCTTAGAAATCTGTTTTGTTTTTTTTTTCCTGGAATTTGCTAGTTTTTCTGCAGC
Organism: Dromococcyx pavoninus; assembly: GCA_033558185.1. Taxonomy (NCBI): domain Eukaryota; kingdom Metazoa; phylum Chordata; class Aves; order Cuculiformes; family Neomorphidae; genus Dromococcyx; species Dromococcyx pavoninus. Next base: position 125,298 of record JAUMJL010000933.1, read on the forward strand.
AAGAACACCCCAAGCACTTGGAGCCTATCTGCAGCAACTGTGCATCCAATACTGTCCAAAAGGACGTGATGGAAGGATCAGAAATTTAAACTTCCTGCCCCCTGTGTCTCCTTCCAGACATTGTTAAAAGCAGTCTTTACAGACTTATGCTGTGATCATGGGACACTGCTCTTTTTTCCAACCCTATCTTGACATCTGCATTTCCAGATCTGCCTACTGGCAGAGAAAATCACTGATGGAATGACAGCCCTTCATCACTGTTGGTAAAACACTGAGTTTCTCATGTCTTGTAGCTTCTGTGAAACACCACTGGGAAATAATACAGTGAGTGCCTTTAGAAATCCAATAGGAGTTTTAGTAATAGGTCTAATTACAACAAATCAGCCCTTACCTGAGTCTCACACACAACATCTACTTTTCAGGTGTACCTGGAGGAATCTGACTGTTTAAATGAAAAAAAGGAATGTATAAGTAATTAGAACCCCAGTTTTTGTGGGATGTTTTGCTCCTAAGATAATCAGTGTCCTAAAGACATAATCTGCAGCATGTGTTTACCATAAATACAGAATGGTCCTGAGGAACTGGAACTGCATCCAAATCCTTACTCTGCACACAGCATACAGCCTACTTTCAGTGCAAAATCTGTGTCGTACAGCAGCCTTCCAGTACCTAAAGGGACCTATAGGAAAGCTGGGGAGGGGGCTCTTGATCAGGGAGTGCAGGGATAGGATGAGGGGGAATGGTTTTCAGCTGAAAGAGGGGAGACTGAGATGAGATCTTAGGAAGAAATGTTTTCCTGTGAGGGTGGGGAGGCCCTGGCCCAGGTTGCCCAGAGAAGCTGTGGCTGCCCCATCCCTGGAGGTGTTCAAGGCCAGGTTGGATGGGGCTTTGAGCCCCCTGATCCAGTGGGAGGTGTCCCTGCCATGGCAGGGGGGTTGGAACTGGATGATCTTTAGGGTCCCTTCCAACCCAAACAACTGCATGATTGATTCTATGAAATATGGGATTTCTTGAAGGTCAATGACCATAGATTGAAACTTTATTAGGCAATGCTTATTGGATTGAAAGAAGTGAGGAGCTGGCTTCAGCTCTGCTTGGCAGCACGAAGCCAACTAATCCCAGTGTCACAGAAGCTGAGAGATTCCTTCATACAGTATGAGCCAAGTCCTGCAAACTGCCAAGAGCTTCCTCTGTAATTCATGGGAACGGGGAGTGTGGGGCACCTGGCAAGACCAAGCTTGTTACAAAGAGCTTTTGGAAAGGACAGGGTTTGCATACCAGAACCTGGCATAGTAAACTCACTTTGGTCCCAGTCTTGCTGTTTGCCAGCACGAGCCAAGAGCAGGATAATGGTGTAGAAAAGCTTGTAAACCAGGGTGGGCAGTTTGCAGCCTGAGTATTTACAGGCTGGAATTCCATTCATACAACCCTGATCACATGGCTCATTCTTCCAGGGTTTTACAATAAAATCTTGGCTAATGTGTTAGTAAAGCATTTTTTTGTCCTGAGAAAGGAAGAAGTTCCCCACCATTGTTGCTGAAAAACATCAGATTCATTGCACAACTTTGCTGGGAAACATGCAGAGGTGCTCAGCATCTGCTTAGCCAGCCTGTGCCTACACTTGGCATTGACTTTGAAAGCACCACAGGACTGAACTTGATTAAATCATCACACCTGATCCAGAGGGAGAGTGGAAAAAGGCAGATTTTTCCCTCTTCTACCTGTGAGTTCCAGCTTTTTAAGCTCCACAGTGCAGATGCACAAACCTAAACATGTAATGATGAGATATGTACCATCATCTTAAGAGAAGGTCCCCACAGCTCACCAGCACCACAGCTCTGCAGAAGAGTAGCTCAGATATTCATCAAAGCATGGAATAGTTTGGGTTAGAAGGGGCCTGGAAGCCCATCCAGTTCCAACCCCCCCCTGCCATGGGCAGGGACACCTCCCACTGGATCAGGGGGCTCAAAGCCCCATCCAACCTGACCTTGAACACCTCCAGGGATGGGGCAGCCACCACTGCTCTGGGCAACCTGGGCCAGGGCCTCCCCATATTGCATATTCCTCCTTATTGCTAGAGTTGTGGTTGTGGGGAAACCCCAGGAGAGGATGAGATCTCACAGTCAAGACCAATGGCAGAGCAAAAGAACCAAAGGGCAAATACATTTTCATCTGATCTGGAAGAAGGCTGAGCTGAGCAGGAACTGGTTGGCCAGTGTGGGATGAGAATGAGATTACAGGAACCTTGCATCAACCCTGCACAAACAGCAGCCTGGATGGTGGAGTCTACAAGAAGCAAAACCAGGGCTCACCCCGAAATTCTTGGTGCACCTATTTGCTGGGGATGAGACTAAACCTCTGCTGCAGAGGTGTTTATGAGCTTTGGCACACATCCCCTGGAACTCTTCCTCCAGAGCCCACCTGGGTCCTGGCACGTGCAGATGTGCTCTTACCCCCCTCGGCATGGCATTGTCTGCCCTGGGTGCTGGCTTGGTGGGACCCTGCTCCTGCAGCAGAAAGTAGATATTTTTGGGTGGTTCCACGTGGGTTCAGTGTGGATCCACAGAGCAGGCCCAATGTTACTCTGATGTTTCCATTCTCTCTCCTACCGTAGCTCCCATGAGCTGAACAATGAAATTTGACCCAATACTGAGGACATGTGATGCAGTTTAGCTCTCTGGGGTATTGAAAGTCAGTTTGGTTGATGACTTCTCTCCTTACACATTTTTGCTGTTTGCTTATCCCAGTTTTTCAGAGGAAAACTTTTGGATGTTATTGTTCATAGAATCACAGAACCATTAAGGTTGGAAAAGCTCTCTAAGGTCATCAAGTCCAACTGTCAGCCCAACACCCCTGTGCCTATTAAATCATGTCCCAAAGTGCCACATCTACAAGCTTTTTGAACACCTCCAGGGAAGAAGACTCCACCACTGTCAGTCAATGGGCAGCCAATGCCAGTGCTTCACTACTCTTTTGGAGAAGAGATTTTTTCTAATATCCAATCTAAACCTCCCCTATCAGGAGGTTCTATCCCTCAGTTCTTGGCATCAGAGACCAATCATCCCAGGAATTGAGTGGCACTTGGGCAGGTGTTACCTGACTGGCCGTGAACCACCATTTGGTCGTATGTAACGAAGCAACGGTTGAAAAAGCCAAGAGATGTGGTGAGACACATCAGGTATGGAGTGTGCCTCTAAGATGAGACACAAACACCTCATCTTGGATTAGTTCTGGAGTTATTTGTGTGCCACTTTTATGTCAGTGTAGTCAGCTATGGCAAGCTCTTCTCTAGACAGCCATAAAGTAATTTTGCAAGCAGGCTTCCTCTCCTCTGCACTGGAGAAACTTAATAGAACTGATGTGTAGATTGGAAGTGTTCAAGGTCAGGCTAGATGAGGTTTTGATCAACCTGATCCAGTGGGCCCGTGGCAGGGGGGTTGGAACTGGATGAGCTTTAAGGTCTCTTCAGATCCAAACCATTCTGTGATTCTATAATTCCACGATTCTGTGACTCTCTGTACCACCAGCTGTTCCGTGCAGACGTTCTTCCTCTGATTTTATTCAAAGCTTAACTAGTTTTTCTGGGGCTGCAGATGGCTCTGAGATCTGCTGCACAGAGCAAGTTCTCAGAGGAAGGAGCCAACAAACCACATGTCCAGCTCAGAGGGGCTGCAGTGTGCTGTAGATTGACCTGCTGGCTTTTCACACCCTACAGCCTTCTGGACCTCCCTTGCCCATGGTGGTGGCCTGGAGAGTATTAACCAGGAGTCAAGGGAAGACAGCAGTAAAGTACAAACCTGATTGTGTTCCTGGACACCCTGGAGCTTTCAAGGATGACAAGCAGCATCAAACAACCCTCTCCTTTAAAATCCAACATTTTCAAATGTCACTTGGTGGGAAATAAAGTATCCTCTTTGATGTGTAGTGAAAAGGTCAAGAGCACTGCGGTTTGGGAATATGATGCTTCTGACCAGGACTTTCCTGGGGAAAACATTTTCCAGAAATTTTTCATGTTACCAGTCTGGAAAAACTACTGCTGGAGCCCTGAGTGGTGGTGGATCAGAAGGGGAAAAAAGAGGACCATGTCTGGTTTGACCACGAGATGGCAGCTGGAGTCCGGGATTTTTTTTGCAGACACAGTAGTAACTCCCATGGAAAACTGAGTCATTAAAACCCAGTTTTATATTGCACAAGACAAGAGTCTGCATTTGGGAATATGCACCTGCACCGCTTCGGCTTTGAACATTCCGTGTGCGCGCTCAGAGCGGGCGAGCTCCGGAATATCTGATTATTCCTTTCACTTCCCAGCCCCTCTGAGCCTTCCCCCATTAGTCAGTATCAAATAAATGGCTTAACCAATGTAATCCCTGTTGATAGGAGAGCAGCAGTGCATCGGGTTTAACAATCCTGGTATGATCTAGGCTGCTCCAACACCTAATTCAACAGAGATCTGTAGCCAGATGCTCTGCCCCCTTGTGCCACAACCACTTCTGTCTGGAATTTCTCCTGGAGCTGTGCTCTTTCACTTGGTGCTTTGAACGGCTGGTTGCCTGTGTCATTAGTTACTGGTTGTGTTTCATTCCAGAGAAGACCACATTTCAGCAGCAGTTTAAGCAAGCCCTAGGATGCTCTTCCTCTCTGCAGTTTGATTCAGTTGGGCTCTGGCTCTGCAAAGGTCTGTCCTGCGGAGCTGCTCTCACCAGTGCTGCCCTTGACGAGGGCTGGGAGATGATTCACATGTGGATTTAAACACCCCTCGATGCAGGCAGCATGAAGCCTGAGATTTCTCAGCCTTGTTGACATCCTCACGGAGACCAGAGAATTGAAAAAATGCAGTTTTAGGGCAAAATTTAATTGTCTTGGTAGAAGAAAGAGATGAGCATTTACGCAGATGGAATTTAAGACCATAGAAGAAGCACGTGTGGTGGTCAAGGTGGTAATTTGGAAGTCCTGCTATAAAGCCATTTGGTCCAGAGCCAGTGTACATGAAAAGTGTTGATGCATTTGGCTGCTTTCCCTAGAAGTGACAGCATGGTACGCTTGATCCCCTCCTTCTGCAGCTGCTCAGCATATGCCAATGCTGCACGGGAATCCTGTCCTTTGCATAATGGAAAATATGCTAATATTTCCATATTTCTGCCTGTGGGAGATCTTCCCATGATGTGCAGCTATTACTGTCCGTTCCAGCACTGTGTTTCCCCGTCGAGCTGCTGTGTTCCCAGTTGGAGCAGTGATAATCATGCTACAGACCTGCCACAGTGCCAAACAATTTCCCAACCAAGCCAGGTAACAGCACTTGCCACTTCAGAACCATCTTTAAAGAAAACCCTAAAGACACAGATATTGTTTATGATTTGTGTTATTGTGGCACTCTGAGATGCTGGTTGGTTAAACTGGAGCTAAAAAAAGGTGCAATGATTCACCCACACCCCAAGCCAGGACAGAATTCCCCTCCTAAGCCCCCAAGCTGACCACGTTGCCCATGGTTTCTCCTGCCAGCAGAAGACATACCTGCTCCTCCTCCCCGTACCCATCTCGCTTTTACTTGCTGTGAGCTGATATTTCCTTGGAGCTGTCATGTTTCTGACAGCAGCTGGAGGGATTTTTAACAACTGGGAGTCAGGAGGAAGCACTTGCAGTGGGAACGTTGTTATCAGCCACAGAAAAAGGTGAAGAACCATCCCAGCTATTTCTACACTTCTTGAGTGGTTTGGGTTTTGGATTGGAAACTGCCACCACTATGGGTGAATTTCTTTAGTGAGTTTTCCTCTTTCTTAGGAGCGTAAGCTTATTTTATAGCACAGGGGAACTCAGCCAGATATGAGCTGTTAGCTTCTATTTTTTATTTCCTCGTGACCTATTGTGAGTTATTTACAAAGGTTTAGACCGAGTTAAAGCAAGGATGAAATTCTGAGTCTGCTGGTTAATGTCTTGCAGCTGCTCTTCTTAGGCCTGATCCAAAGCCCAGTAACGTTACCAGGCACCTTCCCTCTGACATCAGGGGGCATTAGGATGGGATTTATGCGTTTGGCAAAAGTTTTCTAATAATTCGTTTAAACACTAGAGAGAGCAGCGGTGATTGAAGTCAGATTGAGGGTTCAAGATTAGAGCTCTCTGGAGTGCCAAACCTTGTGGGTTTGCATGCTGTTTGTGAGGCACTAACCTCGTCAATGACATGGTCCTCATGAGAAAGGGACAATTCCTGCCCCCCAGTCCCCTCATCTTCAAAGCTGTTGTATCCCAAGGCATGCCCTTGCTGTCCGTGGGGCTCTGTGGGCTCTCAGAAGCCAGGCAGTAGATCTCACGTGCTGATGGGTTCACAGTGCTGCTGTTCCACTGCTCTCTGAGTGTTATCTGTAACCAGCAAGCTAACTATCCATGGATGCAGGGAAACATCATCTTCTTGAGATGATTCACCTGCACCAGTGATGCATGAAACTGGTTCTGCAACCAGGAGCTGGGTTACCAATTGATGTAGTGTGCAGAAGAGAGGGAGAATTAAGGGAATAGGAAAGCACTTTTGTAGATCACATTACGGATGGGGAGCTGCAAAGCTTGTAAGCCAGAAGATAGCTATGGAAGATACAGAAGCAAAGGATTCAATGAACAGGGGACAATTTGGGTTATGTGAAGATCAAAAGAGTCATTGAGAACAGTCAGCAAAGATCATCTTTTGGTCATTGTAGAGGGCAACATCTCCCTGCAGTACAGCTCTTTTGAGGCTTTCAGTGAGAAACCTGGGAATGCAGCTCTACTGCTTGCTGGGACACTGGAGAGGGAGCAGGCCTTAGCTCTGCTAAAACATACACATCTTCTGAGGCTCTCGGGTCCTCTAAGCCCCCATCCTCTGCTGCTCAGTTCGAGGCAGGTGGTGGTTCACGTATTTGATCGTAGTGGTGTCTGTTGGTGTGTGCTCAGATGCAGAGGAACCTCTCAGCTCAGCCAAACTGGTCAGCTCTGCTCCCCCAGTGCAGAAGCAGCGAGCAGACCAGGGGGAGAATGAGTTGGTTGTGGTGTCCCAATTATACCTCCTGTTGGAGAGGACCCTGTTTGAGTTCTCTTTGCTTTGCCGTGCTGGTAGCACTTGAACTGAGGGTCCCTGAGTAAGCACGAACCTGGGGCAGAAGTAGTTGTGTCCTTCACATATCCTTCACAGAGACAATGTGTACACATGAACCCTTCCCCCCTCATGCAAAATTGCAACAACTGTGTGTGACTTCATGAGTTGAGCATGGATTTGGCAAACCAATGGGAAAAAGACTGGAGGATCGCCTGTTTTTAATGCTCTGGAGCATGGGAAGAGCAGCACCTTCATGCAATGTGGTCTCTTGAAGGTGTTGGGGCAGCCGGGTGCTTTTCAGCCACCATCAGCAGTCTTTTGTTGGGATGTCACTTCTACAGCCTGGCCAAGGGAGGTGCTTGCAGAGCTGCCAGCCCATCCTTTGGCCCAATGTGCAGAAGGTGGGCTGCTCTGGGTCCTGCCTAAGAAGAGGTGGGCTGGAAACTGTGCCCCGGTTCTGTAGAGGCCTTGGGATTGTCAACAGAGATGAAAACTGGGCCATCCTGGGAGTTTGTTTCTATAGTCATCTCTGGAAATAAATGCCAGGGCTGTGAGTTCTAAATCACAACCTCCAGATTTCATCTGGGTGGATGTGTGGGTCCTTTTCCCATTGCACTCTTTCAGTTCCTCCATGCTCCTTCAGAAATTCCTGTGCACAGCATGGGATAAGCGTGTAGACCTGGGGTCTGCAGTGAGCAAGGTGGGATCACCCAAAGGAGTTTAGAGGGGCTGACAGCAAGAGGAGCAAGTAGAGCCTTTCCCAGCCTCTCTGGGAAACAGGCATCCATCGATTTCTTCTCTGAAAATGTGCCTCTAGGTGCAGGTCCCTCATCTGTTTCCAGCAGCAATAAACAGAGTAGATAAACAATAATATAATAATAATATAATAACAATGTAATAACAATATAGTAATATGATAATAGAATAATACAATAATAACACAAAAATAGAATAATAATAAAAGAAAGATAAATAATAATATAAAGATAAATCAATGTAGGCAGAGGTGTGGAAATGGCACCCATGCCATGGTCCCTTCGGCCATCAGAGGAGAGTGTGCTCCTGCCATCTCATGGACGTCTCGAGAACACGGAAGAATTTCTCAACAGGAAGGGGAGATTATGATGAATTTTTCTTCAAATCTATTTCAACAGTTGAGAATTTAGCTAAGGATTAAACAGATTATTTTTTTTTTTGCCTTTATGCAGACTTTTGATTATGCAGTTGTCGTAATGAACTCAATGTGGTTGTTTCCGATTTGGCCCTGTAGCATCTGGCAGGGAGCCTCCGTCTGAATGCGAGACTTGCTGCATCCAGATTTGATTCCTTTTCCTTGGCACAGCTTTCCCTCCTGCTGATGGAAGCTTTAAAGAAAAAAAAAAATACCATGACATCTGAAACCCTGCCAAAAACCATCAACATGCTCTCTGCCTGCCATCTATTGTGCAATGCAAACCTCTTAAGATTTAATATTTCTAAAACTGTGGTGCACCTGCTTGCAAGAAACACTACCTTGTCACATGATGACATGTTTTGTTAAAGCACTTTTCTTATTTATTAGCTTCAGAATGTGGGTTTCTTCCCTTTCTCCCTCTTTTTTTTTCTTCCTCCACCCCAAGATTTCTCCATGAAATACTTCTCCCTCGTAGAATTGTAATCTTTAATCATATAATGCATTTCCCACCCTCTGTTTTCGACAGATCCTTGTCTTCTATCTGTGGTGAGAACTTTGATGGTGGGGTGAATTGAGTTGTGTCTCCAAGGCACTGCTGTCCCCAGAAATCAGATAAACCCCAGCTTGGCCCAGCTGGGAGATTGCCAGTGCCTGCAAGGTCACATTGGTTCAACCAGTTCTTCACTACCCGCTGGCGGACTGAAGAGGGCTCTGCTGTCTGGTCAAAGCAAGCTCTCCTGGCTGCCACCAAAGAAAATTTCCTCTCTTGTACGATTTTTTTTTTGCAGTTGTTTTTCAAGGTAGATTTCAGCTCCACAGATGCTTTGCTGGGCTGGGAATCTGAGACAGAGCTGGATGTCGCAGGTGGGCTCAGGTGGGTCAGGAGAGATCCGAGTGGAGAAGTCTCCTGAGAAATATGTGGGATCCCTTTATATTGCTCCCACCTGGTAGATCAAAGTATTGCTCAGCGATAAGGTCCAGCAAGTCGCCTTCCAGGTGTTACAGAGATAAGGTGCTTTGCTCAGGTTACACTTACCTGTCACTGCAGCAAGTGCAAACAACGTGCGCTCGCTTTGGGCATCGTTCCTGAAAGATATTTTCCTAGTTTTCAGAAGGCTGGCAGCATGGTCTCTCCTCCATCTCCATTTGTCCAATTGTTTTCCGAGATCCTTCGTGCTGCTTCTGCCCTTGGAAGGTGACACAGAAGTGAGAGTCCTCCATAAATACCCAAAAAGCCATTTTGGGATGGTCGATTGAGTGACAGCACCTGGGGATCCTCATCGCCTTTAGGGTCACTGTTTTTTTTCACTGCATTTGCCTGTTGCACAATAGCAATGAACAGAAACCCCATGGGAGATAAACACAGCCTCTTGCATGTTTGGGCCCTCTCTGGGGTGTTTAAGCAGTCAGGATCATGGTGAGAGTCTCTCAGGAGAGTGCAGGAGCTCTGGGCATCTGGCCCGTGGCCGCTGGGCTCCTGGCTTACTCTGGCCTGACAGCTCCTTCCTCCCACAACCCACAAATGGCTTTTGATTCTCCACAACTAGGAATGCAAAAGCACTTGTTCAGGTTTCTCCTCCTCTCTGGCTTCCTGGCTTTTGGGTAAAGGATTTTAAAGAGCTTTTGGACTGGATTTAGTAGGCACAGTGGGGTTGGGCTGGTGATTGGACTGGATGATCTTAGAGGTCTTTTCCAACTTAAAGATTCCACGATGCCTGTAGCAGCTCCATCTGAAAATAAAAAAAAGACAAGTTCTCTGTTGTTATGAGGTGTTCTGGAGAGATGATCTCAGCAGCTACGTGTGGTGACTGTAGGTTCATTTGGATGGGTCAGAGACAGCAGTCTTTCCTCCACTCATTTTGCAGGTGAGGAGCTGAGGCACAGATGTCCGAGGAGACCTACCCAAACTCCTGCAAGTACCCAACACCAAAATTTGTTGCTCCAGTCCCTTCTGCATGAGCATTAGCAGCTTCCAGTGTCTGATCTCTAGCAGTAAACTGAGGCAAGGAGGAGCTCACATAGCTGCTCTGAGCCTTGTGTCCCTGTGGTCCCTGTGATGTTTCATTAGAAGAGGAGGACACAGGCAACGTCGTCCTTGCTCTTGGCTGTGAGCTGTCATAGGGGTGGGTGGCAGCTTGCGGTGACAGACAGATGCACCAGGATGCCAAAACCACCTGGTGCTTTCAGCAGCTGCCAAATAAATGGAGGCCCTTGAAAAGGTTGTCAATATTTATGCTTTCTGCATATAGCAGATGAGCGTTTGCTAATTACAGGCTGTGCCACCACAGACAGGCGGCCTCTGGTTGCATGGAACAGGGCCTGCCAAGTGTCCTCATTGATGTTGCCTTCGTCAGCTGTGTTTGCTAGTAAATCAGCCACTTCAGCACACTGCTTGCCTCTGTGGAGGGGCTGGGAATTATCTCAAGTTGCTGCAGACGTTCTCATACAATCCAGAACGGTGCGGTGATACAGAGGTCACTGTAGGAGGATGTAAGGCTGCAGTGGTCTGAAAACCACGCTGGATTTCTGGAGAAATTAAGCCTACCCTTGTTTGTGAGGCCATTTCTTTGAGTTGGATAGATTTTCTTCACTCAAAGGGCTCTCAGGCACTGGCAGAGGCTGCCCAGGGAGGTGATGGAGTCACCGTCCCTGGAAGGGTTTTAAAGATGGGTGGATGAGGTGCTCAGGGATCTGGTTTAATAGTGGACTGGTATGGTTGGACTCGATATTCTCAAAGCTCTTTTCAAACCAAACAATTCTATGATTCTATAGTTTCTCTTCTACAGCCTGAACCTGACCATTTTTTGTCCCAAACCAACTCTTCCTGTTCCATTTTCATCCCAAAACAGTCCTTCCTATTCTCTCCACCATAAAAGCAGAAAGGCTCTGCCTAGGTCCATGGTCAAAGCATGGCTGTTTGGTGTGTGTAAGGAGTCTGGATATGATGTGTGTCCACACATGGCCAAAGCACCCACTTTCCTCATGACCAACTTTGGTCCTTCCAAAAGACCTCCCAGCTTCTCCCTTCCCCCTACTTGTGGAGAACGTCTTCTGCTGCTGCTGGCCTTGGGACAGCTTGGTGGATGCTCTGTTGCCATCTGATGGGTGTAAGCCTGACTCTTCTCTTTGTGTGCTCCTTGACCCTGAATTGGTACCTTCAAATGACAGTGAGTAAAAGGAAAGTTCTCCCCTCCTGCCTTTTCCATCGTGCACTTGAGCAGACACAACATTTCTCTTCGTTTGTCGCAGAACAGCACAGGTCCCAGTTCCCATATTGTGAAGCTCTTGGCCATAAATCAGGCTGATAGGTTTATTCTCTACGTAATGGGAAATTATGACAAATGCAGCTGTATAATCTAGTTAGTAACTCACCATAATGACTACTTCTGGGGTGATTTATGGGTTTTGTCATATGTGAGCTTTCAGAACATTAGAGATTACATTTTTCACACTTTTTTGTTGGAATTTCAGTTTATTAGACTTCACTACAGCATTAATCACTTGCAGTACAACCCCGGACTTCACGAATGTATCAGATCAGCATGAAAAAGGCAGAGAAAACAAGAACTGTTGTGAATTAATGAGCCGGGTAACACATGTCTCACAACCAGTGATGAAACAACCTGTGTTCTTCTTCAAGCCGCAACAGAAGGCCCTGAAGTCTGATTTTTTTCATGTGGCAGCAGAAATGCTACAGCCAAGCTTGAAACCTGAAAGATCTATGAGGCTTAGTCTATTCTAATTAATGGTAAAATGATGTGTGAATCTGTCCTGAATGTTCAAATAAAGAAGATTGATTCCCGGCTATAATACGGCTTTTAAACAAAACACTTGGATTATATAGGAGAAATGCATGCGTCGTGAAACAACTGATAAATCAGAGAGACAGTTCCAAGGTCTACTGTGAAGGTCTGGGAAACTTTCAGTGTTGCCATCTATGGAGTTTAGTGCAGTATAAACGGGACCAAGAGGCCATCGTTTCCCAAATTGCTTTGGTTTATGCTGTTTTTTTCACAAGAGGCCCATTCAGATAACGCTTTACAGTTCTCCAGAAAATATGTTGAAAAGGTCATCACGGCACATCAGAAACAAGCAGAGGGGAAGGCTGGAGGTGATGTAACGTGCTTGAGCGGTCAAACATTGGAACAGGCTGCCCAGGGCAGTGGTGGAGTCTCCATCTCAAAAAGTGTGTAGATGTGGCCCTTGGAGACATGGTTTAGTAGGCACGGTGGGGTTGGGCTGACAGTTGGACTTGGCTGAGCTTAGAGGTCTTTTCCAACCTTAATAATTCTATAATTCTATATTCCCCACACTGGGAAGGTGGGGAGAGGGCAGATCTGTCTTGGAGTAAATCAGCATGGCTCAGGGAGGTGGCTCACATCCCAGCTCAAACCTCCACTGGCAAAAGCCTTGGTGTGTCCTGATGGGCAGCGGCACCCAGCTGACTCTGCTTTTCGATGGGTGGGTAAGATGATCTGTGGGTGGTGAGGAGTATCTCTGTTCCCTGAGCACCTGGAGAGCTGCAGACACTGACAACTGATAACAGCGCGGGCCAGGGAGGTGACCTGGGGTTGGTGAACTAGTCCTGGTGTCTCCTTTCTGCTGCTGCTTTCTGCTAAAGGTAACAGACTGTTACCAAGCTCTTCTTGACGAGCTGATAAGTGACTGGTGAAATTTGGTGCTGCTTGTCCTTGCTTTTGTCTGCGCTTTTTCTATGATCAGCTCTCAGCTGGATTAGACCAGAATGGAGGGGTTTGGGGTCTCAGTGCTGGAGCTGAGATGGACAGCCAGGCAGAGCAGCTGGAGGGGTCACAAACCCTCTGCTTCATTAATGGGATACTAAGATACACCGTGAATGTACTGATACCAGTAGGATGCTGCAGTGCCCAGGACAATGGTTCTTCAGAGGAGAGATCCTGCCCCGGATTGAGCTTCTTTGAATACACAAGGAGCAGCTCAGGCACAAACCTTTGCATCTTCTATGAGCAAGAACTTCTTTCTTAGACCCTTTCCCCTTTACTAGAGGAGTACCAGAGATATGGGCTACATAGTCCTTCATCCCTCCAAAGACTGCTGATCTTGTTGTAGGACATGGTAACCCTCCATGGCTGCTAGCCCCATAGATGTGTTGTTGGATCCTTGCTGGGAAAAGAGAAGGTGTAAAATGAAGCTCCCGAGACTGGTAGGTGACCTGGAAGCTGGCCAGGCTCCACCTCACTGCAGGGTGCTTGTTTGGCCAGCTGAGCTCGTGATAACTTGTTGGGCTGTGCGTGGACAGTCATCTGTGGAACCATGGAATATGTGAATGACCATTGATGGACATGAAATGCCGCCTTGTACTGGCAAAAGCTGGACTGAACCTTCTTTTAAACAAGTCCCAGATGTCAGTCTTTGCAGCCTGGAGCAACAGACTCCATCCTTCATTAAACCAAAGCCTTTTTTTTTTTGAGGAACACAAAAGAACATTCTTGTTTATTTTATTAGCATTTTTAATTTGTCTTCTTTGGGTAGCGCACAACACCCATTGCATGAGAAGAATGAAACATTAGATGTCAGAATGTGGCATCTGCAATTAGATGTAAAGGTTATTGCATCTCCGTTTGGAGATTTGGAGATGAGGGAATCAGAGGCTCAGGTCCTCCAGTGATTGACAACAGAGGACGGGCACCACCAGAGAAGGTGACTTGGCCAGATATTCCCCAGCAGGAAAATGGATAAAGTCCAACAAATACCATTCTCAGCAGTGACTCCATGGAAAACCAGGAATGAGGCAAGGAAGGAAAGCATTCCAGTGACTACAAAGTTGTAGGTGCCCACTCCAGTATCACCTTGAGCTCGAGAGACCAGACTGCAGCACAGAAGCCTGTTCTCCACTGGTGCCTGCCCCTCAGCACAGCCATAAAGCCCTGCACCAGCTCAGCCCTCATCTGTCTGCACCAGCTCTATCAGGTCAAAAATAAGGTCAAATCTCAGGCTCAGCCTGTGCGACATGGAAGAGCTTTTAGTCTTGATCACCACAAGCACACGGTGGCCAGCTACGTCTCCTCGAAAAGTCTGTAGACTTTGCATCCAGAAGTGACCTGTGGATGGAGGATGCAGGACATGGACACAGGAGAAACCCCCAAAAAATCACCTTACAGTGTCAGACCTTTATGTCTAAGCAGCGTGGTGAGGGACAGATCCAGCTCCTGAACCTGTGCCCATTGGTCTTCAGGAGGAGAGTCGGGCAAGGATGGGGAATGGGAGAAGCTCTCACTGTGCTGCTGTGGTTGCTGCTGGTGCAGGCAGACATACATGTGCCTTCCCAACTCTCACTTGGTGGCAGGAACCCACCAGTCTTCCAGTACTTTGGCCCAGGCAGGGAACCCCAGGCTGCCTTGGGCAGCTGCCTGCTTTTGCTGTGCCTCAAGCTGGCCTGGCTGGATTTTCTCAGCTCTGACGCTGTCTGGAGGGGAAAAAACAAGAGGCATTCCTGCCATGCAAGGGGGAGTGCAGGGAGCAGAGCTGTCACACTGTGCTGTACGTCATGTCCCACTGGCAGATATTGGCTGCAGAAGAGGCTATGAACCAAAAATAGCCCCTTCCTGCACACACAAAATAGATGGGAAGGCATACGTGCACCCATGTGCTGTGCAATGCTCCAGCAGAGAAGCTCAGCACTGGGAAGGGGGTGCACCCACCTGCCCCCCTGGGAGAAGGATGATGTGGCATGGCTGGTACAAAGGTACCAGCCTGGCCTGATCCAGCATCTCCATACCATGTGTCCCAGCTTGGTGTAGAGCAGCTCTTGATTTGCAATACCATGCACGTCTCCCATCTTCCATCTCCTCTGGGGCCTGTCCTCATCGTCACAGACAACTTCTCCTCCTGGAACGTGTTGCTGATAAGTCCTGTGCAATGTTTTATCTCTATTTTCTGTGCAGCACAAAGCAAAATAGCCCCGTCAGGCTTCTTGGCATCTTGATGTTGCTATTGCTTCTTCCTTACTGCTTCCCCTTGTCTTTCTTAGGAGAAACCTGTCTTTTATTCTCAGCTAGGGAGAATGAAGACCACAGTTCATCCCCAACCCTGGATAATGGAGAGTACAATATAGGTGGTGGGCTAATGCTGTTAAAATGGGCTGAGACCAACGGGATGAGGTTCAAGAAGGCCAAGTGCAGAGTCCTGCACATGGCACACAACAACCCCGTGCAGCTCTCCAGGCTTAGGGAAGAGTGGCTGGAGAGCTGCCTGGAGGAGAAGGACCTGGGGGTGTTGGTTGACAGTGGCTGAACATGAGCCAGCAGTGGCCCAGGGGGCCAAGAGGGTCAATGGCATCTTGGCTTGGATCAGAAGCAGCATGGCCAACAGGACCAGGGCAGGGTTTGTGCCCCTGTGCTCAGCACTGGTGAGGCCACACCTCGAGTACTGGGTTCAGTTCTGGGCCCCTCAGTATAAGAAGGACATTGAGATGTTGGAGCGCGTCCAGAGAAGGGCAACGAGGCTGGGGAAGGGGCTGGAGAACAAGTCCTACGAGGAATGGCTGAGGGGACTGGGGTTGTTTATCCTGGAGAGGAGGAGGCTGAGGGGAGACCTCATCACTGTCTCCAACTGCCTGAAAGGAGGTTGTGGTGAGGTCGGGATTGGTCTCTTCTCCCAAGTGACAAGTGATAGAATGAAAGAAAGTGGCTGGAAGTTGCACCAGGTGAGGTTCAGACTGGACATCAGGAAAAATTTCTTCCCTGAAAGGGTTGTCAGGCATTGGAACAGCTGCCCAGGGAGGTGGTGGTGTCTCCATCCCTGGAGGTGTTTAAAAGATGGGCAGATGAGTTTCTTAGGGACATGGTTTAGTAGGGAGACAGGCACGGTTGGACTCGATGATCTCAGGGGTCTTTTCCAATCAGATGATTCTATGATTCTATAAAATTGCTTTCTCCCCATGCTTGTGGCTCCACTTCTCCGTCCCGAGGTTCTGGGTTGCCTCCTGGGGAACAGTGCAGGAAGAGTGGAAAATTAAGGGTGAACTAGTGAAAAGGCTGTGTAGCAGCTCAAATCAATGGATTTGCTGCAGAGTTAAGGAACTGCTGCTTTTGCCAGCAAAAAAGAGCCCAGATGTTTTCCAATTTACACAGGCAGACTCTTTGAATGCAGGTTAGTGCTATCAAACCACGGATTTGCAGTGGGGAGGACCCCCTCTTTGCAACATCCTTGGCATAAAATATGTGCTGTGAAATGAGAGGTGGGAGTGCTGAAGTGATTTAAGAGCCTTTGCTCCGACGCGAGGATTTTGAAGGGGTCTTCGTGTTTGTTGTGTTTCTGGGTTCTAATATCAATGAGAGAATTAAATCATTATATTAAAACATCAAAACACTAATGCTTTGTTTTCATTGGCATGAACCAAAATGATCTAACTCTAAAGCCATGAAATATCAGCCTTTTTTTTTTTTGCTGATGAATAATAAGATCTCCGGCTGCTTGTGATAGTAAATTTAATAATGTCAGTGATTTTAAAGGTTTGAGTCCTAAACGTGAAGAAATGTGTTTTACCCTCTCCACCCTCTGCCTTTTTCTCCCCTCTCCTCTACTACTGTCAGGAAACTTTGTGGTGAATAAGCCAAAATACATAGATTAGAGTCCATCAGTCCCATATACCAGGTGAGTGCCAAACTTGACATACCCAGTGCAAACCTTCATCTCCCAGGTGGTCTGAATTTGCTTATAGCTGGGTCCTGTAAGCAGATTTAATATTTCATAAGCACTGCTCCATCTCATGCCTATATTATTGACACCACATGGAAGTCAGGAAATTGGTTCTTTCTGGGAACAGTTTGCAGAAATATGCAGCCTGTCAGCTCCTTTCTCATGGGGTGCATTAACAGAGGGGCTCGCAATTACAAGTAATGAACCTTCTCCAGATGTCTGCAGTGACTCAGCTCCAACTTTATCTTCGACGTACGAGATGGACTTGACAAGATGGATTATTTGTGGATATAATATAATAACTTTGCAAAACGTGGAATTCCCAATTATTGCAAGGCAGGCGAAGTATTCGGTAGGAGAGGGAACACCGAGGTTTATCCACTGGATAAACAATAACAACTGAAAAGGAAATATGCTGTGCCATTTCCCCCTCTTGAAACTACAAATGTTCCCATGCTGTTTTAATTCTTCCCCTTTACGACACCGTTTATGTTACACACATTAAAGTTAAGACATGTCTTTAATAAGATGGAAACTGGAAGTGAGATTTTGAAGGAAAAGGAGCTCAGCGTCCTAAATATACTCTGTTCTTGGAGAACACAGGAAAAAAAACAACAGAAAGGATGGGATATACCAAAGAAAGTAATTTTAATTGTCATCTTCCATGGAAAATTGAATCCAGCCATTCCCCACTGCTGTGAGTGCCAGTGTACTGTGCTATATATGGCTGGGTGCTTATTTTAGTGATTCAGCTGCACAGAAAAAGGGTAACCAAAGTGAAATTTCTTGGGTAAAGTTCTAGCTGCAAATGATGCACAGGGTTTGTTGGGTTATATATTTTAAACTGGCTATTCAAGGCCTGCACCAAATAATTGGGACAAATCTGTTTTACTTCAGGTTTGATTAAGAGGGATAATTTCATGCTAATGCCCTCCGAAGGCACACTTGTCAGGCACGGATAAAGAGATGCTGAATTATCTTTCTTTTAAATCACAAGTCTCCTGGTACCCAACTTATAAAACTGGGGTCTCCTTGGGGAAGTATTTGTATATCTTCTAGGGCTGAGCTGCAGGTTTGTTTGATGTGGATCTTCAAGATAAAATTACTGTGCTCCAGATGTTCCAGTTTAAATGTTTGTACATAGGGATTTCCTTGGTTGTTGAAGAGAGGAGACTCAAAACAGACTCGATCATTCATGCATCTATTTCTAGCACATGCTTTGCTATGTTTGAGGAGGTGAATGTCAAGAGGAGCTTTTATAAACAGGCCCTTCTTTCTCAGAGCACGGTTTGTTTACCGGGTGATGTGTGGAGCAGGCTTCTTCAGTGCAAACAGCAAACTGTTGATTTGAGCTATCAGGCCTCTCACACCAGCTCCAAAAGTCTTCCTTTCTGATCAGAATGAGAAAATAAAGGGGGAAATTCTGCTCCCGACTTTCTACCTGCTAAAGGTGAGCTGTGCTCTGCCTACATCCCCGCAGGGATGCATTCCATTGCATCTTCTGCGGTGGCTTTTTCCAGCCGTGGGAAGGGCTGAGTTCTGGGGTTGCTGAACCCTGCCAGGTCCTGGGTTGTGTTCATCCCATTCCTGCTGCAGTCAGGCTTTTTGGTCCCCTCGGGGGTCTCCTCGGGCCGCTCTGCCAGCCCCTGCTGTGTGCCACCAGGGTGCTGTGGGGACCTGGGTGGGAATGAGTGCAGCTGTGTATGCGCTTGCTGGCTGCATCCTCTGCCTTGATTCAGTCTTAGCAATGCAAAGTAAAACACAGTGGGGACAGCAGATTTAAAAATGCCAAGCACTATGCCATCAGCCAGCTGATAGGAGGGAGAGACCATCATGACATGTTTCTCTATAAGAAAAGCTTACTCAATATCCTGCCTGCATGAAACAAGCACTGTTGATACTTGTTGGGAAAAGAGTACCTGTTTGGGAAGGAGCAGGGACCTTCTCCATGTGGTTTTGTCTCAGGGAGGAAACAGCGGGGCCGCTTTGCAACTGTGACTCTTTATGGATATCCTCAGCAATTTGGGACCAAGAACACGACTCAAAGCAGCAGCAAGCACAGATCACTTCAAAGGGAATAAGAGCACGTTAACATGGTTGATAATTATTGACAGGAAAAGGCAGCCCTTTGTAAATAAATGAGAACCCAACAACACTGCAGGATGGGGTCTGTCCTCACGCCAGTTTTGGTGGCAATGCATGCAGCAGTGGGGAAGCAAGGCTGGGTCCTCACTCTTGGGTGTCTGCAGAAGACCGTGTAAAGGGTTGTGCTGCTTACGTGGGAGCCTGGGGCTTGTTCAGCAGTCATTATTCCCATCTGGTCATTTGGGGTGGCCTTGATGTCCCAGGCTATGTCAGCACGGAGATGCAGACTCAGGGTTTAATCCTTTACTTTCCTGTGTGTACAGACAGAATTTTAATAGAATCTTAGAACAGAATCATGGAACGGTTTGGGTTGGAAGGGACCTTAAAGCTCACCCAGTTCCACCCCCCTGCCATGGGCAAAGACACCTTCCACTGGATCAGGGTCCTCGAAGTCCCATCCTACCTGGCCTTGAACACCTCCAGGGATGGGGCAGCCACAGCTTCTCTGGGCAACCTGTGCCAGGGCTTCAGCACCCTCAGTGTGAAGAATTTCTTCCTAATGGCTAATCTATATCTACCCCCTGCCAATTTGAAGCCATTGCCTCTCATCCTATCACTGCACGTCCTTGTAAAAAGTCCCTCCCCAGCTTTCCTGGAGCCCCTGTCAGTACTGGAGGCTGCTCTGAGGTATCCCTGGAGCCTTCTCCGCTCCAGGCTGAACAACCCCAACTCTCTCAGCCTGTCCTCGTAGCAGAGATGCTCCAGCCCTCAGATCATCTTCGTGGCCTCCTCTGGACCCACTCTAATAGATACATGTCATTCCTGTGCTGAGGACTTCAAAACTGAATGCAGGACTCCAGGTGAGGTCTCATGATAATGGAACAAGGTGGCGGAAAGGAGACCTGGATGAGGTGAAGGCATGAAGTAACTGCACTTCTCCCCATTTCCCTAGAAAAGAGGGAAGTCATTGAGGTGTGAACACCACATGGAGCTGCGAAACACATCCCTGCAGCAACAAGCCCCCCAGCTCTCCTTTTCCACACATGCAGCTCTGAGCCATCAGTGGTGGCTGCAGACGAGGTGAGCTGGCTGCATGCAGCCACCTGCACCTAATGCAGGCCGTGATTTCCAGCCAGAGCATCTGGAGCTCAGGCTGCCTCCTTCCAGGCACCTCATCCCTCTCCATCTCTGGTGGTGGTCTCGGATGAGCCTGCAGCTCTGTGGCGCAGCATCTGCTGGCGAGCAGGACCCACGGTGCTGGCCCCAGGGTGCAAGCAGGCGCCCTCGTGGGACGTTTCCCAAGCCGATGGAGGCATTTGTAGTGAGAAAGGAATGTTCTTCCTGTCCCGCCCCATCCCCTTTCAAAGCCATGCATTTCCCAGCCAGCCATATGATTCCCTTCCCCATATATTCTTCTCTTCAGCTGTATTTTAATTTTTTAGGGTTTTCTCTAGCTCATGGCAATACAGGAAGCCTTTATCCTGTGCTCAGGAAAAAGATCACCCTGCAAAATCCTGTGAAAGAGATCTCACCTCCTTCCACCTTGCCCTGGAGGGGGATTCACCTGCAAAGCTCACCATTTTGGAAAAAAACTTTTTGGCCTTTCTGGAAAAAGCTTTTTGGCCCTTTTGGAAAAACTTTTTGCTTTTTTCTCTTAAGGCAGGTCCAGGTGGGTGTCGTGAACTTGGGCTTTCACACTGCCATTCTCCACTGGCAAGAAATCTGTTCGGTTGATGGTCTTGTAAGTGGTGCTGCAAACTAGACACAGCAGTCTTCCTCCTGAGGAGGAAGCAAAGCCAAGACTGGTTTAGTTGTTACCACTGCAAAAGCTTGAATCCTCTTTCTTTGTAGCCAGAAAGTGACCCAGATCCTCTATATGAAGAGACACCATGGAGGGCAAGTAGAGCAGCTACCTGCTTGTGACTGTGCTCTGCAAGGTGACCCAGCAGGTGTGGTGACCATCATATTCCAATCCCAGCAAGCTGATGCCTGGAACGCTGGTCTGGCCATTGCCACGAGCTCGAGGGTTTGGTCCAAGGTTTGTGGCAGTGCTGTGGATGTCAAGTTGTGTCTGGCCAGGGGATGTGTGTGGCAAACAGAAGGCCTGAGGAGAGCAACAGACCAACAAAGAAGAAAGAAGATGCACAATGAGGGCTGTAGCCCAGGAACACAAGCTTTCCAAAGCTTGGCAAGGAAAACCTGTTGATGCTGCAGGATCTTAAACTTACCTGTGGATGACTACAAGAGGCATTTTTGTCTGGCCTAATTCTGACTTCAGCTTTCAGCTTGTGAGGATTTTTAAAGCAAAAACGTGCAGCAAACTGAACCTCACTTTTACTGTTCTGCACAGGCTCCCCCTGAAATCCTCACTACATCACCTTGCATTTCTCTGTATTATGGTTTTGGGTACAGAAATTTTTGGTGTCTGCGGGTGTCAACAAAACCAGTGTGAAAGTCACAGCCAAAAATTGAAAGCTCTGGGTTACAGTGACCTCACATTTGTGAGAGAGGGGAGTTTTGAATCCCTTCATTATACCTACTCACAATGTCAAAATGTGACTGCAGTTCTCAGTGACTTGCAGAGCAAGATCTTCCCAGGGTGCAATGTTCCCAGAGTGCAGCCAGGGACAGGGGTTGTGTTTAAACAGGAGGATAAGGAGAAGATTGACTCAGCTGTACTGAGTGCATGAAAAGCAGCTTGGTTATGGACCTTCTTGACTGACTGGGGATGGGGAGGAGTTCTTGATCAGGGAGTGTAGTGACAGGACAAGGGGAAACAGTTTTAAACTGAAAGAAGGGAGATTGAGATGAGATCTTAGGAAGAAATGTTTTCCTGTGAGGGTGATGAGACCCTGTCACAGGTTGCCCAGAGAAGTGGCAGCTGACCCATCCCTGGAGATGCTGAAGGCCAGGTTGGGTGGGGCTTTGAGAAATCTGATCCAGTGGAAGGTGTCCCTGCCCATGGCAGGGAGGTTGGAATTGAATGGCTTTTAAGGTCCCTTCTAACCAAAACCACTCTATGATTCTATAGTTTTTCAGCATCTGCATGTTGCCATGCAGTTGCTGGATGTGTTTTTTGAGGCTACACCCAGACTATTCATGTTGAATGATGTTCTCAAGTCAGTTTACACGAGTCTGTGAGATTCTTGCTCACTGTCAGGAAGACTGAGTGACCAAAATAATCTGGGAGGATATTCAAGGTGAGTTTTGAGACCAAAACCTTCGCACACACACACATAAAACCGGTGCCTGCCAGTAAAAACCTTGTGGTTTTTGGATGGGAAGACATGTCTCAGAAACACCTCCTTCCCCCAACCTGGGCGCTGCACCCAGATAATAGGATGGTTTGGATTGGAAGGGACCTTAAAGCCCATTCAGTTCCAAACCCTCTGCCATGGGCAGGGCCACCTCCCACTAGACCAGGATGCTCAAGACTCCATCTAACCTGTTTTTGAACACCTCCAGGGAGAGGGCATCCACAGCCTCCCTGGGCACCCCAGCATGCACCAGAGCAGTGCAGGTAAGTCCTTGAAGAAAATGGACCTTGCAGCATTTTTCACACCTCCCAAAGCATGTATAGGGAACTGTCTGGGTATGTAACCCTCTTGACTCCATCCATACTGACTGCTCAGTCACACCAGGCATTGACACATCTTACTTTGGACAAGAATGGTCATCTGTGGCTTGTTGATCCCAAAGAGGACAGTCCTCCACTCCATACCTGGGTTTCCTCTGCTGAGTGAATTATTTGGTTCACTCTTGAGGGGAAAGCTGGCATTACATGCAAAATTGGCAACAAGGAGGCAAAAATGGTTCGAGTTAACATCACCCAGGGAATGATGGGTCGGAAAAATGGAAAAAAGAGGGGTGAAAGCACCCTGGCAGTGTAAATCTAATCCTTAGGGCTAAGAAGTAGTGTCCAACAATCAGGTAAAATCTTTCTGGGATAAAAGGAGCTGTGATGCTTCAAATAATAGGGTGAAAAATTGGCCCATGGTTGTGTGGGCTCCCTTGCAGCGCAGCAATGTGCAGCTCTCCCTTTAAGCCATCGGCGTGGAATACCAACACCACACTGCAGCACAAAGGATGGTCCCAGGTGGACACGTGGCTTGTGTCACTGTCCTCAGCCGGTCGGTGGTCCCCTTTGTTCCCCAGCACATGGCACAAGAGGAGCAGACCTGGTGTGTGGCTGCACAGCCGGAGCAGCAGGACTCCCACCGTCCCATCCCGGAACACTGTGTCCTTGGATGCTGCTCGCGGTGCGGCTGCGAGGACAAAGACCTACGAGCCAACATAAATCATCGTTTGAAGTCTGCAATGACAACATGGAGAAACATTAATAGGATGGTTTAATAAAATCCACATTGTTTCCATTGGGAAGCTGTATAAACAGCACTATCAGGGGCTGCCTAAGCCAGCCCTTGAAGGCCAGGAGTGCGTGTTGTTCGGCTCATGTTCGTTGCATGTGGAGGGAGGAAGGGACCTGGATCGAACGATTGATTAATCAAATGGTAGTTTGGCTCTGGGGTGGCTCACATGGGAACTGGGATGCTGCACTAACACACCCTTCCCTTCAGCAGCAAGCTGGCTGCCTCCTCCTCGAGCCCAGCTGTAGGTGAGGGATGCACAGAAGAATGCGTGACTCCTTTTCCTTGTGCTTGCCTTCTCACCCAGCCAGCACCCATGGGTCCTCCCTGTGGCTGGTCCTGGCTGAGAGATCCCACTCACTGCACTTTCTGGGAAAATCAGCTCAGTTAATCGATGCCAGCTTCATCCCTTGCTGCCCACTGTCATTTAGGAGCTATGACTCTCCTTGTCCCAACATGCCATGCTTGCAGTAAAGCTGAGTGTGGATGCCTTCATGAATTTTGGCCTTAAACTGACACCTGAATTCGTTGCAGCTTAATTAATCATAGAATCATGGAATGGTTTGTCTTGGAAGGATCCTTAAAGCCCATTCAGTTCCAACCCCCTGCCATGGGCAGGGACACCTCCCACTGGATCAGGGGGATCAAAACCCCATCCAACCTGGCCTTGAACACCTCCAGGGATGGGGCAGCCACAGCTTCTCTGGGCAACCTGTGACAGGGCCTCCCCACCCTCACAGGAAAACATTTCTTCCTAAGATCTCATCTCAATCTCTCCTCTTGCAGTTTAAAACTCTTCCTCTTCGTCCTATTCCTGCACTCCTTGATCAAGAGCCCCTCCCCAGCTTTCCTGTAATCTGACACATAATTATACAGGGGAATCAAAGAGGTCTCAAAGCCTACCCATGGCAGGTAGCACCTAGGACAATGGACTCACCTCTCTGCCGAAACACCCACCAGGACAATTTTCTGAGCACATATTGGCACAAGGTCCTTTCTGGAGGCTTTGCTGGTGCTGATGTGCCAACTGCTGCCTTGGCAGAGAATGTTCTCCTGCAGGGAAATGAAGGCTGGAGAAGGCATGGGCTGTCTTTTCCATATTTTACAGAGGGATGAAGCATTTTCCTGCACTGGCTCAGGGCACTTGAGGAGTGCTTTGATTTTTCTGGAACTTTTAGCAACTGCAGACCTGAACTTCATTGCTCTGAGCAAAGATTAAAATTGGGCAGAGCTGCCACCTCACAGGATTTTATTGCAAGCTCTGTGGTATTTCTTAAGTCCCAGTTCCCGGAGTCACGTGACTAAGTGAGAATTCCAGTATTTGTTTAATAAACTTTTCTCAAATAAGGTGTGAAACCTAGGATCACCTTCAAGTCTCAGAAAATATAAAGACCATAAAAGGTATTTGGGTTTGGGTAAGTGTCACGGTGTCAGGGAACCGGGCTTGATTTTAAATATGGTGAGTTATGATGTGAAAGTGTAATTTTAGAAGCAAGGTAACATTTGTGAGGAGGAGGCAACATGGAGAGTGGTGGAGCAAAAGCGTGAAAGGGCTCCTCTAGGAAGACAGACCCTGCTGGGATTTTCCTGCCCTGAACTTGTCTCCTAAAACTCTACATGGGTCCCTCTCACCTGGACGAGAGGAAGAGCTCTGGAAAGGGCAGAGAGACCCACAGCACTGCACCAAGCCTGGGTGCTGTCTGTGACACATCTGTCCTCTGCTCCTGGGCACAGACCAGCATCCATAAAGTTCTGGCTGCATCTCACCACTCTTTAGGTGCCTCCAAGTGGATCCAGTCCTCTCAGGTTCCTTGCAGAGTTGGTGGACAGAAACAGGAGCTCACAGGGCCCAAACCACCCAACATTTTCTTCTGCAAAATGGAAAAAGGGCACCTTCAATTTGCCCATTTCTCTCCTATGGTTATAAAGAGAACTTGTGGGCACCACCACAGATTCAGGTCAGAGATACCTGTGCCAGGTCAGAGAGGTGGGAAAGGTGGCCTTCCTGGCCTGCCAGAGGTGACAGCACGGTCCCTGTGACTGGTAGGACACTGCTTACAGGTGCCAGGGTATGCTGTAAGGCAGGTGACTGCAGAGCTATGTCACAAGTATGGGCAGCAGAACATTAAAACGTAGCCAAGTCATTTCATATCTGCAAGAGGTGCAAGTCTGAGAGCTAGGATGGACCTCGGCCCCATATCCACCTAAGAAGGATCCACAGAAATTATTGGGCCAAGATTCTTGACCCCCATTGCTATACTTGCTGCCATAAAACTGGGGAATTGACAGCCCCATCAGTATCACAGTATCACAAGGTTGGAAAAGACCTCTGAGATCATCCAGTCCAACCTATGACCCAACACCAGCACCCACTCATCATTTAAACCATGGCACTAAGCACCTCATCCAATCTGTTTTTAAACACCTCAAGTGCCAAGCCTTCCCTTCTCCTGAAGACATCTTCCATCCCTTTTCCTCCTTTTCCATATTAAAGCAGTAGCCAAGGGAGCTGGAGCTGGTGCTGCTGTTGCCATCACTGCTCCTGGAATTTTCTTGGCGAGGTTGTTTTCTCTCCCTTTTTTGCTCCCTGCCTGCTGCATCCTTTCAGCCTCTCTCCTACCTCTGAATGTCCTGGTGGACTCCATACTCCAAAACTTCAACTGGCCTTTCAACAGATCCAGTATTTCTTCCTGTGAGTCCTCAGGTGAAACCTCACAGTGGTTGCACCTTTCAGTGCAAACCAGAATCTTGATTTATGTAGCTTCAACTTGTTCCTGCCTCAGATAATTACTTTACCTTAATGCTGGCAACAACCATCCGTGCTCAATTATGGATCTAGCCTGGACAGCTATGACATTCAGGATGGAAGCAACCTACCAGTTCCTGTGAGGCCTCTTGTCTCTTGTTAGTATTTGGCTTTGGTCTCTGTGCTGGTGCAGTTTGCAATCAGATCTGTGGCTTTGTTGGAGTCAGTCATGGGCACTGACAGTCCAGGATGGATCCCTCTCTGCTCACCAGTCTTCTGTAGTTTTCTTGCCATCTCCAAACCCAAGAAAATTGCTCTGCATTAATCATGGAATAGCTTGGTTGGAAAAGACCTTTGAGATCATCAAGTCCCACTGTCCCTGTCCACTGCTAAACCAGATCTCTGAGCACCTCATCCACCTGTCTTTTAAATACCTGCAGGTATGGTGACTCCACCACCTCCCTGGGCAGCCTCTGCCACGGCCTGAGAACCCTTTCGGTGAAGAAATTTTTCCTGATGTCCAGTCTGAACCTCCCCTGGCACAACTTGATCTTCTTTTTATCTGCTGTTTTTTTATTTGTGCAGCAGCAGCTTGCTGGGTTTTCTACTCAAGTTCTGCATTACTCTCCCAGATGTCTTTGATCAGCCAAGGTAAAACACTTAGGTGTTTTTAATTCCTTCTGAACTTTGCTTTCCTCTTGAAGACAGAACAACCATTCTCTCTTGAGATGCTTTCTTGTGACACTGCCACTTTCCTTCCTATCTTATGGACATTTTATTTTTCACCAGCACTGTCTTAACCACAGTTTTCTGAGGTCCATCATTAAGCCCATAATACCCATAATACCCCTGAGAGGACTGGTCTATGCTGGCAGCAACCTGAAGGCTGCTCAGAGAAGGATGTGGGGGTGTTGGTTGGCAGCAGCTGAACATGAGCCAGCAGTGGCCCAGGTGGCCAAGAATCCAATGGCATCTTGGGCTGTGTCAAACACAGGGCAGGGATTGTGCCCCTGGACTTGCCACTGGTGAGGCCTCATCTTGAATCCTGGGTTCAGTTCTGGGCCCCTCAGTATAAGAAGGACATTGAGGATCTGGAGTGCGTCCAGACAAGGGAACGGAGCTGGGGAAGGGTCTCAAGAGCAGGGATTATGAGAGGTGGCTGAAGAACTGGGATTGTTTAGCCTGGAGAAAACGAGACCTCGTCACTGTCTATAACTGCCTGAAAGGAGGTTGTGTTGAGGTGGGTGTTGGTCTCTTCTCCCCAGTGACAGGTGATAGGATGAGAGGAAATCACCTCAAGTTGTTCCAGAGCAGGTTCAGATTAGACATTGGGAAAAGTTTCTTCACAGAAGAGGTTTCTCAGGCCCTGGCAGAGGCTGCCCAGGGAGGTGGTTTAAACCTTGGAGGGGTTTAAAAGATGGATAGATGAGATGCTCAGGGATCTGGTTTAGTAGTGGACAGGGATGGTTGCACTTGATGATCTCAAAGGTGTTTTCCAACCAAAAGATTCTATGATTCTATGATTCTGCCCCTTCTATACCTCCCTGTTGCTCTGGGAACAACACGTAACAGAACAAGATGATCTTTCTGAGAGTTTGCTGGTTAGTTTATTAATTGTTTGGCAGCCTTCACGGGCCCAGAATGACATCATAAATTTAAGGAACATAAAGGAAAACAGAAGAGAGAAATAAATATCTTTGCTGAATCTAATTAGTCAAATCTAATCAAGGGCCACAAACATAAATATGCTTAAATTATAACTGCATCATTATTTCTTGACTGTAGGGCAGATTTAAAGAAAGAATATACTGAACGAACACACCCTGGACTGGTTTGGATTTCTGTCTCGTTTCAATTTAATTCTGATTTTTCTGACCTTAGCTCCTGGGGCTTGGGATGAATCCAAGATCTCTGTAGTTGTTTTACTCCACCTGCAGCCTCCACTTCAGCCTGGATGTCTGTTTGAGGCTGCATATTTTTCTAAATTGCAGCAATATCTGAAGACACCCTTCAGGGTCAGACCCAGTTGTGTGAGAACTTGCACCAACGCCTACCAGCAAAGTGGTTTCAGCGCGGAAGGCACGGGGCTGCATTCCAGGGGGACGTCCCATGCATTAGCTGAGATTCAGATTTTTCTCCACTGACAGAGTGGTGAAGCACTGGCAGAGGCTGCCCAAGGCAGTGGTGGATTCTCCATCCCTGGAGGTGTTCAAAAACCCTGTAGACGTGATGCTTTGGGACATGGTTTGGTAGGCACGGTGGGGCTGAGCTGACGGTTGGAATGGGTGAACTTAGAGGTTTTTTTGCAATCTTAATGATTCTATAATTCACCTGCTGCCTTCAGTGCACTCTCTTTGCTTCATCCTCCTGCTAACACAGTGACTTGGATAATTCTGCATCATTTCCTTTCTAATTTTCCTCTAAATCTCATTATGTGACTGTGCTGTGGACAAAAGGGGCAGTAGAAAGGTCAGTAAGGCTGCAACTGAAGTCTTAGGGTAGGTTTAGGCCAGTGTCTAGGTTTTAAGACTGGGACAAATGCACAGAGAGGAAATGGCAAGTGTGGTCCATGAATATAATTTCTGGGTATAAAGGAAAAGATTTTCCATGATAAATCAACCATTCTAGCAGGTGACCCAAGAAGACTGTGAATTCTCCATCCTTGGAGGTTTTTGAAGCTGAACTGGATAAAGTTCAGAGCAACCTGGGCTGAGCTCAGAGGCTGGATTAAGGATCTCCTGGTGCTCCTTCCAGCCTGAGTTACCCTGTGATCCTACAACACTTGCTTTTACCAGATGATTTTTCTAGGCCATGCTGTCACCTACAGCTGATGCACCTTCAGCTTAGTCCTTAAATCTGGTGCAATCTGGCACAGGGACAGCATGAACCTCATCTTCTCTCCTGCTCCTGACCCAGCCATGTGCTGGGAACTTGCATGGCATCTGGGCCTGGAGATCGAGGTGCCCACCCACTGGTGGCCATTCCATCCCTTCTTTTTTCTCTGTTCTTATTCTACCCTTCACTGCTGTGTAAGGAAAGGACAGGCCTCCAAGGAAGGACAAAGCAAGCTCTAAGGGGTCTTCACAACCCAGGGCAGAAAGTGGCTCTTAAGATGTGTTGGTGCGGTATGGAAACCTTGGGCTGGATGAGCACGACCTCAAAAATCAAGTCAGCACAGCATCCATGGCATCTCTCTGGGGTCAGGGTACAGCTGCACCAGGGAAGGAAACAAGTCCTGGGAAGTGTCCTGTCTTCTTGGGAAAACCCCTTTTGGGTTCTGAAGCAAAGTGAGGACATGAGTGTGAATTCATGACAATATGTTTAAAAAACTATAGGCTGTCTTCCCACCCCCAGCAGAAACGTGACCCTGGGGCACTCAAACCCCACGGGATTGCTCCTGCATTGCTAAAATTGCCCAAACTCAGCATGAACAGCAGGAAGAGCTGTAAACCAAAGCCAAATAACCTTCAGTCAGAGAGAACTCTGCTGATAAGGAGAGACCATGTCTGGGGCTCTGATGTCTTTGGGGTATCACAGGCTGAAAAGCAGTCAGCATCGCTCTGCCTTTTGAGAGCAAAACAAGCATCAGACTTGCCGCGCTACACAGAAGACATACAAAGCTCTCCATCTGCTCTGCACAGCCCCAGGAAGACCTCAGATGGATATTGAATCCAGCTTTTGGCACTACACTTGAGAAAAGATGCGGGCTCCTTGGATAGGGTCCAGAGGAGAAGAACAAAGAGCAACAGAGCTCTAGAAAACATGACCTGCAAGGAGACACTGCAAAAATTGGGGTTGTTTAGTCTAGAGAGGAGAAAACTGAGGGAAAACATGGTAACAGCCTTCCAGCATTTTGAATTTCCCCACTGGATAGGAGATAGGAAGCAGTCTTCTGTGTCTTTTGGGGCTGGTATACAAAGTGATTAGGCTCAGGGCAAGGGTGACTGAGGTCAGACTTTAGGAAACATTTTCCAAGGGTGAAAACTGGGATTCCTTGTGTGGGAGGCAGAGGAAACTCCATCAGCAGAGGCTTTCAATAACATGATAGGCTAGGTGGATGAGAAGAACTGCAGGGATTAGAAGATCTCTTGAGATCTCTCCGACCACCCCTATCCCATGTGGATTCATAAGCTGAGCTGCCCTAGCTTTGCCCATATGAGCTTTTGAAAGTGGTAGAGGATCATCCTATCTGCTGGAAATCACATCCACTGCTTTTTCCACTTCTCACGCAAGTGCTACCCCAGCAGCTCTGATGAAGGAGTGAGGACAAGGGCTTCCCAAAGCCCCAGCTTTCAGCTGCCTGCAGTCTACAGCTCCGCGTGGGAATGTCGAGGCATGTGGAGAAGCTGGATATTGCTGTTGGGGAGTTGGGTGTTGGAGGAAAACAGTCGTGTCGGGGGCGGGAGGTGCTGTGGGTGGTTTCATTGTAATTGTTTTTGTAATTTATGACTGGTGAGCCTGGAGTCTGGGAGGAGTGTTCCTTTTTATGCTCTTTTGTATAAATCCAAATAAATAAATTCAGGGAGAATCTCTTAGGCAACCAGGGCCTGGCCAGCATATAGCTGTTAAGATTAATATCTGCCTCTTGAACTGCACCAGAAGACCAGAGAAGGAGCTGGCAGGGATCTCAAAGAACTTTGTAGGGTGTGTTGGAAAGCCTTGCAAGTTATATGGTGCTCCGGTGGGAAGTGAGTCGTTGGGAAAAAACGATCCCAGTGGAGGGTGAAATATGGGATGTTCCAGCCAAAGTGTTTACCTTGAGTGAAAGCTATGAGTGTTTCTAGAAGAAAGGGACGTCGTAGCTCTGGAAACCATGCTGCTTTGCTCAGCCTGAAAATGCTGCTGGTACCTGGGTGAGGGACCACAACTTCCTTCTGTTCTTTTGGATGCGCTGGGAAGGGGGGGTGAGAACAAAGCCCACCCAGAAGATAAGCTGGGCAACCACAGGATTGCTACATCCCCACCATGGTTTTAGCAGATGGAGGAGGACAACAAGGGAGCGGCACGTTGGTTTATTAACAGAACAGCCAGAAGGCCAACTTCTTCTGGAGAGGAACAGGGTGCCGCCAGTAAAATGTCACCGCCCAGTTGAAGCAGTGACAGAATAATGGATAAGGGTGAGCCCCGAGGAAATTTTGGATCCTGAATGCTCTCAGATGCTGAGTTCAATAATTTTATTACACGGGTGTTCAGGGGAGTTTCTCCTGGAAACATTTGTTTTATAAATGGCTCATTTTCTAATTACATTCTGAAGGGCTGAGCAGCAACAAGAAAAAGGAAGGGGAAAAAAAGAAGAAAAAAAAAATTAAAGGGAGGACCATGAGGCTTGCCAAAGCTGCCTTAATGCACACTTGCTGCAGCTTTCACTTTGATGTGAATCAGAAACATCCACTGATGGATATCCCTTGCAGGAGATCTCCCACATGGGGAGCCTTTCACCTGTGGGACCAGGAGCGGTGGGGTGAACGAGATATAACTTCAACAGGGAGCACCTGTGGTAAGGGGTCCTCTGCTGCTGGCTGCTCTCTGCAGGTTTCACACCGAGCCCTGTTTCCCTCCCAGACAAGCCAGATCTGCAGTTTTCCTTTGCTTTTGATTGAAGAGTGCATTCACAAATGAATTCCATTCCTTTCAAAAAAATAAAGAGAAGGCCACTGTTTAATGACATCAGGCAAGATGAGCCGAGCAGCAGGGGCTCGCGGGATGACCCTCACCCATCTCCTTCAAAGAGGAGCAGGGAGAGCAAAGAGGAGAGGTTAGAGCGTTGCTGGCTGGAGCGAGGGCCCCAGCAGTCTCCTTTCGGCATGTGCCCTTATTTACAGGACTTTTTTGGCTCGGCGCTGCGAGGCCGGGTATCCCATGAAGCTGGTCAAGAGCGACTTTAAAGCCTCATCCGTAACAAGGGAAAGAGGGGAGTTAAAGGATGCATCCCGTCTTCCCGCTGGAAGGGAATCTGGTGGCCACATGTATCTACATCCTCCTACTTGATGATGATGATGAAAGATGTCATGCTAGGAAACTCTGGAGATCAGAGACACGCGGACCACATACCGGCATTTCAACACGAGAACACAGCTTCCAGCGTCTGCCGAACCTCGGAATTTGTACCTTGTAACACTAGAAATGGACATCTGTAGGCGAAAGGAAAACCCTTGTGTACACACGGGTTTTATGAAGCAAGGAGGGGGGTTCTTTCATCCCTCCAACACTGTGAGAGCAGCCCTGCTGCCAGCTCTTTCCTTTTGGATGTGAAATTCAAGTTTAGCAGCACTCGTGTGTGTGTGTGTGGATGGGTGCCTACGTGCATGGGTGCACGTGTGCGTTATTTTGGGATTAGAAATCTTTTCCAGGCTCAACAACAAAGGGTGGCACATGGCAGCTATTGTCCCCGCTCAGCCAGGGTGAAGTCGGGGGAGGTCACAGATGTCCTGACCATATTTAGCTCTCAGAACTGGATTAATTTAGTTTAGCTTAATTTTTTTTCTTCTTTTTTTCTTCCTTTTTATTTTTTTTTCTCTCTAAGAAAGAAATTGCTGGGTGGATGGCAGGAATTCAAGTCACAAGTTTCAGGACAAGTAAAGTTGGTACTCATCCTAGAGATGAGTTTCACAGAAAGACTGTTTTTCAGGGGAAGGGCAAGATTCTGGTGCCCTCCAGAGCAAGGATCCTGGCAGTCTGCCTCACCAGTCACCTTTGATAATCAGGGAGATGCTCCATACAAATCAGGAATTTTGGCTGGACCCTCTCAGAGCAAGCATGGCTATCTTCTCCTGACCATCTCCCCTACAGCCATTACTCATAGAATCATAGATTGGTTTGGATGGGAAGGGAACTTAAAGCCCATCCAGTTCCAACACCCCTGCCATGGACAGGGACACCTCCCACGGGATCAGGGTGCTCAAAGCCCCATCCAACCTGGCCTTGAACACCTCCAGGGATGGGGCAGCCACCGCTTCTCTGGGCAAGTTGTGTCAGGGCCTCACCACCCTCAAAAGAAACCATTTCTTCCTAAGATCCCATCTCCATCTCCCCTCTTGCAGCTTAAACATGTTCCTCTTCTTATCCCTGCACTCCCTGATCCAGAGCCCCTCCCCAGCTCTCCTGGAGCCCCTTTCAGTACTGGGAGGCTGCTCTAAGATCTCCCCAGAGCCTTCTCTTCTGCAGGCTGAACAACCCCAACCTTCTCAGCCTGTTCTCATATAGGGGGTGTTCCAGCCCTTGGATCATCTTCAGGGCCTCGTCTGGACTTGTAAATGTGAGGAGACAACATTCACCTGAACAATTCCTTGTACCAGCTCTTTGCAAGTCTGTCCCCTTAATCAAAATAAGAGGGAGAAAAGAAAAAAAGCCCCAACCCAGTGACCCTCCTTCTTCTTGCCAGATGAACTGTTCCTCAAAAACACCTGTCTGGTAAATTAGAGTGGGAATTGTAAACGCCAAGCACAGCATATTTTCCTTCGCCACTGATATATTGTAGTTGCATATGGTGCCCTAGGGGAAAGGCGATTGTTTCAAGTCAGATTTTCAACTCGTGAGCAAATCCTAGGGAGAGAGATTCGCTGATTTACAGTGGATCTTGAGAACATATCACCATCCCATGCCTCAGGTAAGGCAAACAGAGCAGGAGATGGTGGTATTTACCAAGACCAGGGCCACCTTTCTGGCTGGGTAGGTGGATGGGAGGACAGTATTAAACACACAGAGGCTGGAAGCAGAGCCTGAGTGATTCCCAAATACAGATGTGAATTTTAACCATTGTAAATTAAAAACCAGGAGGAGTCCCCTCTGCCTTTGGATGTTCAGGCTAAGGTTGGGGAAATGCTTTAGCCACAAACAAGTTGCCAGCATTGCTGCAAAGGAAAGAGAAGTAGCAGAGAGGAACTGAAGAGTGGACAGTGTGATTTTATGTCCCCTTTTATGTCCCCTTTTTCATAAGCCATGAGTGTGATTGACCCCACCACCCCAGAGATGGGAATTCCCAGGCAGGACCCAAGCAGGAAGCCTTAGCATATGTACTCATAAAGGCAAAGTGACTGAGGCTTTCAGATCATTTCTGACTAAATGTTAATGCAAATAAAAAGCATTTAGGTAAGTGTTTTGTCATTTGGTCCCTTCATAGCTGGAAGAAGTGATTGTTTCAGATTTAAGGGCTATGTGTTGTTTTTCTTGGCAGTTTGTGGAGTGCCTTGGTCTCCAAAGGCTTGCAATTTTAGGGATCCTTTCTGATATTTAAAAAGAAAATTTTGGCTGGAGTCCACAAGCTGCCTATAGTCACAGATACTAAAACTTCTTTCCAGTGACTGCCACTAATCACACAACACTTTTGTGCTTAACATCTTGCCCTCGAGTTGACCCAGGGACTGACGAATCCCCTTTCCTGCATGCTGAGGTTTCGGCTTCCCCCCAAAAAAAGGGTGTGCAAATAAGTCCAGCGAGGCCAGAGCAGCCTGGAAAGCTTCTGTCTCTAACAGGTAATGGCTGCAGGAGTTCAATTAAATATGTAAAAACCTAAATGTATACATATATGTTTAGGTGGTTCTGTGAAAAAAAGAGAAAAATCATAGAAACATGGAATGGTTTGCGTTGGAAGGGACCTTAAAGATCATCCAGTTCCAATCCCTCTTCTACGGGCAGAGACACCTTCCAAAATGGCCTTGAACACCTTCAGGGATGGGGCAGCCACAACTTCTCTGGGCAATCTGTGCCAGGGCCTCCCCACCCTCACAGGGAAATATTTCTTCCTATTTTCCAATCTATATCTGCCCTCTTTCAGCTTAGAACTGCTCCCCCCCATCCTACCCCCTTGTCTTATCCCTGCACTCCCCGATCAAGAGCCCCTCCCCAGCTTTCCTGGAGCCCCTTTCAGTCCTGGGAGGCTGCTCTAAGATCTCCCCAGAGCCTTCTCTTCTCCAGACTGAACAAGCCCAACTCTCTCAGCCTGTCCTCACAGCAGAGATGCTCCAGCCCTCGTATCATCTTCACGGCCTCCTCTGGCCCTGTTCCAACAGTTCCATATCCTTCTTATGTTGGGGATTCCATAGCTGGACACAGGACTCGAGGTGGGATCTCATGAGAGCAGAGCAGAGGGGTAGAATCCCCTTCCTTGCCCTGCTGATCACACTCATGACACAGCTCAGGATATGATTGGCTTTCTGGGCTCCAAGCACACATTTTTATTGTAAATGCTGGCTGTTCCCTGTGCTGTGCAATTGTTGATGCACAACAGAGGTACGAGCTAGTGAAGAGCTGGTGAGGAGTT
Organism: Dromococcyx pavoninus; assembly: GCA_033558185.1. Classification (NCBI taxonomy): domain Eukaryota; kingdom Metazoa; phylum Chordata; class Aves; order Cuculiformes; family Neomorphidae; genus Dromococcyx; species Dromococcyx pavoninus. The sequence goes on from JAUMJL010000933.1 coordinate 160,668, forward strand.
TCTTCTGAACATCACAGTATCACAAGGTTGGAAAAGATCTCTGAGATCATCTAGTCCAACCTATGACCCAACACATGTAACCTTGGTGGTGTTCAGCTGGTAGTGAAATGGAATAAATGAGAAGCAACATAATAATAGTAAATTAAAGATAGGGAGGAACTGAGGGAAGGACAGGTGTGTTTCAGTGTTATTAACAAAAATGGTCAAACAGATTATTTTTTAAAACTTAGTTTGTTAAAAAAAAAAGGACTGTCTCTTTGTATATCAAGTTTAGGTATTTATAACCCAGTTAGAGACACCAAAGAGGAGAACACGTGGATGCTTCTCTCACCTGTCTCCTGCCCTGGGGAAGCGGGGCCACGCCATGCTTCTTCATACCCTCATTACCAATCCTGCTAATTTTATTTCTGATTATTTATGTTTTTCCATGAGCAACCATTAAATGTTCATTTGTCAAAGGCTTAACACATTCCATTACACCACAAAATTTATATTTGTAACAAAACGATGTCTCAGAGTGATTCAGAATTAAATTAATGTGACATGGGCTATTTATCAATATGGCAGTTCGGCTGCTCAGGAACAAGGGATGATTTAGTGGTGTGTATGTGTGCAAACCTATGGGCTTGGACCTGGTATTTCTCTCGTTCTGCAGAGGAACTGATAAAATAATCCTCCAAAGTACCTCAACATATGGTTTAGATCGTCAAAGAGAAAAATACTTGTAAAAGCACAAAGAAGGAAACCAATAAACATGTACATCTTACTGGTTAACTCCCTTTGTAGGAAATGTAAACCATGAAAAAGATGATGGGGTTTGAATCAAATTCTGTCGTTTGTGTATTTTTTTAATTACAGTAACACACTGGCTTAAATTATAGCGTGTCCATTCAAACAATGCTAATGCAGGAAGGGGGCAGAAGCTGGTGCAGATCTGCAGTGCTGCACTGATTTACACCAGCAAAATACAGAGCCTCTTTGAGCTGCTGCCCCTCTGAACCTGCCTGGGTTTGTCACTGTTCCAGGCCTTGATGGGTTGTTTTTACTAAAAGAATGCATTTATGATACAGCATTAAATATTACACTCTTTCTTTTTTAAATAAACATGGCTTCTTTGTATGTAAGGAGAGAATCAAAGCTAAATTCCACGTGAGTTTCGGCAGAATCATGTCAGCACCTGCCACAAATTTTACCAGTTCCACATTTTTTCAAGGAAGTCTCCACTGCCCAGAGATGTGGTGGCTGCCCCATCCCTGGAGGTGTTAAAAAACCAGGTTGGATGAGGCTTAGATCAAACTGGTCCAGTGGGAGGTGTCTCTGCCCATGGTAGGGGGTTGGAACTGGGTAGGCTTTAAGGTCCCTCCCAACCCAAACCATTCTGTGATTCTATGAAAATCTTCATTTATTTGGGGGTTTGCTCTACCATACACCAGAGTTTATGCAGAATGAGAATATTGAGATTATTTTTTAAAAAAACATCCATTTTTGATACCTGGCATTTAGACAGAAACCTATTTTGAAGCATGCAATTGAGTAAAAATAGGAATCTCCTTGTGTTTTCTTGCCGATACCAGCACTAAAATAAAGCAGTCGTTGTCTGAAGCGAAGCACACCCAGACATCTGAGGCACTACTATCACAGCACCTGAGTTACTAATTTCCTGAAGTTTCCAAAATTAATTGGATGGTTGTTGAACACTTACAGAATACAAAGTGTCCGATGATGCTCGCAATAGCAGATGAATTCAGGAATGGATGAATATCTCCCCTGGCAGAGTTCTCTTTATTTTCCCATATTTTTTAAGCCAGGTGGAAACTAACCAGGCTTTTTGAATTTGTAGAATCATAGAATCATAGAATCATTAAAGTTAGAAAAGACCTTTAAGATCATCCAGTCCAACCGTCAGCCCAGCCCCACTGTGCCTGCTAAACCGTGTCCCAAAGTATACTTCTTCACCTTCTTTGAACCCCTCCAGGGATGGAGACTCCCCCACTGCCCTGGGCAGCCTCTGCCAGTGCTTCACCACTCTGTCAGTAAACAAGTCTTTCCTAATATCCAATCCAAACCTCCCCTGGCACAACTTGAGGCCAATTCCTGTTGTCCTATCACCTGTCACTTGGGAGAAGAGACCAGCACCCACCTCGCTATAACCTTTTAGGTAGTTATAGAGAGCAATGAGGTCTCCCCTCAGCCTCCTCTTCTCCAGATTAAACATCCCAGCTCCTTCAGCTGCTCCTCTTAAGACTTCTTCTCCAGACCCTTCACCAGCCTCACTGCCCTCCTCTGTACGTGCTCCAGCAATTGGAAGGTCTGTTCTGATATTGTGTTTCAAGTACTTTCAAGATCTCCTCTTTTGAGAATCTCTAGCATTCTTTGTGGGTAAACCAGCCATTTCCCCACAAATTTTGCTGTATTTTTTTACATTTTGTTGTGTCAAACTTTGCAGTTATAGCAGTGCAGGAGTTATTTATGGCTTTCCTGAACAACCTCCATTTCCTAGAAGACATTGTCTGTCACCTGCAGTAACTTCAAGGAAATTTATGAAACACACTGATAGCTCCATTTCTGATGATGTCACTCTCTTTACAGGGAATGACTCCTCCACTTATTGTCAATATTTCAAATTGAAAGTACCAAACTTAACCTTAAATGGATTCCACTTGGGTTTCTTTCTCATCGATCGCACAGATAATCTCTATCATTTCGTTATCCCCCACTCTCAGTCTTCTGAAATAATGAAATCAACTTCCCTCCTGGTCCTTTTTCCACGGCTCACCCTGAGCTCAGCCAAGAAACCCCTCCTGCACATCCCTCCATTGCACCCCAAAGCCCAGCACGATGCAGGACATAAGCCAGGTCCTCACACAGACCTCACAACACATCTCGTCTGCCTGTTTTGAAACAGGTTTCGTTGCATCTGGTAACTAAAAATACTGGTTTTAGATCACCCTCCTCTTTTGTTTTTAATATGAAACCTGCTGTTCTCTGACGGAGATGGAGAATTCTTGGGCGATGAAAGGAAATACAACTGAAAAAGATTTTTAGCAGGAACTTATGTATTTGCCATCAAATCTACTGAAAAACACACAGCTGTCCTATGGCAGCTTTTATTTACCCAGAATAACCCTTACGAAAAGACCCCATGTTGAGGCATATAAACATCTCAGAGTCTAGAAGTGCAGTTTCTGCATTTACTGATTTAACACCAAAACGAGCAGCTGGAAATCCTCCTGACCCTGGAGTTTCACCTACAATTAGGGAAAACCAACAACTGTGTTAACCATCTGCTATTTCTTTTTTGAAGACGATCAAACACTTGAGAAAAATGCTCCTTTGTAAAGTGTTATAGGGGGAAAAATGCATGACGTGGGTCCTTATTTATCTAGGAAAGCAAATAAACCTCTTGTCTCACAAGGGGAATTAAATGGAAACTCCCCAGGACACAGATCGTGTGTGAAGTCAGCCAGAAGACCTGCCTTGGGATATTCATGGCCCCAGCATGTTTCTGTTACGCTTTTCTTCACCGCACACCTGGTGTAACTAATGTGCTTCCAACACTCCGAAGTTGCTCGCTCTCCAGCCAGGCCACCACGTCAATACGTGCACCTTGAAGTCTTTAAATCCTCAGTCCCTTTTCACATTTTTCCTTTTGCTTCATGCAGTAATCTTGTAGCCTGTCTTTCTGAACCAAACTCACGCTCTCCAGTGCCATTCAGTGACTGCCAATGCTTAACATGCACAGTTGAAGACCACAGTGCTGGAAGAAAATGAGGAACAGTTGCTGGAAGAAAAATGGTAGCATGAAATTTTGCACCCAAACATCAGATTTTTTCATAAATTCTTTCTTTTTCTTTTTATTAATTCAATAATCTTATTCAAGATACTTATTAATTACTTATTAATTCAAGATACTTATTTGGGGGCTGTCTCTTCTTCCCCCCAGGACCATGCCCAGTGTTCTTCCTTTCCTTCCAGCTGCGCTCACCTGCCTGATGCTCCAGACAAACCCAGCTCCAGATAAAGCAGTTGTGCAGCCTGCTGAGGGGGAAGCCCATGTGATGGTGTCTTGAGGTCATTTTGGCTCATGCTTTCCATTAGATGTAAAGCTGGATCATGCTTTCCATTAGATGGCTTTGGGCTGGTGTTTCTGTCATTTCAGCTCCCTCTTTCTGCCAAGGAGCTGAGTTCCTTCCCTGGGGTCAAGGATGGAGGGTGGTTGCTCTGCCCTCAGATTTGGAAAGGGGGTGTTTTCCTGCACACAGGAGCTTTTAATGATGTGTCTGAAAACCCTGCAGGCAACACATACTTGCACACCCAACCACAACCCAGGAGGTCTCACCACGCAGGCTGGTGATTTGCAGCTATGCTGTAGGTCGTGAGGATGAGGGATCTTCTCTCCAGCCATCTGAAAATGCTTCAGCAGCGGGCATCTGTCTTTCTAGCAGCTTCTAAAACTCAGGCTGTCCTCATGGGGATGCCACAACTCTTCAAAGAAGGACTCGACAGCCGAGGCATGTCCCTCTATGGCTCTATGGGCAAGAGGATGAGGTGCTGGACTGGGGGATGCCGTGGGCAAGTGGCTGAGAGGCACCCCATGGCACCCCAGCTGCATCCACACCACGTGGAGGTGAGTCTGGGTGTGTGTCTGGCCAAGCCAGAGGAATGCAGATGAAACCTCTTTCCAATACATAATAAAAGGAGAGTGAAGCCAGCTGGAATATCCTGTACATTAAGTGTGATGACTAACTATAGCAGATGTTGGTGCGTTTGTTAAAGTTTCCACCAGAGAAGGAGGGACTGGAATATGAGCATTTGAAAATCAGAGGTAAGCCATGAGTTAGGAAACAGGAGATGAAAGGGAATGGAGCTGTGGGGAGGGAATGTGGCTGCTGGATTGGGAAGGAGGATGAGGGGGGAAATTGGGGTCTGGGGTTAGGGGCCAGGGGAAGTTTACAAGGCCTGGGCAGGGGGTGTGGTGTGCATAAGGCTCCTTCATCAGGAGGGAAGGGCTGTGGAGCCTTCTGCAGAAAAAAGTCAGATGGCTCTCTTCCCAAGGGTGAAAGAGATGGAAAATCACACACATGGCTTTGGGTAGACATGGAAACCAGCACTGGGGAGCTGTGCACTCATCTCCCACTCTGAGGCACCACCAGAGGAACTTCTGAGGTGCCTTATCACAGCTCAATGCTGGCTGTGTTCTAGAAACCAAGAACCTCTCTGCCAAGACTTCTCCTTTGCCTTCTGTGGAATATTAGGTCTTAACAGGTGATGGTCCTCTTGATGTGCTTACACTATACCCAGGTTTGAGTCCCAGAGCCACCTTATGTTATATTCAGAAGAAAGGGTAAATGCATTTAATTAAAATTATTGATTAACTGATGTGCTTTATTGTCAATACTCTTTTCTGAGAAGTGTTTATGCAGTTAAGTGGAGCTGATACTTAAAAATTGTGACGTGAACATTCCTGATTGATCTCTCTCTCTAACAAAAAAGAAAAGAAAAAGTGGACTGTTAGGGTAGCTCAAAAAACCTAAAATGTATTTTAAAAAATGGTTAGAAAACTTTTTTTGTGGCTTAAAAGAGACCTGCATTACATTTGTTTTATCTATTTTGAATTGTCTCCAAGATTAGGTTGGAATATTTTGTTTACAGAAAAAAATTATATATTACTAAAAACATAGTCTCCAGTCAGCAAAATCAGCCCTACAAAGGAAATCACAATTTTATGGCAATTTTAGAAAACTTAATTTCTTCAAATTCTGTAAATAACTTGGTGTGATTTTAAAACCACAAACTAAAAAGCATAACCATCATTTGAATTTTACCTTCTCCCTCACCATTCAAATATTTTCCCACAATACGTCTATTGGCCAATATTTCAGCAAAAATTAGAAGATAAATCTTATTCCCTGAAAAAACGTTGATGCAAATGGAGTAGGAAGCACCCAAAATCAATTTATTAATATGGGTGCACACCTATCCAAATTGATTTTTCTTCTTTTAATGTTAAAATAATTATAACATGATTTATCAGCTGACGTGTGGAGCCGTTTCCCTCAATACTTAGGAACTGCCTGCTGTGAGTCTGATGTAACAGTTCCTGAGATTTAGTCAGCCAAGCTTTCCTCTCTGCACAAGGTGACACCACTCAGAGTTTAAATTCCTTATGCACAAAATTCCCATCGAGTACTTAACAGAAGCTCCAGGAAAGCCGGGGAGAGGCTCTTGATCAGGGAGCACTGTGACAGGTGATGGGAACAGTTTTCAGCTGAAAGAGGGGAGATTGAGATGAGATCTTAGGAAGAAATGTTTTCCTGTGAGGATGGGGAGGCCCTGGCACACGTTGCCCAGAGAAGCTGTGGCTGCCCCATCCCTGGAGGTGTTCAAGACCAGGTTGGATGGGGCTTTGATCCCCCTTTGATCCCTTCCATGGAGGGGGGTTGGAACGGGATGGCCTTGAAGGTCCCTTCCAACCCAAACCATTCCATGATACTATGAAAATTATGAATGGCAATGACTAGAGAATACATGTAACTGATCTAAGTGTTCCTGAAAAAAATTCTTCCTAGTTATTTCTAGTTTTCCCACACAAAATAGTAATTTTTGTTATATGAGTGGTTTCAGCAGTATAAAAAATCTGAAAGTCTCTATTTAATTCTTTGGTTTTTTCCCCAGAAATTAGACAGTGCCAGCAGCTTAAGGTAGTGACTTGGGTTTCTTTCACTGTTGTCAATGTTAAAAGGCAAAGCAGATGATCAGCTCTGGTAAGACAAGTTCTTCTGTTAGCCCAATTGGCCACTCTAATAAAATCATTTTCACTTTGGATCTACTGCTTTATTGTCTTAGCCTTTCCTTGGCAAAGATGAACACTGGGGGGAAAAGGCACCAAGGTTCAGCTTGGAAAAATAGAAGTTCTGGAAGAAAGATTAAAACAAATGAAATATCACTGGCTTGGCTAGCAGCAACTGGGGGAGAATGAAGCAAATATTGGAATGACATAAATCCTGAGGAATTAGAGAGTTATAAGAAAAGGCTGAAAGTGAAGGAGGTAAAATTTTGGCTGTCTAGCCACAAAAGTTTCCTGGTGCAGATATCCATTAGCAAAGTGGTCCTACGAGGAAATGGTGAAGGATATATAACGCATGACGTTTATAACTAGACTAAACAAAAACTTCACAGACCTTCCTTCACAGACAAGTGCCCCAAAAATCCACTTCTACATCCCATGTGATCCCATGTGTTGTGTGATCGGCCAAGTCCTGCAGGAGGCAGTGACTTTTGTTCTTGAACCACTGCCCAGCCGCACCTGCACGTTGGATGATGCTGAACTCTGACCAGAACAGCCTTAAGTCACAACCAGCCCTGAACTAAAATATCCCCTGGCACAACTCCTTGATGCCAGGCCAGGCTTTGGCAAGAGGAAAAACCCTGCTGATAATACAGCAAGGGTGGTTCCACCCTTCTCGGCACTTTTGATGATGCGTTGGGATGACCTTGGGTTAGGTCATGCTGGAAAACTCTAAAAGTCTTGGGGTCTGCTGTCAGGATGGCCTTTCACAACTGTAAACATGACTTCAAACCTGCCTTTACATTTCTGTGTTTAATCACCTGCTCCCGCTCTGTTCCTAAAGTTTTTTTGCTTCGTTTAGGGTCTCATTATACCCTACTGCTACCAGACCTGAGCATGCTCACCATTACCACATCTCTTGAGTGCCCTTCCTTTCTCCACTTCCTAGTGGGGTGAGCTGGTGTGACACCATTTGCTCTGTGAGGGTGAGGATGAGACTTTTCCACTGCAGCAGAACATGAGAAATGTCTTCAATTTGGATTCATCCTTGTTTTTTCCACTCTTTAAGACCTGAAGAAGTATTAATCCAATAATAGTAACCAATAGAGCTGTGATGTCCTCCTCATTGAAGACTGTCGGTGGTGTAACGATGAGGAGATCAGCTGGAAGAGATTTCTCAAGGATAAGCTCAACTTTTAGCCTTACACCTCTGGTGCTGGTGATCTTCTTCCACAGGCCTGCTTCCTGCAACAGCTTTTATTGTACCGAAAGGCCTAAAGTTTCTTTTTGTCAGACTTTGGAAGGAGCCCCTCATTTTATTCTGCTTCTTGGAGGTTTTTTTTGATATCAGAAACCAGACACAATGCTTTCTGCAGAGGATTAGACTCTTTGGAGCTCTTTTTCTCTGCAGTTTTTCTGGTCTGCCTTAGGAAAGTCTGGCAAATTATTGAAGGGCAATATGGACTCTGTGGCCATTTGAGAGCAGGATACAAGTGTGCACCCAGCTGAACTGGCTCGTTTGAGACCGTACCTGAAAGCCAGGACACTTTCTTCTTCCCAATTGTTGTTGTGCAAGTCAATGACCAACACTGGAACAGTGGGAAGCAGAGGCATGCAAAGAATTTCATCAGTCAACTGCAGCTTTGTTTCCTTCCCACCTTGTCCATGGGTTTTCCATGACAGATAAAGCGTCACTCCAATAATGAAAACACATAAACTCACATATATCTCCATTAATTGAGTGGTGCAGCAAGCTGGCCTTCAAGAATTGCTTTTGTTCATGGATAAAGTGAGATTTTAGCTTCCAAAATCATCTTTGGACACAAAGAAGAGGACAAATCAGCTCTCTGTGGCACTGCCAGTTCAGTGTGCAGCAAGAAAAGTCTCACATATCTACCACACATGTCTCCTGAAAGTGAGGAGAGACAACGAGGCTTGTCTGTCTATTGTCTTACAGTTGCTCAGGGTTTTTCTTTTTCCCAGCTAGGAAAGAATTGCATTTAGTATGGTGACTCCTCTGTATCCCAAGGGGCAGCAGTGGGAGAAATGTTCTCATTCCTTGAATACTATTGTACTGAGGTTCCCACTGTAGTGTGTACTCATAAGCCGGTGGGACATCTCTCCATGATGCTGGCAATTACAGCCCATTCAAGAATGGATGGGAAAAGATCTGTGCTACTCATCTCCACAGGAGTACAGTTAAATAGGAGTTACATACAGACCCCAGCTTACTGGCATCTGGAGGAAACTCCGATGATAGCTTTCAGACGTCAGATGTGTTCCAAATTCTCTCTGTGTGATGGAGTCCTCAAACAACATCTCTTAAAACTGATGGGGACAGCAGTATTATTCGGTTGAATCCAGTTTCCACACTCTGGAAAGCTCTCCATGAACTGATTCTCACACATCCAGTAGGTGCTTGTGTAGAGAAAAGGTGTTCGTATTAAGGTAGGAGATGTCTCAATTAAAATGCCAATGGAATTCTCTAGCTCTCCTTAGTCAGCCCTGAAAGCCAGAACTAGTGAATGTGTCTTGCCTCTTTTTCCTACTCCAAAATGTCAATTTTTGGGATCTCTTGCCACCACTTTTGCAGTGGTCACCAGCGCTGGGGCTGATAGTACAAAATGAAACCCCACAGTCAGGCTGTGAACCAGCTCCCTCAAAAGCCAGTCTACTGGAGACCTTGGTGTGGTCACTGAGTCCCAGTCCTTCTGGGATGGAAAATCCTAGGAAGAACACCATATCCGCCTGCAGACACTGCCAAGAGAGATTTAATCTGAGGCCATGATTTTCTCATGAACATGAAAAACACGTCGTCCTAAAATTCATGGCTTTCTGATAATTTCTGTTGGCCTCTCTGAGCCAAGCCTAAAGGTGAATATTGGGGTGTGAGCTAATGCCTGTCTCTGGCAGAAGCTTCTGCAGTTGAGGTTGCCAGGTGAGATGTTTAATGGGTAATCATTCTGTTTCTTAAAGCTTTCCTTCAGCATGACAAATAATTATGAAATAACAATGAAGAACTAATGCCAGTGTTTGTCATAGATGAGTTGAAGTAAATTGTTACATCATCTCTGTTAACACTGTTGTTAGTGTTAGTATGATCCCTGCTCATCTGGGGAGTCCAGGGCAGAATGGGTCCTACTGGTCAAATCTTCCAAAACTGCCTTGTTAACACCAAGTAGAGATGGCTCTACAAATTAGCCTTGTCTGAGTGGCTGGTGCTGCTGTTGACCTCCAGAGTAGGGAGAGGGCGGCACTGCCTGTGGTGGTGTTGGCAGGGTACAGGGCATTTAGCTGTTATAGAACCACGGAGTGTCTTGAGTTGGAAGGGACTCACAAGGAGCACAAAGTCCAGCTCTTGTCCCTGCATTTGGCCAACTCCAGCATTCACCTTGGACATATGATGTAAATTTTGAAATTGTCCTATGTAGGGATAGGAGTTGGACTAGATGCTCCTTGTGAATCCCTTCCAATTCAGGTCATTCTATGATTCTATATTTCTGAGGGTGTTGTTCAAATGCTTCTGGAATATTGTCAGGCTTGGCACAGTGACTGCTTCCCTGGGGAGCTGTTCCAGTGCTCCACCACCCTCTGGGTGAAGAACGTTTTCTTAACATCCAACCTAACCCTCCCCTGGCACATTTTCCTGACATCCCCTCGGGTCCTGTCATTGGTTACCAGAGAGAAGAGCTCAGTGCCTGCTCCTCCTCCTTCTCTTGTGAGGAAGCTGCAGACCATGATGAGGTCTCCCCTCAGTTTTCTCTTCTCCAAGCTGAGCAGACCGAGTGACTTCAGCTGCTCCTCATACGGCTTCCCATCTAAACCCTTCACCAACTCCGTGCCCTCCTCTGGACACTCTCCAGTGCTTTGATGTCCTTTTTATCCTGTGGTGCCCAAACAGCCCCCAGTGCTCCGGGTGGGGCCTCCCCAGTGCAGAGCAGAGCGGGACAATCCCCTCCCTCTACCGGCTGGCGATGCCGTGTTGGATGACCCCCAAGACATGTTTGGCCCTCTTGGCTGCCAGGGCACTCTTGGCTCCTGTTCAACTTGCCATCGACCAGAGTCCCCAGGTCCCTCTTCACAGGGCTGCTCTCCAGCCTCTCTCTCCCCAGTTAGCACAGTCAGAGTGACAAGCCTTTCCCTCATTTCATTAAGCACCCGAGTTTCTGGCATTCCTGCCAAATGCTAAGTAGGGCCATTTTCAAGAATGACAGCTGCATTGAGATGTGCAGGCTTAATGACTTAATGGAGTTTGGTCCTTGGCAATGGAATTATTAATCAGCAGGGAGGTCTCCCATGTGTGTGTTGGGTTGTTCCTTCATCGAGGCAGGGATGTGGAGCAAGCACGGAAAGAGTGCGAGGGAGCTGAAACACTATCTCCTATGGCCTTGGTGTGTCATCTTCCTGAAAGGAGATGGCTGGGCATTGGAGAAAGCAAGCCAGGGACCCTTTGATGTCACACACCTGGGTCTATCTGTTCCTCACAGTGGATGGAGGGGTTTGGTGAAAAATGAAAGGATTAGAAACAGGTGGGAAAGGACTTTTGCATTTGCAGCTACAAAGCAGTTGCAGATTGGACCTCTGTGTTATGGTGGGGTGGCTGTGGGACACAGTGATGCCACAGATGCCACATAGATGGCACCCAGGCCAGGTGAGAGCTCCTGATGATTTTCATCATTGTTTCAACAGCTGGAACATTTGCTTTGGGGTTTTTGTTTTCTTTCTTTTTTTCTGGCTTGTAGCACTCCAGGCTTGGGGAAGAGTGGCTGGAGATCTGCCTGGCAGAGAAGGACCTGGGAGTGCTGCTTGACAGTGGCTGAACATGAATCAGGAGTGGCCTAGATGGCTAAGAAAGCCAACAACATCCTGGGTTGAATGAGAAACAGTGTGACCAGCAGGAGCAGGGAAGTGGTTGTGCTCCTGGACTTGTCACTGGTGAGGTCACACCTTGAGTACTGAGTTCAGTTTTGAGCCCCTCACTCCAAGAAGGACATTGAGGGGCTGGAGCGTGTCCAGAGAAGGAAACGGAGCTGGGGAAGGGGCTGGAGAACAGGGGTTCTGGGAGTGGCTGAGGAAGCTGGGGCTGTTCAACCTGGACAAGAGGAGGCTGAGGGAAGACCTTATCACTGCCCAAAGCTCCCTGAAACAAGATGGAAGAGAGGTGGGTGTTGGTCCCTTCTCCCAAGTGACAGGCGATAGGATGAGGTGAAACAGCCTCAAGTTGCACCAGGGCAGGTTCAGATTAGATTTCAGGAAAAATTTCTTCACTGAAAGGGTTCTCAGGCCCTGGCAGAGGCTGCCCAGGGAGGGGGTGGAGTCCCCATCCCTGGAGGTGTTTAAAAGAGAGGTAGATGAGGTGCTCAGGGATCTAATTTAGTAGTGCACGGGGATGGTTGGACTTGGTCTCGAAGGTCTTTTCCAAAAAGATGATTCTATGATTCTATAAAAGGATTCTTTCCTTGCCTTCTTATCCCTCTCCTCATAGGAACAGATTCAGCAAGGGCTAAAGAGGGGAGCAGCTCCCCTCTGACTTTCAGGGATGAAACAGCCGACAGCAACTCAGGTGTTGATGGCAGAGAGGTCTTAGTTCTGGCACTGGGTATCCTGGCAGACAAAATAAACACATTGCACTGAGAATCTGAATAGCTGTAGCATGAACAGAGAAGAAGGAATAACATACTGAATCCCTTTGTTATCCTTGCTTTCCTATGGGAAACACAGGAGAATAGCTCTGATGTCTCCTAATCCTCAGCTAACTCCTGTGTCAACTGTGAGACGGAGTAAGGGTGAGTGTTTTTTTTTTCCACTATCCTCTGGACTGGGACCTGGAAGGAGAGTTTTAAAAGGCTCTAAACCCCAGGATTTATGTTGCAACAGCAATAAAACCCATTGGGGTATATGCTATAGGGATAGCTAATAGACACCTCGGGTGGTGAGATGCATTAAGACCATTGCTGTGTGGATTAATGTCCCCATAAAACACATCCCGTTGTGTGACATTGTTGGGAGGAGAATGAAGCCATAACTCTGAGGTTCACCGGGTGAGTGCCCACCCCAGCTCCATGCTTGCAGATGGATCCTCAGCCTGGGGCTGGAGGCTTTCAGGACTAATACAAAACATTTGTTATAAAACTGCCCCTTTCCTCTCATCCAACACCGAACGGCACAGCCCAGGGTCCTTTCCCCACTGACTCATCCTCTTTCCTGCCACACCACCAGCATTTCCAGCTCCCTGGTCCCCATCTGGGGCTGCATGCGTGGTTAGCTCGAGGCAATCCTTTGTCAGATGGGGATGTTCTGCCCAGATGACGGCAAACAACAGGTTTGGCAGGGCTGAGGGTGTAAATAAAAGAACCTGACTCCGCCAGGGCTGCTGAGCGGCCGCCACAGAGAGCTTTGAAAACTGGAAAGTATTATATCATTTATTAATAGGCATTTATGTTACACTCCCCACCAGAGTGTGCATGTCCCTGATGACAGAAGTGCTTACGAGTGCTAATGAGGCAGAACGGAGAGGAAAAAATGGCCCTGTGGGTCTGGGACTGGCTGGGGAGTCGGGACATGTGAGCTCAGCTCCTGGCTCTGCTGCTGCCTTTGACGACCTTCAATGGGGTTGCTGAGCCTCAGCTGGTGCCTCACATCCCTCCCTGCCAGCTGGGGTGGATGGGGATGCTCGGCCTTTACTTGTGGGTTTCAGGCAGGTAACAACTCCTTAATTAATGAGGGGGAATGATAAATAGGGATTTGCCTGCAAGCTATGTTTTCTTCCCTCTGGTTTCTCCTAGAATCATCTCCAGGACCAACGTCCTCCCTGTCTCCCTCTTTGTGCTTTACACCATCACAGAAAGGGTCTTTATGTGAAGAAAGGGTCTGGATTCAATGACCTCGAGGGTCTTTTCTAACCAAGCGATTCTATAATTCTGTATAGTTCTGTGAAGGAGCAAATGCAGAATGCAGAGGGGAGATATATGAATGGGATTTGCAACAAGACACACACCATCCTTTGGCCATCCAAGGCTAAAGACACCCTCTCAGTGCTCACAACTAGCACATTTTAAACGATAAGTAGGTGTTGGGTTTGGGTCATAGGTTGGAATAGATGATCTCAGAGCTCTTTTCCAACCTTGTGATACTGTGATTTCCGTGGCGCATCCAAGGAAGAACGTATCCCAGAGGTTTGCCTTGGCCTTCTGGGTGTAGATTGACAGTTGAGACACTGAAATATCCCCTAGAAATACCTATCACCACTTCAGGGCTGCAGACCTGAGCTGTGCCTGAGATGTGTCTGAGGCACATCAAGGAACACTGACTCATGCATCCGGAAAGCTGCGAGGGAGTAATTGTTTTTCAGATGGGATTAAAATGCTTACAGGGTATTCGTGGGTGCTATTTTAAGGGATAATACCAAAGCAACTTTAGAGGCAACAGAAAGCCCCTCTGTTGACTCTGATGGCCATTAGCAGGCTGGGATGAGATATGGCACATTGTTTGGAAAAGCAGTGGGCTGAGCTGTGTTTATCTTACAACGGCTGTTTGAATAAGCTCCAACAGCACAGGGATGTGCGCTGCCTCGGAGAGGGGTGCTCTGGGACAGCCACTTCTGTCCACCTCAGGGCCCTGACTGATCTTTCCTCTCTATCCTTCTCCACCAAAGCTTCCTGACAGGGAGTTCTGAGTGTCTGACTTGGGACAAAGGTCCTGGTGCGAGGTAGTACTTTAGGAGGACCAAAATTCATGTGCAGTGCCCCGGGGGAAGGTTGCAAGTGATGCTTAGCTGGTGAAGGCTCCCTAAAGGACCACAGCACAGCTGCTTTGTGTTGACTCACTTTGGTCTTAGCACCAGAACCACGGGAAAATACAATAAACATATTTAGCAGCCTTCCAGTAACCCTACAGGAAAGCTGGGGAGGGGCTCTCTATCAGGGAGTGCAGGGACAAGATAAGGGGGAAGGGTTTTCAGCTGAAAGAGGGGAGATCGAGATGAGAAGATCTTAAGAAGAAATATTTTCATGTGATGGGGGGAGGCCCTGGCACAGGTTGCCCAGAGAAGCTGTGGCTGCCCCATCCCTGGAGGTGTTCAAGGCCAGATTGGATGGGGCTTTGAGCCCCCTGATCCAGTGGGAGGTGTCCCTGCCCCATGGCAAGGGGGTTGGAGCTGGATGATCTTTAAGTTCCCTTCCCACCCAAATCATTCCATGATTCTATGACAAGAGGTGAGGGCTTGTGTTATAACCACTGGAGACATCCAGAAGCCAAGGCTGTCACAGGCATGCACGAAACTTGTGCTACATGCAGGGAAAGGCAAGCAACATGCAGCCTGCAGTGAATTTCTACACCTTGCATTTTCTCCCCTTCCTCAGAGTGGCAATGTCTGCTCAGCACATCTTGTGAGCAAAAAGCAGCTGAAGTAGAGCTAAAATAAACTGGATAACTGAAAGAGAAGAGAACACAGCTACAGCACAGCTTTGTGTAAGACCTCATTCCTTAGTAGTAGTAAATAAAAATAGTTTTGTGTTTTGTTATGGTTTTTGTTTTTGTTTTTTTTTCTCAGTGACTCACAGCACAGACATTGCATGGAAAGGGCACTCGAATCAACAGCCAGGGGAAAAAAATACAGAAATGGAAAAATGATCATCACAGTGCATTTTTCCCCTTTCATCTCTTACACCTGTGTTTGACTTCAGCCAGCGTTACATAAATCCTTTAAACATCTGTCTAAGGCACTTATGAAATAAGCTGAAATGGTCTCAGCCAGGCTAACAGTTCATTCTCAGGGATAGCTGTATGTTTAAACCCAAACAGGTTTGCAGAGGTGGCCGAGCCAGGCAGGCAGCAGGCTTCCCATTAAACCCTGCTTATCCAAAATGTTGAAACCTGTTTGTGCCAGAATTTCTCCTGCAGGCACCACCTTATGAAAGACTCTATTTATAGCTGTGAACTTAAGAGAGAGGCAACAAAAGTTTGCTGGAGTGTAGTGGCTAACTTACAAAATCACACTCTGCAGAAGACTCCTTTGCAGTGTGAACATTCCTAGCAGGGAAAGAGAGCCATAGGGTGGGAAAACAGTAGTTTGGAATAATGTTGGAAAGATGTGATTATGTCTAAGGAGCAGACCGTTAGAGGAGGTGCTCATATCCTCTGAAAGGTTGAAGGTGGTCCTTGCCTACATGAGGTCAGAGCACCTGGTTGTGACCATGGTCATGACTTTGTGCTAACACAGGGCAGGGTTGTGCTGTTTCTCTTCTTCTGCTGTGTTTCATTGGTGATTATTCCATGGCTAGTGTCTGAAAACCTCTTTGCAGTCACAAGCTCTGCTACCTGGAGAAACTAATTGGATTTGCAGAGATGATCCTTTTCTTTCCACCTCCCCTGAAGTCTGCTGAGTCTCCACCAAAGAAGACAAAAATAACAGCATGGTTTGAGTTTGGGTTTTGTGTTTTGACTGATCTTTGAACTCTGTTCTGGCACAGAGCTAGCTCTGCACCCTTTCTGACCCTTGCCAGGTCCACGCCAGGGTCTGAGAGTGTCACAGTCTATCACAGGGCTGATTTTGTATCAAAATACTTGGAAATCTGCTGCTGAGCAAGGTAAGCCCTTGGCTTGTGGGTGCTGGTGTTGCCCTGTTGGAGTCGATGGGACCACAGACAGCAACAGCAGTGGGATGCACGCGGTGCCACGAAGAGCATCCTGTGTGGGGAGGGAGGTTCCTGGGCATGCCACCCATCCATTTTGGGACCTTGATAAGCAGCCTGCCTTCTCCAAGTGCCCTTGCATTGTATGGCTCACATTCAGCACTGCTCCTGCTGCTTTGCACAAGCACAGGACCCCAAGAAAGCTTAGACCTCCTCTGAGCTTAGCAAAGAGAATGAAGGCTCACAATTGCAAAACTGGAGTCTCTGGCTGTTCTTGATTTACTGGTAAGTCTAGAAGAAAATTTAAGATTTCTCTTTCTGGTGAAAAATCTATTTTTCCCTTGACACAATTCAGAAGTATTAAAAGAAATTTATTCAAACACCTTTGATAAAAATCTTCCCTGGGTTGTGATCAAGGCAGGTCAACTTCTGCATTGGGTTTATCTCACCTCATGAATTTAGGCTGTCTGTTTACCTATGAATTGGTTTCTACTTCTGCAAAAGTATCTGCTGTTCATCAATATTTATTGGATGTTGTCATGCGGTTTTTGTTGACCTTTTTGCTTTGTTGTGTGCATTCACAGTGAAGATTTTTCAAAACCTAAGGATGTTTCTATTCCACTGAGCCAAGATGCTGTCTTGACCCACGATCCTAACATGTGCCTTGCACGCGTTAACTATCCTGTAACAGTTCAGTAAAATTTAGAGAGTCTTATTCTAGAAATCAGAAATTAGGAAGAATTCAAATTTCTTGCTTGATGTCATGGAGGAAAAGCTTCCAGACAGCCACTGAAAGTCAATATATTGCTATATTCAAAAGACACTCCGCAAACAAGGAGAGCTGCAACAAGAGCCACTGGTGAAAGAAGATACTTTTCAGCATGTGTTGAAGTGGTAAGCCCTGGCCTTCCTACCTCGACTGAATGGCAGATACCTTGTTCTTCAGGACTCTGCCAGGTGAGATTGCCCCTCTGAGCACACAGAACCAGTATCAATAGCTCTTGTGTTTGAAATTCATGTCCCGGTGCCTCAGCCTACTTGATATTTCATGGAATCATAGAATGGTGTGGATGGGAAGGGAACTTAAAGCCCATCCAGTTCCAATGCCCCTGTCATGGGTAGGGACACCTTCCACTGGATCAGGGGGCTCAAAGCCTCATCCAACCTGGCCTTGAACACCTCCAGGGATGGGGCAGCCACCACTGCTCTGGGCAACCTGTGCCAGGGCCTCCCCACCCTCACAGGAAAATATTTCTTCTTGAGATCTCATCTCAATCTCCCCTCTTTCAGCTTAAACAGGTTCCCCCTCTTCCTATCCCTGTGCTGCCTGATAAAGAGCTCCCCCTCGCCCTCCTGTAGGCTCCCTTTAGGTACTGGAAAGCTGCTACAAGTCTCCCTGCAGCTTTCACTGCATCAGAAACAGCATGGCTGGGGGACCAGGGAAGGGATCATCCCCCAGCACTCAGTGCTGGTGAGGCCATGCCTCGAATCCTGGCTTCAGTTCTGGGCCCCTCACTTCAAGAAGGAGACTGAGGGGCTGGAGCACATCCAGAGAAGGCGATGGAGCTGGGGAAGGGGCTGGAGAACAGGAGTTCTGAGAGCAGCTGAGGGAAGTGGGGCTGTTCAGCCTGGAGAAGAGGAGACTGAGGGGAGACCTCATCACTCTCCGAAGCTCACTGAGATTGACGCAAGGTTGGGTCTCTTCTCCCAGGTAACAAGCAAAAGGACAAGAGGAAATGGCCTCAAGTTGCACCAGGTAAGGTTAAAATTAGACATCAGGAAATACTTCTTCACCTAAAGGGTTCTCAGGCACTGGCAGAGGCTGCCCAGGGGGCTGGCTGAGTCAACGTCCCTGAAGGTATTTAAAAGTTGAGGTGCTCAGGGATCTGGTTTAGTAGTGGACAGATAGGGCTGGACTCAATGGCCTCAAAGGTCTTTTTCAACCAAGAATTTTTATGATTCTGTGATTCTATGATTCTCTTCTTCAGGCTGAACAAGCTCAACCCTCTCAAACCTGTCCTCGTATGTGAGGATCTCCAGTCCTTGGATCATCTTCGTGGCCTCCTATGGACTCACTATAATAGATCCACATCCTTCCTGTGCTAGGGAAGCAAAAAATTTTTGTGTAACAAAAACTTTGATTTGTAATGAATTATTTAATTCTTGTATTTGGAACTCTTGGAACTGCTGGAATGTGCCATAAAATTAGATGGGACCTCCAGTGCCACCAAGTGTAAACCGTACGTTTGCACAGCATCAAACAGGTTGGTTTAACAACTCTGTGCTGACTGGGTGTGTGAAAAAAATCAGACCTCCAGCCAACAAATAATGGGCAAAGCCCTGGTGTAGAACTCTATCAAAATGCCCTCTCCCCTTGAGGTGACACCGTGGAGAAGGCAACTACCATCTCTGTGTCATCTGGTTGTGGGAGAAGGCTGGAGCATTTTGTGACAGCCACGTAAGCTTTGCAGGGGATCATAGAATCATTTGGTTGGAAAAGACTTCTGAGATCATTGAGTCCAACTGTACCTGTCCTCTTACTAAACCGTGTCCCTGAGAAACTCATCTACCCACCTTTTAAACCCCTTCAGGGATGGAGACTCAATCACCTCCCTGGGCAGCTGTTCCAGTGCCTGAAAATGCTTCCAGTGAAGAAATTTTTCCTAGTATCTGGTCTAAACCTCACGTGCACATTAGGAACAGGAAAGCAGACGTGTTTGCCCCATGCAGTCAGCTGAGCCCAAGACATAACGAGCCTCTGGAAAAACTCCATGAGCGAAAATCCTATACCTTGGTTTAAAAATATGCTCCTCTTCTCAGCCCATCTATATCACAAAGTGAGTTTTCAGCCCATCTGTTTAGCAATTAGGCATTAATGTTGATACACAGGGCTCTGCCAAAAACCTGAACTGAGTGCCACGGTGCAGACAGACCCTCTCTGTATTTCAGCACCATTTCCTTCTGTCCTGATGCTCTCTTGATTGAATTGCTTTGCGGTTTCAGCCCTGCAGCTCACAGAATCACAGAATCATCTGGTTGGAAAAGACCTTTGAGATCATCGAGTCCAACTGTACCTGTCCACTACTGAACTATGACCATAAGAAGATCATCAACCCATCTTTTAAACAGCTCCAGGGATGGGGGACTCCACCATTTCCCTGGGAAGTTTCTACCAGTGTCTGATCACCATTTCAGTGAAGAAATTTTTCCTAAAATCCAATCTGAACCTGCCCTGGTGCCACTTGTGGCCTTTACCTCTTGTCCTATCAAATTCTATTAAGGTAGTGTTCAGTGTAAGGGATGGCAGGGATGATGCTGCTGTGGGGGAGTTTTTATTTATATATCAGGTCTTAAATTCTGTTTATGCCCAAAGTTCCATGTGCATAAAACTTTTTGGCATTGCTTCTGAGGCACTTTGATGGCTGAAAATGTTCAGGGCTGCCTACAGCTGAAATAAGGCTAAAGAGAACCCTTCCCAGGTCCAGGCTGGGTGCTGTGCTGAGGAGGCCTGATGAAGGTGCTGAGGAAGGACAACATGGTTGGTGTCCCCAAGTTTGATCTGGATTTTTCTGAAGCTGGGAGGAGAGAATGATGTCCCTTAAACACAGCCAGATACCAGGTTGCCTTCACTGTATCTTGCTGCACAGGTGGATGGACCGTACTGCTCTCTTATAGAATCATATAATGGTTTGGGTTAGAAGGGATCTTAAAAATCATCTGGTTCCAACTCCACTTCCATGGGCACAGACATCTCCCACTACACCAGGCTGCTCAAGGCCTTTGCATTGTGCTTGTTTTCATGGAGGAAAGGGAATGGAGCATCTCCTGAGGGAGGACCAGGAGATTGCCCAAAATGGGTTGAGCTGACAACTCAATATGCTCTTCTCAGCATGGCCTCTTTCCCCTGGGAAAAGTTTTTCCTGTGTTGTGAGAATACCTGTTTAGGTGCAAACAGTTAATAACAAAGTAGCAGTAGCTTACATCCACAGATCTTGCATTTTCTAGCATGAAGAGCACTTCATTCCCTTTATGCTGATCTTTTCCATCTGCTCTTTACTGCCTGCAAGGTATTTCCATGTGAAAAGTAGCTCAAGCCTGCCGTTTCCAAGCCTCATCCAGAGGTTATGTCAAGCATGAACATTTTATCATTAAGGGCACTAATACTTTGCACATACACAAAATTTGTCTTCTGATTATCCCCAGCTTGTATTACAATGCATTTTGCAGGCACTTAGCCAAACATTTTACCTTTAGTCAGATATATGACCTGCTGTTTTGGAGAGATTGGAGGCTGGTCCAAAGCCTATTAGATCAAGGGAAGCCTTTATGCTGGTTTAGCAGAATTTAGATCTGTCCCTAAAGGCATCCCAGATGATCTAAATTATCAGAAATGATCCTAGGCAGTTGCAAGTAGGCAGAGATCAGCTTGCAACTTCCAAGGTATCTGAAGAAGTTGGACCAGATTGTTTCAAGGCATCTGATGAGAATTAGCTCAACTTAATCAAATCAGGAGGCAGTTGGAAATTCAATCTAGAATAGACAGAATAGATTTAGGGACTAGATGGAAAGCTAAATACACTAGGAAAAACCCAAGCTAGCAAACAAGTGAATTAAGAAAGAAAGAAGATCCATTAACTGGAAAATGCAGCTAAACAAATTCTGACCGGAGTTTAGGTGTGCATTTTTTCCATCTGTCTAGAAGGAAATACTTTCAGCTTCATGAAGTCTTTAAATGAAACTGTGTATCTTTCCAAAGGAGATGCTTTACAATTCCATGCTTACTGGCCTTACGTCCTCTGCTTTGCAAAATCTTATTTAGTTGATCACAGTGATTCCTTCCTTGCTTGAAATGATGAACTCACAGAAGAAAATGAGTCAAATATTAGAAATAGGTGAAGTTTAGAAAAAGGTAAATTTCTAATATGCCAGAGTTTTCGTGGTAGTGACCAAGTTCATGCAGAAGACACTAAATATACGTTGACATAGCCCATGAACTGAGCAGGTTTCTTTGTCAGGTGAATGCATTGATCGGTCTCGTGGAATTATAGAATGATTTGGGTTGGAAGGGACATTAAAGCCCATCCAGACACCTCCCACTGGATCAGGTTGCTCAAAGCCCCATCCAACCTGGTCTTGAACACTTCCAGGGATGGGGCAGCCACAGCTTCTCTGGACAACCTGTGCCAGGGCCTCCCCACCCTCATTATGAAGAATTTCTTCCTAATGTCTAATCTAAATCTTCCCCCTTCCAACTTAAAGCTGTTGCCTCTCGTCCTGTCACTCTGGGTCCTTGTAAAAAGCCCCTTCCCAGCTTTCCTGGAGCCCCCTATCAGTACCGGAAAGCCGCTCTGAGGTCTCCCTGGAGCCTTCTCTTCTCCAGGCTGAACAGCCCCATAAAAGCCCACATCCAATTAATATCTGTTAGAAATTTAGCCCAACTAAAGAGCAGGTGATGGGCTGGATGACTTCATCATATCCAAATCATCCTAACTCAGTGTAATTTTCTTTTTAACCAAAGAACTGAGATTACTCCCTTTTCTTTCAATGTGCAAGTCATATGCATCCTGCCTGCTCTGAATTTGCTCTTTGTGTCACCAGACAGCTGGAAAAGGGTGACTTGCCATACATTCCTGCCTATTTTATATGGAATCTTGAAACCCCAGAAGAGCTACAGCGAGGTCATCTCTACCTTGAAGCAATATTTTAAAGGTATCAGGTTTTAGTTCCTTCACCTTCTCACCTTCCTCAACCCTGAAAGCTAGACCCAAATTTCCTGTGTAATTTGTGGCCCATTGATTTATACTGCCCAACCACATCTCTGCTATACCAGTTAAATCACCCCACCTCTTGCCAAGTTAAATACTATAGCTTTCCCATGTTTAGTGGTAAACTCCTACAATTAGCACAGAACCATGTGGCATTTGACTGCTGGTTGATACTTTGCTCATTGTCCCACTTTGGTGAAGCCCTTCGTCTACTCGGAGAGGTGCCTCTCCCTGATTATTCTTTATTGTTCTCGCCACTGGAAATTCAATACTTTCCCACAAATCCTTCTCATCTACGTTCTCCCAAACCTTAGAGCCACCTACAGTGTTTGTGGTCTGAAATAAATACTCTGAAGTTTTCCCAGGCAACCAGTGGTTTCTTCTCTGTACTTCAGTTGCTTTCTCTCAAAATGGAGGTTGAGATGACCAAGGCAGAGCAAATCACAGGGAGCAGGAATGTAAGAGCAATCCGGTGGGACAGACAATAGATCTCACTGGTCCAATGTCCTGCCTCTGGAAGAGATCAAATCCTCAACAGGTCTGAGGAAGAGTATGAGATTTATGTTACCTCGCTTAAGAACCTACTCAGCTCCTAAATATTTGCAGAGCAGGGACTTTCTCAGTCAGACATAACTGCTTGTAGTTCCTCTCAGTGGATTTCTGCTCCATGGATGTGTCTGTGCGATCCTCCAGTACCTTCTCCACAATCCACCCTCTGGTCTTGAGGCAGGGACCTACACTTCAAGTTGGTGAAGGTAAAAAAGCTCTTTAACATTGCACTATTCATTTACAGCTTTGCCAAAACTCATGCCCTTTCCATCAATCCTCCTTTCTACACCAAGTTCCCAAGGGTCTAACAAAGTTAAATCACATCCATTCTTCACCATGAGGCACTGACATGTGGTGGCATCCCTCCTGCATTTCAGAAGAAGCTTCCATAAATGGCCTTTCTTCCTTCTCCCCTCTCTTCCCTCCTCCAGCTCTTCCCAACCCTTGCAATAATGACCCCTACAGCCATCGCCACATATTCACTTCACCCCCGTGGGCTGTTTGCAGGAAGTCTGACCCCCTTTTTTTACACAAGGCCTAAGACATTTATCTCTCCCCTTGCCTTTTGACCATCTGCATCCAGCAGCAGAAGTGCCACGCACTCACTCTCTCTCCCACCAACTCAACCTAAGCCCCTACCATCTGGAGATGATCTGTTTGTCTATTTAGACTCCAAGCTCTCCAGGGCAGGAACTGTCTCTAATTGTGTGTTTGTACCATACCTACAGCTGTGTTGGACTGAATACACCCGCTGTCATCTTCTCTTGGAAACTAAGTTCCTCCTGGGAGTGTCCAGCACTGAAAAGTAAGACCACTTGCAAATCCAAGTTGCTAGAGGCACATGCCAGAGCTCCTTGGTTGCACTTATATTAGACCACAGAAAATTCTTCCAGTGACTGCAATAATCATCCAGCCTTATTTTTGCTGCCGAGCTGACAGACTTAAAAGCAGTGAAAGCGTTGCCTAGCATGGTGGATCTCACATCTGGCTGAGGCTCCAAATGTGCCCAAACAATACTGCAACCCACTGGGGAAATGACTGAGGTTCCCATATTTGTGAGTAGCTTGTTTGATGACCTCCAGTCAATGCCACCAAGGAACCAGGTGGAGAGGTAAGGAGTTTCCAAGCCAGACTTGGCAGGCTGAATTTTGTCCTCATTCCAGGACAGCTTGATGTGTATATATCCACTAGCATGTAACCTGCCTCCCTGTTTCAGGATGATGGAGACCTTAGGTACTTTTCTTCAGAAAAGTGAAAATATTAAGGTCTCCAGGATGACCTTAGAGCAGCCTTCCAGTATGGAAAAGGGTTCCAGGAAAGCTGGGGAGGGACTTTTTACAAGAGCCTGGAGTGATAGGACAAGGGGGAACGGCTTTAAATTGGAAGAGGGGAGATTTAGATTAGGCATTAAGAAGAAATTCTTCATGCTGAGGGTGGGGAGGCCCTGGCACAGGTTGCCCAGGGAAGTGATGACTGCCCCATCCCTGGAAGTGTTCAAGACCAGGTTGGATGGGGCTTTGAGCACCCTAATGCAGTGGGAGGTGTCCCTGCCCATGGCAGGAGGGTTGGAACTGGATGATTTTTAAGGTCCCTTCCAACCCAAATCATTCTATGGTTCTAACTGATTTCCCCTCTTAATAAATTAACAGCTTTAATGAAAAACAAATCCTGTAATTACATTAAGGCCTCCTCTCTGAGCTATAGTCCTTTTATACCACTTCCTGTTTATAATACATTTTTCAAGATCAATATTTTCATTGAAACAGGGCAGGTGGTAGAAAATAAGATAACTATCAGAAAAATAGCTTTAAAAATAAAGAAAGGAAAAAGGATTCATAAAGCTTCTGTTATAATCCAAGAGAAAGCATGAATGTATTACCATGGAAAGTCCCCTACAAATGGTTAAAAGTACCCTGATTCAATAGTACAATAAAATAAAAAATTGTATCTATATATTTTCCCATTTGGTTAACTCCGGAACACCATTTCTGCTTGTTTTGGCTGATTTTTATTCCTGCCTTTGAGTGCAAAGGAATGGTAAGGAAGTTTATGAATGAGGTCCCGCTCACATTACAGACTCAGCTATGCACGCGGGCTGTTTTCTGCCGAGAGCCTGGGATGAGGTCATTCCAAAAACCACCTAGTTTGCCCAGTGTGCTAACTCAAAAAAGATTGAAAGGGACAGATTTGCAGTTGCTGCAGCGCAAACACGCACACAGTAGTTTTCCCGCATGCCAGAGCCCGGCAAACTTCAGCCTGGAAGACTCGTGGAAAGAAAAGAAAGAAACCACAAACTCTTTCCACTCTGAAAGGCTGTTTATAAAATCGGGTCGATCAGCTCAGGAATGAGCTGAGATAATGTTTATCCACATAAACACAGAAGATCATGCAACTATCTTAACATACCGAGCTAAGATAACCACTCAGCTTAAAAAAAGAAAAGGTTAGAATAACAGGAAATGGTTCGTTTACCACCAGTGGCTCAGGTATTTTAAAGAGCTTCCAGAACATTTGCTTTTGTGTACCTAAGAGAAAAAGGTCGCTGATGGCAAGGGAAGGCCTGATGGGTAACATAAAAGTGACTTTCCTTGCTGAAAGAGGAAAGGCAGAAGAGCGTTTTTGTGACAAGAGGATATAAAATACCCTGCAATTCATCAGCAAGGAAAATCAAACTCCACCTGAGCCACCAGCATTCCTGGGGATTATGAAAAGGATTACGGTGAGTTGTTAGCGGGGCAAGGGAGCTACTGAAAGATGGGTTTTCCTACTGCCTTGAAATAAATGGGACAATTAAGGCTTTGGGAAAGTTAATGAGGGTGTTTTTTTCCTTGAATTTTCAGAGCAGCTGGCCAGCCTGTGTGGAGGAAAAGCCATTTGTGTGAGGAGGAAAGAAAAATCGGCAGCGACAATAAAAATGTTTGCATTCCCTCAAAATATACTTCAGGCCTTGTGAGGAGGAAATCAATTATTCACAAGGCCATCCTGCTGTAGAGAATCTGAGGCATTTTCTAGCCTGGGCTGCCCTCCACACTGCAGCATTTAGCTGATCTCTCTGTCAGATGGGTCTCATCACGGCGGCATTCGGTGCCTCTGAGCCTTTCATGTGTTTAATCTCACAACCCACCTGTGAAAGGAGGAATTACAGAGAGGGAACTGAGGAAAAGGCCCAGACTTTTAAAGGGATTTAGTTGCCCGATTACCTGGCTCAGGGTTGGAGTGGAAATCCCCAGGAGACAGGGGGGTTGCACCTGGGTCTGTGAAGATTTGGGTTTGTGCAGTTCTCAGTAGTGATGCCCATTTGGACCTCGGACAAGGAAGAGCTCAATGTACCCATGAATGGGCCATTGTTTCTCCCTTAACTATTACTAAGAAGTATTTTGAGCCTGGAGGAAAAAAAAAATCAGAGCCTGATTTCCAAGCTCAAAGACCAGTTCTTCCTCCTGACCATGAGCAGGGTCTTGCAAGATTGCTGCTTGTGTTTTTTCCCAGGGAAACAATTTCCAAATAACTTCCTAAGTGCCACGAAGAAGTATTGCTCCTTTCAGAGTTGCAGTTTTGATGCCTCCCCATGGACCACACTACTCATTCACCTTAGACCTCTTCTTGGATGTGCTTAGATCTTGGTAGAGTCCAGCTAAGAGGGTCAGCACAGAAGATGTGCAGGAAAGTAAACAACTTTTTTTTTCTTATTCTTTTTTCTTAAGAGCAACAAGGTGTTTTTCCCAGGTGAGGCTTATTCCCCCTTGCTTTTCCTCCTGCATCTCTTGCCAGTGGCAGTCAGCTCAGGTGTGGGAGGTCATGATGCCTCACAGTGAGTACATGGCACTCTGGGCAACTGGCTGAGTTTGGGCACAGTCTCTGTTATGGCCTCTGAAGACTCATCTTAGGCTGGGCTTTCATGCTAATGTTGAAAGCTGTGAGTGCAACAGGTGAAGCTCCACTACCCCAGCTCCACAGTCCCACACACCACCTGCTGCAGGAATGGATCAGGGACACGTAGGAGTCATGAGACCAGAGTACTCATATGGTGATATTTCCCAGGGTATTTGTCCATCCTCCAGGGATGAGTCTCTGTTTGACACATGCAAACAGCCACCGAGCGTGACCAGCCCTGGTGTCAGCAGGAGGCTATCAACTCTGTGAGTGACCAAGGT
The DNA here is from genome assembly GCA_033558185.1 of Dromococcyx pavoninus. NCBI lineage: Eukaryota > Metazoa > Chordata > Aves > Cuculiformes > Neomorphidae > Dromococcyx > Dromococcyx pavoninus. Next base: position 187,555 of record JAUMJL010000933.1, read on the forward strand.
CACGCTGTGTCGCTGCAGGTCTCTGAATCCCTGGCAGATGTTGGGACAAGTAACCACATCTTCTGTAATCCCATCTTCTGTAGACTGATTATGGCAAGAGGAAGGACGTGGATCTGTTAGAGAGAGTCCAGAGGAGGTCCATGAGTATGATTCAAGGGCTGGAGAACATCCCATAGGAAGACAGGCTGAGAGAGTTGGGCTTGTTCAGCCTGGAGAAAAGAAGGCTCTGGGGAGAGCTTAGAGCAGCCTCCCAGGACTGAAAGGGGCTCCAGGAAAGCTGGGGAGGGTCTCTTGATCAGGGAGTGCAGGGATAGGATGAGGGGAAATGGTTTTAAGCTGAAAAAGGGGAAATTGAGATAAGATCTTAGGAAGAAATGTCTTCCTGTGAGGGCAGGGAAGTACTGGCACAGGTTGCCCAGAGAACCTGTGGCTGCCCCATCCCTGGAGGTGTTCAAGGCAAGGCTGGATGAGGCTTTGAGTCCCCTGATCCAGTGGGAGGTGTCCCTGCCCACGGCAAGGGGGTTGGAACTGGATGGGCTTTGAGGTCCCTTCCCACCGAAACCATCCCATGACTCTATGATTAAATTAAAAGGTACGAACAGAAAAGGAGAGATGACAAGTAACAGAGCTCTATTGCCATGGTATTTGTACCTGCTTGGCCATGAGGATGTACAGGGCTTTTTAATTGTTGTAAGCAATTGTTCATTCATCATGGTGTCCTTGCATAATTTTTCTCTGTCACAGCCTCACCCAGGAAGCACATTTCACTCTTAATGAATTGCAAGGCAAAATCACAAATTTCTCTAGATTCTAACTTATAAGAAAGATTTCCCTGTGAAAGTCTGCCATGGGTGTTGCATTTTGAGTTTTTGCCATGGATTTTCTATCAGTTTCCGGTAAACCATAAAACCCATCCATTCCCTCAATCTGAAAAAAAGCATGACAAAGTGCAATCAGTGTCTTATAAATCCACACTGGTATTGAGGAAGTTCCCTTCCCATGCACTGTTTCTTATTAAATAGATATCTCTCTCTGGTCAGACATGCTGTGTTACATAGCTAGGTATCCAGGCAACTTATTTAAAACTCACTGAAGTCAATGGAAAGAGTCGGCTGTCCCTGCACCACCACTGGCTATAAAATAAGCACAAGCTCTTCATTAGGAACCAGCATGCTTCTCCTTGGTATGTCAGCTCCTTGCACGTGCATGGAGCAGGGACTAAAGAGGAAAAACACCAAGAAAGAATAGGAAAAGGGGTCATGTTTTTAAGTTAAAAAGAAGGTAGATTCAGGATAGATATAAGGGAGAAATTGTTTACAATGAGGGTGGTGAATCCCTGGCACAGTTTGCCCAGAAAGGTGGTGAGTGCCCCATCTGTGGAAATATTCAAAGTCAGATTGGATGGGGCTTTGAGGAACCTGATCAAATCGAAGACGTCCTTGATCACTGCAGGGGGGTTGGACCGCCTGGGGTTTAAGAGTCCCTTCCAACCCAAACCACCCCGCGATGCTACGATTCTTAAAGTTGCATCAGGCCAGAGGAGTAAATGCAACGGAATCCGAGCAGTTGCTGTTGCTGGTTGGATGTGTCCCATTTAGTCCCATTGTGAGCAGATTGGATCAGCAGCGCCGCTGGGCGCATTGGCGTGCACAGCCCCCATCGCTCCCTGAGAGAAGCTGCGCGGAGAGGTGGAGTCTTAGACAATCGGCCCCCGCCTGCCAGCTGAAGTACAAAGCCTAATTGAAGAAAGCTGTTCTTTCATCCACACAAAGTATAAACAGCCAGTGTGATGGTGACAAAATTTCCAGCAGCTTTGTAGCTGCTACTCCAAGCACTCGCATACGTCGGTGCTGAAAGTAGAAAAAAGAAGGCAAAGCCCTTATTGTGCAAAACTACTCTGGCTGATTCCAGAATGTCTTTGGAGCTCACACCCCAGATCTACACATCTGCCATGGTCCTTAATCATGAACCGGATAATTCTTGTTTACATCCAAAGTGTGGAAAAATTACTCTTCATTTCAAGAGCTTTTCATTTCCCACCCTTATTGGATAAGTTTTTGTTTTATTTTCCCAACATTCTAGTGTTTTCTCCTCTTTACTAACGGTTCCACAGACACTTGGCCAAAGCAACTCTCTGTCACAGACTGTGCCCTCAACAGGAGGAAGTGACATGGTTTAGCAGGCACAGTGGTGTCGGGCTGATGGCTGGGCTGGATGGTCTTTTCTAGCCTTAATGATTCTGTGATTTTGAGTTCCCCAAATACCCCCCCAAGCTCTCACAAGGGGATGAAGGTGCCATTTGTCCATTAAATGGACGTGATCTGGTGAGGGTCTGCTTTGACACTGGGATGCATGAACCACACTGAGGGGCTTTGTGGGATGCATGATGATCTAAGACTCTATTTTTGGTTTTGGTGAGCGCTGGGAGGAGTGGCAGAAGGTTACCCTTTTCCCATCACCTTCCTGCCAGAGATACACATGGCTCCGACACTGTACGCTGTTGGCTACTCATCACAAGGCCCCCTGTCAAAACCAGGATGGCTGATGAGCTACGAACAAGCTCACAGTTAGATAATAGATGAAAGAGCCTCAAGATAGATTAGGTGCCTCCAGAAAACCTGGCCAAATGTGTTTAAAACAGGAGATCCAACACCATTAATTCTCATCAAGCAGCTTTAAAAAAAGGCAACCCAGCACTTGAGTTATGCTTAGAAAACGTTATCTTTCCTTTTAACAGCAGTTTTATAGTGTATTTTGAGAAGATGACAAACAATAGGGTTATTTTGAAGTCATGCCAAACGCTACATTCGCTGGAGGAGAAGAACAATGTTACCTCCTATCTGTCAGCTGACCCTGCAGCCATTAAGCCATTTTACCACCAAACATTATTAATAAAAAAAGGGAAAGTGCTGTTCTTAAGTTCCTTACAACCAGAGCTGGGGAAATGCCTTTGAATGAGATATTTGTCCCTTCACTTTGTCAAAAGCGAAACCCTCTGCAAGAAAGCATCAGTTTGATCACTTCTCAAGTAAGAAATGAAATCAAAAGGGAGAATTCAGTCATTTCCATGGCCCACGCTGCAAAGGCAAAGGCATTCTTTGGTTTTGCTTCCCAGAAATTTTCAGTTTCAAATGGTGCTGTATAAAATTGAAACACAATGGGTAACCTCCGAGCCACTGTTCGGAGGATGAGGAGTTGTGGTAGTTCAAAGCTTCTGGAGCAGGGACTGTGTTTTTGCTTTGTGCAAGTTCAGAGCCTCCAATGTGCTACTGTAGGACAAATAAGTTTACAGGAAATAGCAATAACAAATATTAAATATCTTTTCACCAGCGGGAATCTTTCCCAAATTGACCCCAACCACGAACACAGACAAAGATTTAAAGAGGACAGAGGGGAACAGCTATTTCACCCAAATGACGTTGATGGCAAAACGAGCCATTACTCAAAAAGCACCCAGCCAGCAGGACCAGTAGGTGTGCTGTTATTAAAAATGCTGCATCATTCCGTGCAAACAAATATCAACAGATTAATCTCAATATTTTCAAGAGACAAATTCCTTGGTCTCACTCATAATTGGAATAAGCTTGTTCTCACGTGATGCCCTGCCTCTGAATGTGTTTGGACTGAATGCACCACAATGGCAAAGAATATGATCTTCAAATCAAAGGAGCTGTTTGCATAGGTGAAGCGAGAGGCTTCTGTGCTACTGGAGTTAAGAGCTAATAATAGCCACCACGTACAAAAGCAGACTGAATTGTACTTTCAATGCAAATATGAGTAACAACGATGCTATTTTCAGCGTTATTGGCACATGTCACGCCGGGTTCTCAGATTGCAAATTCAAACACATGGTGAACACGGGACAAAACCCAGCTTCTTCTGGCCCTGATCCGCTCAGCTGTCTTTGCTCCGTGCTGAGCCCTGTTAAATTCCCTGCAGCTCTGGGCAGGTGCAGGGCTCTGCTGGGGAGAGCTTGATGCAAACGTGGGGCCTTTGCAACCCGATATGTTGTGGGCAAAAGCCGCTTTCATGTACTGCGTGTTTGGGCAAGTTTATGTCTTGCAGTCAGACACAAAAAAACCCACCATAAGAAAATAATTGGATGTTAATTTCCTCCAGCTTCCCCTTAATTAAGCACGATTTGAGAAAATAATACAGCAACAAGGGAGAACAGTTGTCTGTTAAAAGGGTACTTTGCTTAGGTATTTGCAGTGTTTGCTTTGCTGAGAAAAGGCTCTGACTGTGGCAGGGAGGTCTCAGTTGGTGGGCTGTATCAGGGAGTGCAGGGATAGGATGAGGGGGAATAGTTTTCAGCTGAAAAAGGGGAGATTGAGATGAGATCTTAGGAAGAAATATTTTCCTGTGAGGGTGGGGAGGCCCTGGCACAGGTTGCCCAGAGAAGTTGTGGCTGCCCCATCCCTGGAGGCGTTCAAGGCCAGGCTGGATGGGGCTTTGATCCCCCTGATCCAGTGGGAAGTGTCCCTGCCCATGGCAAGGGGGTTGGAACTGGATGATCTTTAAGGTCCCTTCCAACCAAACCATTCTGTGATTCTATGATAGGATTCTATAATGCCTGCAGCACGACCTTGAAAACAGAGATCTCATGGGCTGGGGTGGCAGCACCAGGACTGCAGCATCCCATGGGAGCAAGGGTCCACCCAGAATGCCCAAATCCCTTGGTTGTTTGGAATACCGGAGCAAGAGACATCGCAGTCATCCTGACCCCAGGGGAGTTGCTTGCTGGGGGTCTGTCCTTGCCCCCATGAGTACCACTTGAGCTGAAGTCACCCATTTCCCACCCTCATTGGCAGCCAGTGCCACTTCTGCCTCAAGTGCCCAGCAGGGAGAAACCCCACTGACAGAAGGCTCCTGTGCTGCTCCTGCTTGGGATGAGAGCAGATTACTTAATTAATGACCCAAGAGTGTCAGGCGAAAGCCTGTCTATCTGGAGTGAACGTGCCCCGGTCCCTAGGTGTGTACACATGTGGTATCGTTTTTCCATTATTTGGAACATACAGAACTAAATTAATAACAGTTCCAACAAAGCCCTGGGGCTCTTTGTGGAAGAATTTTGATCTCCTTAGGAAAGGTTCACCATTTCTCATAGGAGAGATGCACTTGACTCCTGACCTCTTTTCAAAGGCACCTGTGTGAGCTTTTAAAATCCACTACCACCAATTATCCACTTTCAACCTGAAGTGTTTAAACCTTGGACCACATTAACTGAGCTTAGCACACAGCCAAGTCATTTCAGACTTCCTGATGTGAGGAGATGCCTTGACACGGCTGAAAGAGAGTTTAGGGATGAGGCATGAGATTATCAGCTTCTCCTCCTGACAGCTTCAAACAAAGGAGCCTTTTAGCCACCTGGTTTGTGTCTCCCACACCTGCATTAAGATTGGGATACAAACCTTTGTACTGCTGCCTTGATCCTATTATTTGCATGTACCTGTCCACAGTCACCCTGCATCACTTAATAGACTTCAGAGAGACCAAAGGGAAGAAGATGCACATCTACTATTTCTCTTTCAGGTTTAATACCTTTTCTTTTTCTTTTTTTTTCCTTTTCTCTCCAAGGCTGCAAGACTTTTAGGACACTACGGCATTTATTTAAACTCTAAAGAGATTTATTTGGCACGGGGGATGGAGGAGGGGAGACTGTGAGAAGGCTGAAGATGTGGATGAGGGGTGAAAAGGGAGAGGAAGCTTTTTTAAGGGTTTCTAGCTGGGCTGCAGGGAGCAAAGCCCAGCACCCACTTCCAGCTCCTGACAGATGTTTGGGTGCAAGACTCTTCTGCTTCCTGCTTAGGTCTGACCACGAGACTGCATCCGTCCCCTAGTCTGTGAGAAGAGACACCGGCAGCTCTCCCCACCACTGCCTCCAAGTCCAGATGACAAGGGATGCCTGAGCTTGAGGTGCTTGACCTGGGCACCAGGCACCTGTGCTGGGGTGCAACCTCATTCCTCCCCGAGAAATGGCACTGCTGTCTTACACCTACGGGCTCAGATGCCCCAAGAAGTTGTCTCCAAGGCCAGACTTAGCCTGCATGCAGAGTTCAGGATGTGCCCCCCTTCCATCTCCCTCAACCCGCTGGTGAAATTAGCTTTGTCTTCTCTGTCCCAGAGTTGAAGGAATGTCTAGATTTTAAATTAAATTCATATTCTCTTTCCCAAGCTTGAAGAATTAGCCAAAAGGACCAAATATTATTAACCTTCAAGATCCAGCCCTAGCTAACGAGCTGTCCATGCAAGAGGAGAATTCAGATGTAACCTGTCTGCATATATTGCTGCTTTTCAGCCTCAGACAGCTCCTTGACTCCTCAATAACTGAGTAAGGTAGAAATATTAGAGTTGCTTTCTTATTTCAGGCCTGGTTTAAATCACTAGCATTGTGGAAAGCTCTGGATAGCTCCAAAAAAAGTAGGGAAGGAAAGAGTTTTCTGGTTCTAGTTTTTCATATTTTCTTCTTCTCCTCTGAAAAGTGAAACCCTCCAGCTGCCCAGCATTGCACAATGGCCCAAATGCTCCGAGTTCCAGCCCTAATCCCATCCTGCTCCGCACGCCAGCACCAGCAGAGCTCGGCAACCTGCCCTGCTGCCACCACCATCCTCCAAGCCCTTCCCTCTCCACAGCATCAACTACTCCTGGGGTCAGCAGCAAGTGACTCGTCCCCATCACCAGATCACATCTATAGCCTGTGAGAGTTGTCCCTCAGCTGCAAGAAACACAGGAGGGGGACAAAGAACAGGGTCAGCTGCCTCAGCCACCCTATTTGTGCTGTCACAGAAAGGAAAGTGGGTATAAATCTCTAGATTTCAGTCATGTGTTGTGCATGCTTTCTGTGATGTTCAAAGGAGTGCTGCCAGGGTTCCACCAGCATGCCAGATGGGATGCAACCAAGCCCAAGCCTCTTCCCGGGTTTTGATCATGGGTAAACTCATTCTCCTGCTGTCCCTGCTGAGGTAACTCTGCCATGGGTGCTGTCTTCTCACCTTGCGGGATCCCTTCAATCATGGCTGCAGGTGGCAGGGAAAGCCACTAAGATCCATGGCTGGTTTTGTTGTTATTGTTTTTATTAATATTACTATTACCAAATCAGGGGCAAAGCCTAAGATCTCCAACCTCAGTATCGCCTACACCTGACAACAGAGAGCAAAGCTTCATCAGGGCTCTAGGCCTGTCTGAGAGGGACCAATGGGAATAAGAAAGCATCGTGCATTATACCCATGTACCAGGCAATGAGCTTCATGGATTGGCCAAGAAGCACCCTAATAAGGGGGGCAATCCTGAGCAAATAGTGCTGTACCAAGGACCATCCCCTACTGAAGAGCAAAGGCTTGACCAAAAGCCAATAGCACCAGAGGGAAAGGATGGGCTGCGGTTAAAGACATGTGCTGAGCCTTCCAAGGCTGGATGGATTTAGTTCCTCTTCTTGGCTTGGTTTTCCTGTGATCGTGACGTCAAAAGAATCACTTCATCTTTTGCCACCTCAGAGCCCCATCTGTTAAAGCATATTTATAGTAATTTTCTCTTTTCTCTTGCCCTTTGTCTTTTCTGTTCTGATTACGAATGCCTCAGAGCAAGATTGTCTCTTACTGCATAAGGTCCATCAGAAGAGGCCTCTGACCTGAGTTCCTGCTGCTGGAATACAAGTATTATCTCCACAGTAATGCAGTGCCTACCATGTTTACGCCACTGCTCAGGAAATGCATTACTATTTGTGGAAAATTTTGATTTGAATGAAAATGTTGAGTGGTTTGTTTGGAAAAGGAGAACCCTGAGCACGGTTTCCATTTTCCCAGAAAAATCTCTGAAGGAAGTTCACAAACCCCACAATTCTTGTGAAATCAAAAAGCATTCAACAATAAGCGCTACAAAATAAAGCAAAAGACAATATCGTCTGTCCCAAGGGCAGATTTCCTTCCTCTGCACAATTCACTGGAAGCCCTTTTCTGTCACTCAGCCTTGGTCAGGGCTCTGATTCCAGAGGAATCGCTTCTGCATTTGTGTGTCAAGAAAAAAATCTGTTTCCAATAGGCTGTAAAAGGTCTGCTCATCACACTCCTGTTCCATAAAAAGCTCTCCCAGCTCCTTATGGGGCCACACTGGCAGCATCTCGCAGGGCGTTTCGCATTCATCTGACCATCTGCAGGGCTGTTCTGGGTCTGGGAGGCCCAGAGCTGGCCCAGGACAGGCTTGTGGAAAAGATCTGTGTTTCAACGTGATGCTCTGCTCTTCTCAACTCAACCAGCCTTGGCTCTACCAACATCTTCCCCTTTCCTGCTGCTGCAGGAAGCTGCTGGAGATGAAGATGGACAAATCAAGTTGCTTCCCCCTTGCTTTGCCTTTCCTCAGAGTTTCCAACCAGAGCAGCCAGCAGGTCCTCAGCAAGGGCTAAAGCTGTCCACGTACATTTTTTACTTCCTGCATATTTTAAACAGAATTCAAAAAAAACCCAACCCACCCTGCAATGTTCAAATTAATGGCTTGGAACCTGTATGAGCAAAAATAGTTTTGGAAGATATGGCTTAGTTTAGCAGGTCTGGCTTAAATTCAGCTTAAATTCAGCAATAGGAAAGGGTTCCACCTTTCTCCAAGCAGAAGAGGTGGTTTTATACAGAAAATAATGTGTTCATAGTTTTTTCCACATCACAGACAAGGCTGTGGTCTTACCTGCAAACTATGTTGCCCCTGAGACAAAAAGCACACCAAGGACCTGTGCTGGAGGTGTTGTCCTGCTGTCACCTGCTATAGCTCTTTAGGATCAATGAGGGAGATGCTGAGCTCTCTCTCTTCCCTTTTTCTGCCTCATTGCTCCCAGGGTGTGCTGCCCACACCATCACCTTCTCCTCACCATACATACCATCAGGAGGTCTGTCCACCAGGCAAGGCCCCCTTTGCAAGTATTCAGGAGTTTGTAAATCATAAAGTTTCTCAAATAGAACCAAAGGCTGGGCAAAAAGTATCAATTCATTCCATCTCTCCATCCTCAGGAAGCCAGAGCATCACCAGAGGAGGTCAGGGCGGATTCCCAGAAATGTGACCCATCCTTTCAGCAATGTGAATGCAATTCAGAGCGTGCCACGGGCTTGCCGACACCTCTGAAGTTTGCTGTCATGACTTCACAAAGTGTTGCACTCCCCCAGGACGAGCAATCCAAAGAGGAGGAGTTCGGTGGTGCCTCTGCTGCCCTCAGACAGCAGGGGCTTGTGATTGTGTAATGTTTACATGACCACAGATCTCACCATGGCTACATAGACCTCGGGAACAACAGCTCTAGTCCGTGTGTTCAGAGGAGAGCAGACTTCTTCTTGAGCCAGAGGAAGCTCTGCTTGCCTGGGCAGGTAGCTGAGTGCTGTCAGTGTCACAGGGAGAGCCAGCAAACCCCCCTCACACCCTTGTGTTGGCATTCTCCACCTCAGAGCCACAGTACACTTCCAAAAAATCATTTGTGCAACTGGGATTTCTGCAATGCCCTTGTCCTTCCCACAGTGCGTGCCGTGTAGCCACCAGATCCCTTCCTTGCATGTGGTTTTGGGAAGGTGCTGGGTTGTGCACGTTCTCTGAGCTGCCTGCTTCAAGGCACTGCCAACAGGGAAGAGAAGAGGAGAGATGGGATCTGCTGACCAGCCCACCTGCAAATGGGAAGTGCAAAATGTGTGAATGCTTTGCACAGCATTGCAAAGGCACGGAGAGATCACACAGCATCAGGGTGGGTTCTGCTTAAGGGACCCCCATACGGGGTCTTTGCTCAGCTCCAGAGTCCAGTCGGATCTTGGCAGGCTCGTGTCACTCCTCCGTATTGCAGCAGAGCACAGATCCATTAATGGATCCACACTATTTCCACTCTATTGAGCTTCCTTTGCTTCTTCCCCATCCATCCCCTGAGTTCATCTCTTTGCAGTCAGCCTTGACCAGTTTCTCTCATCAAGGCAGTGATCTAGGAATGTACTCCAGGGCATATCCTACCATCCCGCCCACAGTCCACAACAGACAATCTTTGAGACAGGTCAGATGGACTCCTGGCTGTGGATTTGAATGGAAAAGAAGGATAGATACAGGCTTTGCAAAAGATGAGTGGGTGCTGAAGCATTTGTGGTGCAGAGGACTGGAGGAAGCCTGGAGACAGGCTTGACCCTTTGCTGAATGGAAATCTAAAGAGTAACTCAGACTTGTTCTGGATTTTTTTCATGCATTTCTTGATCATATCCCCGTTGCCTGCCACCGAATTCCAAATATTGCAATGTATTAAAAATATTCCCATTGGAAATGTGGAAATGTGGCTGTATATTAATATGGTAGCACCATGAAATAGCTGGCACAAGATATTGAACCTGCTGAGTAAATACCAAGGATGGATTTCCTGATTGCTCAAGCAGACCGAGCTCTACATCCCACTATGTTTGGGCAGCTGCTGGGCTGGCAGCCTGCTCGGGTGCCTGGCAAGCTCTGGATCTCCAGCCAAGAGACAGCAGTGCTGTGTCCACGCTCCTCAGCCAGAAAATCATTGGTGTTCGTGCAGACAAGCTCCTGAGTGATTTTATTACAACGGAGATTATGGATTTGACGCAGAACAACTTCTGTTGGCAAACATGGGAGTAGGATGTGTTGGTCAGTAGGAGGTTGTTTCCTTTGGTTTGTTTGTTGCTGTTTTTATGGAGATTTTTTTCCCAAAGTGTTTAGTGCTGACACCTTTTTGAGCTCCAAATTTGGAGGAATAAATGTTCTGATGAACAAACCCAAAGTCTTTCCCAAACCATGTCTTCTGGGAAAGAAGGGGGTTGGCCTCTGAGACAATCCCTAGGGAGCATATGGGAATGAGTAGTCCACACTGCCATTCAGAGGCCCTTTTTTCTAGTTTTCTCAATCTCAAACCCCCACAGAATATTTGTCTGTGACATGTGGCCTCTATTGTGTTGGAGATGGATTTTTCATCTGAAAGCTGTCTGGCCTTTTCAGGCTCTCCCAGCTCCTCAGACCTGAAAGCCCAGTTGTCTTGCTGATGGACCATGTTGTAGGCATCCTTGACAACCTTTCCCTTCGGTCCCAGGGGACCCATGACCTTTCTTTCCCTGCCTCCTCTCAGATGGTTCTCTAGCACCAGGCACTCACTTATTCCCACTGCATGACCAAACTTTTATGGATCCTTTTAGCAGAAGTGCAATACTGGTGCAGTTGGTTTTCCCAAAGCCCCGGCAGACCTGGAGGGCTCTGCCAGTCTTTGTAGCCACAGGCCACCAAAGGTGGTATTTAACTCAGGTGCATGAGCCAGCACAAACATGGGGTCATGATAGAGATGTGGGGACATTTCCCTTCTTACAGGTAAATCCATGGCGTGGTTTGGAGAGAAAAGAAGCAGCAGAAAAAAAGGACTTTCTCTTTGGACAGACAAGAAGGATTTGGAGATGTTTTCAATGACTGAACACCTTGCTGGTGAAGCCCTTCTCAGGATAAGGGCCAGAAGTGGAGTTCAGGGAAGACAAAGGTTTACCTGCACGGCTTTGCCGTGAGGCTGGGGGTAATCCAGTGCATCTGTTTCTGCAATAGAGAGCTTAAATCAGTGTCTCCAGGGAAATAGGCTCTGCCCAGAGAGGACTTTCTGCCCTTCTATTCTGCTCTCATGAAACCTCACCCAGAACCCTGCATTAAGTTCTGGAGTTCCCATCACAGGAAGGACATGGATCTGTTGGAGTGAGTCCAGAGAAGGCCACAAAGATGATCTGAGGACCTTCCATGTGAGGATAGGCTGAGAGAGTAGGATTTGTTCAGCTGGGAGAAGAGAAGGCCCCGAGAAGACCTTAGAGCAGCCTTCCAGTACTTAAAGGATCTCCAGGAGAGATGGGAAGGGCTGCATCAGGGAATGCAGGGACAGGATGAGGAGAAAAGGTTTTAAGCTGAAAGAGGAGAGGGTCAGATGAGATCTTAGGATGAAAAATATTCCTGTGAGCGTGGGGAGGCCCTGACGCAGGTTGCCCAGAGAAGTTGTGGCTGCCCCATCCCTGGAGGTGTTCAAGGCCAGGTTGGATGGGGTTTTGATCCCCCTGATCCAGTGGGAGGTGTCCCTGCCCATGGCAGGGGGGTTGGAACTGGATGGGCTTTGAGGTCCCTTCCAACCCAAATCTATGATTCCATGATTCTATGACTCTGTTCAAAGGCAGTTCTTTTTTTTTTTGCACACTTTAAAGGTTTAAACTATGTTGATCAAGACTCAAACACCAGGAGTGACAGCCATGGAGATCCATGAGTACCAGTCCATGATGACCCTTCAGGTTATACTCTTTGCTTGGCATTTAGGGCAGGAAAATAGGGAGGGAAAGCACACAAGGAAAAAAAAAAGAAGCCACAGGGACCGTGTGCCACCCACGTGGAGATCTCCAGATGTTCCCATCACCAGCCCAGCAGCCACCAGTCTATTAGATGCTCATTAGCAAGTGTAGACACTGGCAGCAGCAAATTTGGGGTTGTAGAGTCTGCAAAACTGCCTTGCTTTTCCCTTCTCAGTCCTTTCTTTGAGGATCCCTCGGCCTCCTGCTGAAATACATCTTGTGGAGCCGCCTTGAGTGAGAAGTTCCTCAGCACCACCCGGTGCAGCGAGGGTACAGCCTCTGAGGATGGATGGTATCCAAATGTCTGGCAGAAATTCCAACTTTCCTTACTTTTAGGCGTATCTGTGGCTTTTTGATACTGTAAACAACTGACATAGGCATGGAAGAATAGTGGATCTGAAGCAGTTTATACAAAAGAATTCCATCTGTCAGTCTGTTTACAGTTCACATGTGAAAAGGCAAAAATCTTTAAAAGGAAAACCTTGGGAGAAAAAACATTTTTATATATGTATATATAAACACACATATATATATCTCCCATACATATGTATGGTATATCCTACAAATTATTCTTGAAGTGGCACAGTATCAGTGTAGACTTTATTTTTTCTCTTGAAAAGCAGTAATCCTTTTTTTCTTTTTTTCTGCTGGTGTAAATTAAATTTTCCCAGTTTGCTTTCTAACTTATTCAAAACAGCACAAAGAAAGCAGACTGGAATTAACAGGGTGGTTTGGTTGGGGTTTTTTTTTTTTTTGGAGGGGGGACAAAACACTTTCTGGTTTTAAAGCTGTCCTTAAGCTTCTTGAAACTGTGCATTAGATCATGGTGTTGCAGTGAAGAAGAAATACTGCTATTACACCCTTGAGAATAACCTTGAAACCCAGCCGCTGTGTTATCTACAAGGGGATTTTAGAAATTGCTGTGAGAGCTTTAACTTCTGCTTGGACAGCCACAAAGGAAAGCCAGAAATGATCCAGGTTTCATGTCTTTTTCCCAGGGGAAGAAAAAATCCTGGATAATTATCCACCTCACTCTTATAAATGCCAAAGGGCAGAACCCTGGAGGCAAGCGCGGTAAAGATCTGATTTTGTAATGTTTGTGCTGAGCTGAAACAAACCTGGATAATATTCATGCTCATGTGTCACATAGGTGTTACATAGGTGAGAGGCACCTGCAGCCAGGGACGTTTTTAGCCCTGCTGTTTCTCTCTCTAGACGCATCTTGTGGGTGCAAACCACGTGGATGGACATTAAAATTCATTGGTGCCCATCAGGGACGAGGGATTTGTCCTCTTCTGAGAGGACGCCCGAGCTGCTGGTGGTAGACACATGTTGAAGACCAGGACTGTGGGGAGGATGGTTCAGACATGGTTTAGAGATCAGACTTGGGTTTTCCAGTGTGACTCTTCCGTGGATTGCACATTAAGTAGGATCCCAACCAAGTTGGGGTGGCTGTGAGAAGAGGGTCTTCTTATCACAGAGACAACACCAAGTGCAGACAGGATCAGCACCATCCCACAAGCATTGTGTTGATCCAAAGATTAGCAAGTGTCTCCCCTCAGGCTCCCCTTGCCCTCGTGGCCCTGCTGGTTTGGCTTCTGCTGAAGGCACCAAGGAAGTTCAGAGTGCAGCACATCTCAGGCCCTACTCTAATGGCCAAGGTTGCCTTGTTCTGTTTGGTTTTAAGAGTCCCAGGATGAAGGAAGATGTCTAACAACACAAATATTTACATGTGGCAACTGTTTGTTTTATTTGCACGGACTGCAGTCAAGGTTTTTTGTTGCCTGCACAGTAACAGGAGGAGGAGGAGTGTTTTTATGGGCATAGCAGAGCACAGCCAGCCTTGGGAGGTGAAGGAACACCATTGCCCATGACCTTGACCAAACATGTGCTCCTCATATTCCTTCACCATGAAACAGCTCTTTTTTTTTGTTGTGCCTTGGCAGAGTTATGAACCTGCAACGCCGGTACGACAACATCTCACTTCTGTGAAACTCCACGGGGACAGATTCCACCCATAAGTTTCACATGGAGCAGCAACAAGTGTGTAACACACCTGTGCCCACTCCTCTGTGTACATTATGAGCTCTTGGAGACCCTTTTCCTGCTCCACATTTTCACAGTACATAGCAGAGTGCAGTCCCAAAGAGCAGGAGAAATAATAAATGCATTGAGGTTTCTAATGGAAGATAAATACAACGAGGTTTCTAATGGAAGGTTGTTGCCTGCACAATGTAGTATTAGGGAACAGTTTGTTTGGGTCTGGTGTGGCTGTAGTTTCTCCCCAAGAGATTTGCCCAAACTGAAAACTCTGAGCAGGAAAAGGTCACGTTTTTGGAATGTCTCTTTTTCCAGATCTGTCCCTATCTTCTTACCCAAAGCTATTTGCAACAAAACCAGTTCAGTTGCTAAAGCACAATGAAAAATTGGAGAAAAGGTGCTGCATTCTTCACATCAAAATAAAAGAAAAAATGGTAGTAACAAATGTTTTTAGAAAAGCGTTGATAATATTCATGTCCCGATTGTTCATCAGCCTTTGCCCTACTTTACATCCTATTCAGAGCTACGTTGAAATGATATTGTAGAATTTACAAGACCACAGATATTTCTTAAATGAAAAAGTACTTATCAGAAATACCAATATTGTAAATTTTTCTCTTTCTGTTTTGGGAGATGCTGTCACAATCTTACAGTCTCTGGGTCCAGCATCACTACGATGGATGCAGACAAAGGTAGTAATGGGAATTTAGACTCTTAAACTGCTATTTTATAGAGATGTGAGAAAATGTTTTTCACCAGAGAAAGCTTTTCTGGGTAGAGGTTCTAGAACAAGTTAATTTAAGGTGAGGAGAAACCTAGTATTGGACAACCTTGTGCTGTCGGATATGGAGCACAAATAACCTCTCTGTTAAAAGGCAGCTGTGCTGCCATCCCCAGGGAGGCGTGACCTGTGCCATCACCATGTCTGGACATCCTCTGAATCAAATGGGTGCCTTTATACTCAAAAAATCTTTCATTCATCAGCACAGACAGTCTCTCAAGCCTCCGTGCCTTCAACTGAGACCAGTTGAGTCTTGCAGCTCATTAGAGAGCAGCAGTTTTATTTGTCTTTTTAATTTATTTGACATGTGAAGCCTTCATTCCCTTTGTTTGGCCATGCAACCCCTGTTTGAGGGTGTCTTCTGTCCAACCATATTTTTTTTTAGGATGGGGATGGGAGCTCTGATTTATGGGTCATTTACTTTTGTCTTTCTCTTCCTGATTCCTGTACTTAAAGGACTCTCTCTCTTGGCTGCATTGCTTTTTTTGCTTTACTTGCAGACTGAAAGGAGGTAGAGGGGTCCTGCACAGGACTTGAGCTTGAGGCAATGCGAGAGGTGATCACGGACAGGGTCATTTCTCTTTCTACCAGCTGGTTCTGACATCAAATCAAATCACCACAAAGCTCTTCTCAGCTAGGAAATCTGTAAAAAGCTTCTGGATCATCATCATGACAAGTCTTGCATCAACATCAATTGTATGATTCTATGATTTTGGCATTTCTTCATCCCAGGTGTTTCTTTTGTTTCACTCAGACTATGGTTGGTTTTCTTGGGTACTGACTTCACCTTGGTTTTGTCTTCATGTCTCCACCAACTTATATGCCAGGCCAGATGTCAGATCCTGCACAAGTGGAGATGGGGACACACAGACCTAAATGCACCGTTGCCCACTTACCTGAATTTGACCCTCGGAGCATGGGGCACTGCATGATAAAAGCATCCCCTTGACTTGTCCTTAGCAGGCAGCAGATGCTTGGAAATGTAATGTGTTCAATCTTTGGAGCAGCCTACATCAAAGATGGATAGAAATGCAGGCAAATCCAAATTGCCTTATTTGCTGGCAACCTGGTATGGATTTATCCCATGAACCTGCAGGTATTTAAATGGGACATGGGAGTCAGGAGTGTGGGATCTCTAATGAATCAAGACTGACAACTCAGTTGGTGGGCAATTCATGTCTTAAATGGTCAACTGTGCTGTGCTGGTTAGGAAGGGAAAAATAAATATGATCAGCTCATCTGTGCTGACACATTGCTCACCTTTCCATCAGTGAAGGGACAAGCCACCTGGCCAGTAGAGTTGATACTAGTGTTCCTAACAGTTTTCCAGCAGTGACACCATTTCTGGTTTCTCTTCCAATTCTCCCAACCCACTTCTGGTTGCAAGTCAGATGACAGCAGTTGGAGGCCCATGAGTCTCCCAACCCTGGCTGTGGGCAGCCCTTGGGAAGTTCTTGGACATGGGACAGGTTGTACACTGAGATGGCCGTCCCTGAGTCACCATCCCTGAAGGTGTTTAAAAGACAGGCAGATGAGCTTGTTAGGGCCATGGTTTAGTAGAGGACAGGTACGGTTGGACTCGATGATCGCGAAGATCTTTTCCAACTAGATGATTCTACGATTCCGTGGCCCTACAAGGATGGAGAACGTGAAGGGCGAGGACAGGGTGGGAATGTCAAGGATGTTCAACATGCAAGCAGGGGCTCAGAGCCTTCATATTTCCCTGAATTGTCAGTGTCCCCTCCATCCTTTTTGTGGAGTAGCTTTGCCATCCTGGCTTGGGATGGCTGGACACACACACTCCTTAGTGATCTCGACAAACACAGCCAGCTGGGGTACATTACATCAGTGCTGGGTGGGGTGGCCCAGCCGAAAAAGCCTCCAGACAGCGCAGGATATGAACCTCCGCCGCCGCGCTCCAGTCAGGGCTTTGCATCCAGAGATCGCACACAGACAGCCCTCACGCTGAAATCCCCCTCCTTCCCTTTTTTCTTTTAACCTCTTGCTTCTAAAGTGGTTTCTAAAATAAGCCCAAGCAAGCAGCAGCTGCAAAAGCTGTTTGCTGTCAGAATTGGCCCCTGTGCAGACGGCTTGGATACTGCAGGCGCTTGTTTTGCATTTTAAGCCTAAACATTCCTCCCCCCCCCCACCCCACCCCCCCGCCCCGGCTTTTGCTGTTCAACTCTTAGTTTTTAATAGTCCTTGTCATGATGGAAAGTGCCAGACTCCAGCTGTTCTTCCCAAACCTCTGGGAGAGGCCTGGTTACATCTAGTTCTCATAAATCTTGAATCCAGTTCTAGCAAGTCTTTAAGCCTGACCACTACGCTGCCCAGGCAGTCCATGATTGAAAACAGGAGCAGAGGAAGAGAAGAGGAAAGGAGGGAAATAGAGAAAAGACTGTGCACACTTGTGGGCTTTATCAGGAAAATTGTCCAAGAGACACAGTGTGTCAGTCGCACTGAGATGAGAGTCAGGGTGTTCCATATGGTCCCTGTCTCACCTTATAAACAGCTTGTGGCTTTGGAGAGAGGGTTGGTAGAGAGGGATTTCTTGGGAAAACAAAGGGGGTTTTCACCTGACTTGTGCAAGAAAGGGCTGGGAAATATCCTTGTGTCAGGAATTTTGAGGAGCTGCATAACCAAGGAACGGAGATCCTGGATCTCTCAAGGCTACGACAAACTGGTCTGAGCTCAGCATTTCTGGTCTATGTCTGTTGTGGATTTGGCCTTCATGGTTGAGAAAGAGAAAAAGAGAAAAAGGAAAGAAAGAAAAAGCAAAAATACACATTAATGTAAGCAAATCTCTTCCCCAGTGCTTGGAAGGAGGGAGAAATTGTTGATTAAGCATTAACATCTCTGAACTGGGTTGTGCCTTGAGGGACAGCCCTGAGTTATGCAATGCTGGGCTGGCCCATGGGGCCCAGGCACTCATGTTCAGCAGTGGATTGGAGTCAGCAGCACTGGTGGGGACCTGTTGCATTTAGTGCTTCAAAGACTGTGGTGTGGATACAGCCGTTAGCTATCCCTGGGGTCAGAATTCTATGTACCTCAGTGGCCACAAAGTATGGGAGGATATCCAAAACACCAGGGGTTCAATGGTTCCGTGGGAGAAAATGAAATATGTTCCCATACAGATAAGAAAGCCATACCTTGGATTGGTGGATTGGCCACGAGGTGCCTCGGTGTAACTTGGGGAGGATTGCTGCCTGAGCCAGACGGAGACTTGGGCTCTTGTGAGCACATGGTAAATGATGGATGGAACCCTTCCACAGGTGATGGCTTTTGTTTGTGAGTTTTGACCTCTGGCCTTCCCAACCATAGCACCAGCAACACCAGGGCTACCTTCAGTGCCAAAGCCCTTCTGTTCTCTGCAGGTGAAAGAAGTCTCCAAAAGCCTGGGCCTTCTTGAACCAGCAAAACTGCCACAGGAGACTGGGAAACCCCATTCTCTCCTCCTGTAAAGATACAAGGCAGGAATGACTTTCTTGTGTGTTACCAACAGCAAAAGGCTCCACTTCAGTTTGAAGAAGGAGTTTGTTAAATTTGGGGTGGGATTATGTTTTACAAACACCATATGGCGCTCTGGGAAGGTATTCCCAGACCTCTGATGTCTTTGCTACAGCCGTGTCAAGAGGCAAGACATAGTACGACTGTTTCTGTATGTTCTGCCCTCCTCATGACTTCAAAGAGGAAACAAGAGCTCTGATTTTCTTCATTGGGAATAAGATAGAAAATAGCAAATGACAGATACAGTGTCCAGGACAGCACTACGCTTGCCTTCATACAGTGGGAAGGATTGAAACCTTGACCATCATCATCATTGTCACTCATGCAAACTTTTCCTGTTTACATTCATGTACAGGGTTTTAGGAACCACCACAGGGAGAATCATGAGAAAAAAAGGGTATAATAACTGAACATCACCCCCCCTCCACACCCCCCTCAAGCTTCACAGTTGCTAGACAGAAATCCCTTCCAGAAAACAGCAGTGAGATTCACCAGTAGCATTGAAACAAGCACGTGTTTGGAGCATGGAAACCAACAACTCAGGGGAAATGTGGAAGTCAGGGGCCATGTGATGGATGGATGGGCTACGGCTTTTTAAGTATCCGCATTCCAAGGGAGCAGGAACGTTTGTTTCTCCAAGTGCAGCTTAACCTCATCTGACTCTAGGGGCATCTTTTCAGTGACTGTTGGATGAGGCCTATCAGAAGAATAAGTTTCCATGGGTAAGCCATGCACTTAAGCAGCTACATATTTAAATACTCAGATGAGCCTCCTTCCTGGATTTCCCAACATCTGTGCTTCTTCGCTTTGGAAGCCATCCCCACTCTTGGATCTGGACACTCGGAGTGTGCAGCAATGAACGGGAGCAGCTAAGGACAAAACTTCTGCTGTGGAGCAGTGCTCTCTGTAGTGATACAAGAGTGCCACAGCCGGTGGGTTCTCTACAAGAGCCACAACCAGATGTGGTTGCCTTTGCTGCATTGGTTGGGGCATTCTTCTGCAAAGCGTTGTGAAAACGGCAGGAGGGGTGGTGGAAGCCCACAGAATGAGATAAAGATGCTCTTCTTCTTTTCTTCCCTTTTGTCTACAGCCTGTCCTGAGACCATCTTGATCCCAGACCCCTTGTGGGAGAGCAGGGCAGCCTGACTCATGCCAACGTAGACTGAGCGGCGAGGACGGATTTGCTGCTGTGTCTCATTTATTGCCACTGACACATTTCCAGTGCTGTTATAAAGCTTATCTCCTCCTGTCATTTCCCAATATCAAATCGCAGTAAGAAAACAGATTTCCCTTTGCTTAACACAGGTAGTATTACACTAGGGAGTGTTAATGGCTTAAGCAAAGATTTTTCCACCTACAGGCGAGTGACTGATAGTTTATGCATCTGCTGCATAAAACCAACGCTTAAATCCCAGTTTTAATGGGTCACATCACCTGGGGTTTCAACATAACTCCGAATTTTTCACCAAAGCAAAATACAAAGTAATGAAAATTAGTACTTGGAAGTGAAACGGATTTTCTTCAGTTCAAAAAACAATTGGGAGCCCATCACTTTTTCAAGTTAAATTGTCTTGAGTGATTTTGTCGTAGGTCAGGAGGAGGTCAGACAAGTTAGGCTTGGGCTTTTTCCTGCGTTGTCGTCTCTCAGCAGGAGGAGGAAGTGTACCTCAGCAAGTGTCATAAACACCAATTTCCCCAAATTTCATAATCATTTGTATGTAATTACAAGACACACATGTCTTTTGACTTTCCCCAGGAAGACTTTGGGGAGCATCCTCCACTAACCCCAATAAAAAGGAGTTTGTATTGATTGCACTGCCTTGGGTGGGTTTGCATTTTTAATCCAGGAAATTCAGTTTTAATTCCAGAAACTTATTTTAACAGGCTGTGTAAAAAACTCCAAGTCAATTCACTTATTGCAGCATCGTAGAGGAGGGGAGGGGAATGACTCATGCACTTTGCTTCAGTGTGTCCATAAGGAAAAGAAACACCAATAAACTCAGTCTGGTACAGAGTGTGACCACTTGTGCTGCTGCCTCCATCTCTGTCTCCTGCAATAGAAATTCCCCCAAAGTTAAAAAGGCTGAGAGAAACTCTAAATGGACCAAATTTTTGTCCTCAGTTCATTTTAAGAAGGTAAAGCATGTCACAAAGCAAAGAGACCTGTTCTGGAGGTCAGCGAAAACAGTATGAGTGATGGTGGCATTTTTAGCATCAGGTATCTCACAGGAGACTCCTCATGACCTTGCCTGAGCTGCTCATGGTTTTCAGGGGTGACTAAAATCAGGTCACTTACTTAAAAGTTCTATTTTAGGTATTGAATGGCAGTGTTTGTCTCTCTTCCTTCCACGTTCCAGAGATGCAGCACTGTTTTGGTGGCATCTCTCTCTCTGAAGGCCATATTGAGGTGCTCGTCCTGGTGGATCTCCAAGGTTCCCCTCTGAACTTCAGCCTAGGGGGACACTTGACCACTTGCAGCCCTCAAGTGGGTGCTGGTGTCTAAGACTTTTCCCACTAGTAAATAGTAATTTGCCTTAACGGAGTGGCAGAGGACAGGAACATCTAACCATAATTTACTTCATCTCTGGACAGCCCTTCAGAGGGAGCTAAGCCACCGCAGAGAGGAAACATTGCTAATATGGATGCTACAGTTCTCCTTATCTCAGCTTTCTCTCCTTGCTGGTCATTAAATTATCCCACAGCCCTTTACAGACAGTGCTGTTATATCCACAGCTCTATTAATAAACCTTCTGCAGCAGTAAATCCTGTGCCTGACTGCAGACTGTCAGTACCTCCTCTGATTTATTCTCCATTTACCCACCATTTACTTCATGGGCAAAATGAAGCAGCCGCTGGCTTCACTCCCTTTGTGACCCCTCAGTGATAGCGGTGACAGCCTCCAAGAGAAGGTGCTGAGGCCCCCCATGGTTTGCAATTGTGACTATTTACCAAAAAGAATGAAAAAGTCCTCATCTTGAGATGCCCAGATGCAGGATATCCAGAGAAAAGCATAATGAGGGAGATGGGGCCATCGGCCGCTCTCAGTGGGCTCCCTCAGCAGGTCCCCATGAAGATATTCATCTCTTCTCACTCTGATAAAGCAGTCACGGCCCTTTGCCTCATCCCACACTGTAACCATCATCCTCCCAGCTGCAGGAGCCATGGCACTGGCAAAACTTTGACTCACAGACCCACTCTAGAGGCAGTTGCCCTCCTCAGTGGCACTCCCACGTTGAGAAAGTGCTCTGGGAGAGCTGGAGGCAGAGGGGTAGGTGAGGATCCACAGCTGACGGATCCTCGCAAGCTGAGTGTCAGGGAGCAGGACCATCATGCCAAGAAGAGTGGGCTCAGTTGTGCTACCAAAGTGCTTTGGCTCCCAAGGACTCTGCAGCACATGCTAGAGGAAAAGCCTCTGAGCATGAGAAGCTGGAGCCAACAACTCTTTCACCACCAGTATCCGAGGGCAAGGACCCACGTGGCAGCCTAGAATGGTGGAAACAACATATTCCTGCTCCTCTGTAAATACTGCCATTCACAAATCAACTACCAGAAATGTGGCCATCACCACCATAAATGTGGGCAACACTGCTGCAAGCATGGCCAGCACTGCCAAGAACAGGGTCAACAGTGCCATGGGCATGGCCTGCCATAAGCAGACAGATGCCACGATAATTCTTGGCCTCAGGCATCTACAAATTGTCCTCCAGGGCAATGCTGGAAGATGGCAGGAGAGCTCATTAAGGGTCTGTGGAAAGTTAAAAAGAATCACAGAATCGTTGAATGGTCTGGGTTGGAAGGGACCTTAAAACCCATCCAGTTCCAACCCCCTGCCATGGGCAGGGACACCTCCCACTAGATCAAGGTGCTCAAAGCCCCATCCAACCTGACCTTGAACACCTCCAGGGATGGGGCAGCCACCAGTTCTCTGGGCAACCTGTACCAGGGTCTCCCCACCCTCATTGTGAAGAATTTCTTCCTAATGTCCAGTCTAAATCTTCCCCCTTCTAATTTAAAGCCATTCCTCCTTGTCCTATCACTCCAGACCATTGTAAAAAATCCCTCCTCTGCTTTCTCGTTGCCCCCTTCAGGTACTGGAAGGCTTCTCTAAGGTCTCCCCAGAACCTTCTCTTCTCCTGAACAACCCAAACTCTCTCAGCCTGTCCTCATAGCAGAGGTGCTCCAGCCCTCAAGATCATCTTTGAGGCCTCCTCTGGATCCGTTCCAACAGTTCCATATCATTCTTATTTGGGGGATTCCAGAACTGGACACAATACTCCAGGTGGGGTCTCACCAGAGCAGAGTAGAGGGGCAGAATCCCCTCCCTCCCCTCTGGTCTCACTGCTTTGGGTGCAGCCCAGCACACGGTTGGTTTCTGGGCTGTGAGCGCTCGTTGCCGGCTCACGTCGAGCTTCTCATCCCCCAGCACCCCAGGTCCTTCTCCTCAAGGCTGCTCTCAGTCACATCACCCCCCATCCTGTATTGAAACTGCAAATTGTCTGCAGGGAGAGGTGACTCTAGGCCAAAGCACTATCTGTGCATGCTGGGGCACACCACGCTCCAGAAGGGGAACTGGACAAGCAGGAGGCTGCTGACACGCTTTAGGGTCCTGTCCATATTGAGGCAGAACGGCCCCACTTTCCTCAGTTCACAGCTGACTCGTTCTGTGGTGGGGGAAGTTTAATAGCCTGTCTTGGCCTGGACAACACTTAAATTAATTTTCTGGACTCCAGAGGGATTGTGGTTGGCCTGTATCAGCCTCAAAAACACTTTGATTCATTTTATTTCCTGGACTCCAAAAGGGATCCTTTTTTGGCCTGTTTTGGCCCTAAGCTCTCTTTGATTCACTTTTTTCCTAGACTCCCAAGGGAGTGTGGTTGGCCTGTTTTGGCCTTGTCTTTCTGTCACTTTTCCATGATGGTATGCAATGCATCTGCATACTTCAGATATCTTCAGTGCTTGTGCTCTCACTGTAGGCCAAGCCTGGATGTATTTTGCAATATTTCGGGAAAGATAAACATACTTAATCTGTCTACACTCATTTACCTTGCTAAGATTCTTCTTCAGCCTTTCTCTCCCTTGTCTTTCCCACCATTGCTGCATGGCAAGAAGAAGTATGGCCACAGTATGGCCAGCTCCTTGCTGGAGAGAGGATGTTCATGGTGGGTTTTGCAGGGGAGAGCACTCCAAGGGAGGAAGGGAAGGACTCAAAGAGGGGGAAGGTGGGGAAGAGCTGCAATTCACATGGCTATTATTCTTATCAAAGGTGATTTCATGCTCTGGCACACTAGGAGGTTCTTCATCTTGACACTGAGCCTGCCAGCCTGCTCTCCCACTGTGAGAGCACAACACTAAGGCTGTGAGGAGATGACCCTGCTCATGCCAGTCCTGTTGACATGGCTGGTTGATGCACTGGGCAAGCCCCAGAGTAGGCTTGGGACTGGCTCTGCCATCATCTCATGAGTGACTTGGTATTGCACAGCTGTCCCTTCAGACCCATGGGCTGAGGAGCTGCCACATCTGGTGGCGCCTCCCCAGCACACATAGAAGAAGAGCACAAAGAGGAAGCTGAGGGGAGACTTCATTGCTCTCTGCAGCTCCCTGAAGGGGGGTTGTGGTGAGGTGGGTGCTGGTCTCTTCTCCCAAGTAACAAGTGATAGGACAAAAGGAAATGGCCTCAAGTTGTGTCAGAAGAGGTTTAGATTGGATATTAGCAAAAACTTCTTTACTGACAGAGTGGTGAAGCCCTGGCAGAGGCTGCCCAGGGCAATGGTGGTATCTCCATCCCTGGAGGAGCTCAAAAAACATGTAGATATGGCACCTGGGGACATGGTTTTGTAGGCACAGTGGGGCTGGGCCAATGGTCAGACTGGATGATCTTAGAGGCCTTTTCCAACCTTAATGATTTTGTGATTCTATAATTCTATGATTTTATTTCTTTTATAATTTATAAATGCCACTGCAGTGCAAAATCATTGCATAGCCCAATAGAACCACGTTTCTTTCCAGATAGACTGTCTTGTGATAAGTGTTTCAGCACAGAACTTTTTGTTTACAGAGCTCACTCATTTACTGCACAACACCATTTTATCAAGATCTAATTTCTGAGCTGAAGCAAGAAAGAAATGCAATAAATTCAAGAGCCTGTTAATAGTGTGAGGAGAAGGCATCTCTTCACTGAGTGAGCATTGTCTGATTGTCCCAGGAAATTTAAAGTCGAATGTGTTTTTGACAGCTTCGTTAATGTGACTTTTTTTCCCTTGCCAGGAATTAGAAGCATAACTGAGACAACGTGTTGAACTTCAAGTGTTTCCCTGAGACTTGAATAGAGAACTTGATGAAGCATGTAATATGGCATAACCTCCCAATTATTCACACATTTAGATAACTATAATCACACCACTCCTATCACGGTGAGAAGGTTATTCTAGGCAGATATTGGCAGGGGCTAATGGACAGCATATTGCAAGGGCAAGGAAGGTTTGGAAGGAAACATTAATCAGAATTTGGTAGCAAAGTCATCAATCATAACTTAACAAAGCTGTCACTCACTGCTGCAGTCCCGGGACCTCAATCAACTTGGAGTTTAACTCAGCAGTCTCCAAGAACAGAATGTATCCAAGAAGAAATGCATTGCTTTAGTGTGGCTGTGCCCAGGACACCCAGCCTTTCGCAGCTTTCTCTAGCAGGTGAGTTCATCACCACGTTTTGTAGGAATTGAGACATGTATTTTTCAGGTCAAATAACATCACTTTTCTTTTTGCTATTTAATGCTTTGTTGCTCCGAGTTTGAGAAATGCAACTCCATTCTGCTATTGGAAATTGATAGAATGTCCTGAGTTGGAAGGGACCCACAAGGATCTTTGAGTTCACCTCCTGTTCCCGCACAGGACAACCCCAACATTCACTCTGTGGGTCTGAGGACGTTGGCCAAATGCTTCTGGAATATTTTCAGGCCTAGTGCTGTGACTTCTTCCCCGGGGAGCTGTTCCAGTGCTCCACCACCCTCTAGGGGAAGAATCTTTTCCTAAATTTTTCTAGTCTGGAGCCTTTCTAGCTGCCTGCTGAGCCACCCCTGGCAAACTGTGGCAAGAGAGAAGAAATGTAAAACAGGAGCACAGCAAACAGATGAGAGGTTGTGTTTATTTCCATTTAAGTGAGCACCCCTTAGACCTCGGCCAGGATGTGGTGTCTAGGTTTGGGTCCCCAGGACAAGTCAAATGCTGATAAACTGGACTGAAATTAGCAGATGGCCACCAAGATGGGCTGGAGCACGTCCTACAGGGAGATGCAAAGGGATGAGGTCGTTAGCTAGGGAAGACAAAGTTCATAAGGGGACTCAATATCAGACAGGAATTCATAGAGGGAAATCCTGGATGTTTTCTACATGCGACTGGAAAAGCTCTGAGCAAACTGATCTCCCTTCAGTGCTGACCTTGATTAAGCTACAGACCTGCTCAGTCCCTCCCAGTCTGAGAAGTTCTTGGCTGATGGAAAAATATTCTACATTTATATAAAAGTCTGCCACAAGGAGGAAAAATATTCTGTTCTCTGTGCTTTCAGGGGATAAAACATGGGGCAAAAAGACTGAATTTTGGGATCAGGACACACAATGCCCCTGCTCAAGGGCTGGCTGGAAGGTTGCACCACATCCCATGTCCACAGGCTGCAGAACACCTGAAAGACAAATTGCCTTTGTCCAGGTAGCTGTCTCAGTCTCTTCAGACACAATTCTCACACTCCCTTAAGGCCAGTCAGCACTCGTCCTGACATTGCTCCTGGACAAGAGTGGTTCTCCTGAGAGGAAATGTTTGCATTTCATCCTTTGACACAAACATTTTGTGCAGAGTCCACGTACCTTATTACCTAACCAGGTGCTCTTCTGCTTTTTAGATCCTACCTCTTGCACTGTTTTACCCAGGTCAACTGTGTACTTTGTCACATGTGCCAAGTTTTGTCCCCCATCCTGCTCTCAATTTCAGTTGGAAGAGGATACCTCTGTTAAGATTCTCCTCCAGGGCACAGCTGCAAAGCAGCACAGCAGAGGGTTTTTTCTTTCATTCTCCAGCCCTGCCTTGAATCTGCAGCTCTTCTGTGTGCCAAAGGGCAGGAGGTGAGAGGTCTTTGACTGTGAGGAACAGAAGAGCTTCTGCAAATGAGTTCCTGAAGACTCACACTTTCTGTGCTCCCCTCGTATCCTGTGCTGGCTAAGACATCATTTTTCGACAGCACTGGAGCACATGGAAACCTTGACCCACCCAACATATTATGCTGCAAAACTTCATGTTTTGGGTGCATAAAGTTTTCCACATAAACAGGTGGGAACCTGGCATGACTCATGTGATTTGAGGCCAGTGCATGGTGTTTTTTAACACCATGTGGAAAACTTTGGGTGCTGACTGTCTTGTGAGAGGTCAAGTGAGTCATTATTTTCATTGGCTTTCCTCTGTCCGGGGTGTCCCTAAGAGGTTTGTACCTCCTGAGCCACTTACCTCCCCCTCATTGCCCTGGCAGAGTTGTAAGCCACAGAAACTCCCTCCTGATGCTGCCGTGCAAAGGTGGCAAGGAACACTTCCTGGGTGGATGAGGGTGTCACTCCAGCAGTCCCAGTTTCCTCTGTGTGCACTCAGGAGCAGAAAATTTGTCATCAGGGTTGGTTTGCTCTGTGGTCAAATTGCCAAGATGTGGTGTCACCTACTTCTTAGAAACTGGGGCCCTCAGTGATACCTGAGTCACTCTAAAAGAGAAAAACACGAGCATGGTGGGTCTGTATCTGCCATGGTTTGGCTGATGGGTGGTTTTGTAGAAAGGAAACATCGTTGCTGACACATGATGTGAAGAAAAAAAAAACCTCAAGGGATTTAGTCATATCCTGTCCCAACCACAGCTTCAGGGTCCCCTCCACTAAGGGAAATCAAAAGAAAAATCTCCTGAGAGGAAACTTAATGTGTTCTGCTTGCTTTCAAGTTGAACCTGCACACCCTCTTTACCCTCACCCTCTCTATAGAGCGGAGGAATATAAAGACCATCCTGCTGGGGATACAGGGACATGGGCATTGCTCTGGACCTGGACACACCTGCAACTGGGCTACCTTAGTACCTGCAAAATGAGTGGACAGGAAAAGTGAACCATAGGTGTTGGGCTGTCTGCCTCTGCCCTTCCATAGTGTGGGTTTTGGTCAGGTGGACCTTCACAAACAGAGTCATTCATCCTCCCTTGCATTTTGTGATGTGGCAGCCATCCCTTGATGTCTCAGGCATCAACTGGCCTTCTGTCTTTCTGAACACAGGCATAATCTTGCTGTTCATTTTGTCCAACAAAAGCCTTGAAAAACTGATCATGAATCAATACAAGAGGAGCAGATGGTTCTTCACCTAATCTGCAACTGTGCAAACAGAGGGAACAGCCACGAGCCAAGCAAAGTCACCAGTGCACACATCCATGACATGCAATGAAGGTCTGGAAGCCAAGCAGGTCTTGTTGGGCTTCATCCAGCACTGTGGGACTCTCTGGGCTTCAGGCCCAGGAAAGATGGGGGCACTTGGAGATGCTCCAGAGAGGAGCAGCCATGGTATGGTACACCCACAGGGAAAGGTGTAAGGATCTTGGATCTCTTGTGAGACCAGGTGGTTAAATCTCTCACTTGGGCTGCAGTGAGTTGTTCAAACATGGCCCAGAGCCTGCTCTGTGGTGCTGATGGGATATTTGTTGGATCTGGAGCTGCCCTTGGTTGTGTGGAGCCAAGAGGCACTCAGCATGCTCGGAGAGGGATGTGGTGAAGGCTTCCCAGCTTGAGTGGCCAGTAGCATCCAAGGGAGGGACCTGGGCATGGTCCCATTCAGTCTCCTTGAACCTCCCCAGGCCAAAGGGCCAGATACTGCCGACAGCCAGGTCAGGCAGGGACAGCTTTTACCGTGAGCCAAAGCTCCTCCTTACACCTTCTTGAGTGGAAATGAGAGGTTTTGACTGTTCTCCCACCACACCCACAAAGGGAAGGGAGGGTACAGGGTGGAGAATTGTTATTTTAGTCATTAGCTGATGCGGAATTTACCAAGAAAGTCTGAGCTCAAAATCCCACGGCTTTCTTGTTGTGGAAGTGACCAGTGTGGGAGAAACGGCAAGTACTCCAGGACTATGAGAGAGAGGAGAAACCCCTCTGCTTTGGTGATTCTGCCAGGATGAGCTCCCATGTCCCATACACAGATTGTGTTCTCAGTTCCACGACACCTCCAACCTCCATGGACTTTCTGGGGTTTTTTTCAGTACCTGCAGGCCATGGCTGCAGCCTCTCCCTACAGCTGGTGGACCAAACCCAGCTTCCCCATGGAAAGAAACCAAACCTGGACAGGAGGCTGCATCACATGCTCAGCAGTGCAAGAGGAGGCTGCTTGTCAAGGCATTTTAGAGATGACCCACTCCACTGCCACAAATAAACTTTAGACCATTAGACCATTTTGCTTGACTTCTGTGCTTGGAAACCATGTGCTATTTCTTAGAACTTACTTGGGGCCAAAACACCCTTCCATACCAAGCTTTTTTATTTTGTTCTTTACAGGTGGTGGTTCTGGAAAGCTGTTTTGCTCATTTGGTGGCAGACTAGGAACATGTCCCATCCAGCTGACATCACAAGCCACCAATGCTCACTGCTCCTTCTGCTTGTTAATATAGAATCACAGAATCATAGAATCACCCAAGCTGGAAGGGACCCAAAAGGATCATCAAGTCCAACTCCTGTCCCTACACAGGACACCCCCAACACTCACACCATGTAACTGAGGGCACTGTCCAGATGCTTCTGGAATGCTGGCAGAGCAGGTGCCTTGACTGCTTCCCTGGGGAGTTCTTCCAGTGGTCCACCACCCGCTGGGGGAAGAATCTCTTCCCAATGGCCAATCTCCCCCTGCCCTGGCACATCTTCCTGCCATTCCCTCCAGTCCTGTCCCAGGTCACCAGAGAGCAGAGCTCAGCCCCTGTTTTCCCTCCCTCCCTTGGGAGAAGGCAGCAAACAGCTCCGAGATCCCCTCTCAGACCCCTCTTCTCCAGCTGAACAGACCAAGGGACTTCAGCTGCTCCTCACACACTTCCCCTCCAGACCCTTCCCCAGCTTTGTGGCCTCCTCTGGACACTCTCCAGTAGTTTTACATCCTTTTTAGCCTGTGGTGCCCAAACTGCCTCCAGTGCTCGAGGTGGGGCTGCCCCAGAGCAGACCAGAGTGGGACAATCCCCTCTCTCTCCTGGCTGGCGATGCCGTGCTGGATGCTCCCCTGGACACCGTTGGGATGTATCATATATATCCTGCTTGACGGTGCTGTGGGGAGCCCAGAGACTTGTGTTTGAGAAGCGTTCATGTGCACCACAGCAGGCAGAGAGGGCAAGATTATTTGAGGGAACTTATTTAGAAAGAACCAAGTCAAACAGTGCCTCTTGCATCAGGCTCATCTTGCAAAAATGAGTCCTGATAGGAATAAGCTGCAGATAAAGGCATTCAGATGAAGAAAGTGAATGTGAAAAACTTGTAAAACCTTTGTCATAAAAAGCCCTTGGCCAGCTTTCTAGCCAGCACAGACTGATCTAGCATCTTGGTGATCACATATACAAGCTGATTTACCCCAAAGGAATGTCTGCTCCATCTCCTGGCCCCAGCACTAAATCATAGAATAATAGAATCGTAGAATCATCTGTGTGGAAAAGACCTTTGAGATCATCGAGTCCAACCGTCCCTGTCCTCTACTAAACCAGACCCCTGAGCACCTCATCTGCTTGTCTTTTAAATACCTCCAGGCATGGGGACTCCCCCACCTTCCTGGGCAGCCTCTGCCAGGGCCTGAGAACCCTTTCAGTGAAGAAATTCTTCGTAATGTCTAGTCTAAACCTCCCCTGTCACAACTTGTGGCCATTTCCTCTCGTCCTATCACCTGTCACTTGTGAGAAGAGACCAACACCCACCTCACCACAACCTCCTTTCAGGTAGTGGTAGACAGTAATGAGGTCTCCCCTCAGCCTCCTCTTCTCTAAGCTAAACAACCCCATTGGGGATGATGACATCCCCTTTCCAAAGCTGCCTCAGAGACAACCTTGAGCCATGCAAGACAGTAAAAAAACAATTTGGACATCTTACATGGCAAACTGTGTGCCCAGAGTAGAGCATTTGCCCTTGGAAACAGATGGGGGAGATTCAGCAGGGCTTTTCCCCCACTGCAGCACAAGGCTCTGTGTCCCAATGAAAGTGATGTTCCAGCAACTCCTTTGTTGACCCTACCACTGCATCCAACCCCTTACCTGTGCCCAGCCACATTCCAAGTACATGGAAGACCTCCCAAGAGACACCACAATGGAGGGTAGGGGATGTTCAAGAGAAGGAAATGCTCATCAGCAGATGGCCAAGGGTCAGACTTTAAGAGCAGGAGCCCATGGATGTACTTGTTAACCTTGAGCATGACTCCCAGTCCTTCTCTTCCCTCGCCCCTTGCCCTGCTGTGGATGTTTTTGGAGCAGCCTTTCTCTTGCCGAGCGTTTGTACAGTGAGTTGCATAACTGGAGGATGATTTTAGCTCAGGGCTTTTGGTTCCATGATAAAGCCTGTAGTAATCAAATGCAGGAGGTGATGGACAGAACCAAGCAGATGTCTAAAAAAGAGAGATGTCTGTTCAAGGAGAGGGAGGAAAAGCCTTCTGATTTTCTTGTTATAATGAAGTTAGTCCTGCATTTGCTTTACGGTGGAGGAAAGGCAGGGGATGGTGACCCTTAGCAAAGGTTGCTTTACGGGCTCACGTAACAATGGGAGAATGAGCTGCTTTGTGTGTGAGTCTGGATTTAACAAGCAAATAAGGGAAAGATTGCTTTAAAGATACCAAGCCCAGGGACACCGCAGCTGGGAAGCACACATGAGCAATAGTTTTCACATGCTAACAAATAAAAGATCCTTGCAAAACAGATGCTGAGGTTTGTGGGGCTGGCACAGGCTTGCTGCTGGCAGGGAGTTAACTCGCAGCAAACTGAAAGGTTCAGAGATGGAAGAGTATCCAGAGACCATTTGTTCATAAACACAGCTGAGGGCCAGCAACCTGCTTCGTACCCTGTCTGAGCTGCGCTGCCGGAGTCATTCCTTGTAGGGCTTCTGCAAGAGAGAAGGCAGATATGCAATTCTCCTGCAGCCCACGCTCCAGAGAAATAATTAAACAGTTTTTCTTAACCTCTTGAACTTTTCATTTATTATTGCCATCCATTATGTCTACCTTCTCAAATAGCAAGATCCTGAAAGCCAGCTCTAGGGGTCAAGGGTTTATTGTTTAATGGAGATAGAACATTCTGTAAATTGCACAAAGTCACAATGTTTAGAAGAGAAGCTTCTGGTGTACTGAATCTTTTCAATTTAACAAACAGTGAGCTTTGACATATGTTCTTCCTCCATAGCAGGAAATTTGGGATAAGTGCAGTACTGGCATGGACATGTTACCAAATCCTTCCTGTAAACCAAATGACATCTGCATTCAAATAAAAACATTCCTTGCACCAAATACCAGGAAATACTAAAAGTATCACTATTCTTCTAAGGTCATGCTAAAATGAAGTTTTTGGCTTTTAGAACACAAAGTAAGTTTGTACAGGGCCAAGACGTTTTGTTCAACACACATTTGCTGTTACAAATCCCAAGAGATGTCCTTCTGGGTCAAATATGTGCATGTGTCTGTAGAATTTTGCAAGCATTTAATCTTCTTCATATGAAAAAAGAATAAATATTTTAGGAGCGTGGACTTACATTAACAAATATTGCCGTTGCCTTTGTTTTTACTAGTGCTCTGCTTTTCAAAGGCAGAAAAAGGATTTGCTTAAAACAAAGCAAACATCCTCAAAATGCACCATGCCAAAATAATCAAGGGAATAAATACCTGGGATTTACAAAATATGAATATTCTTTGGTAAATAAACTGAAGCAAGAGCTGGCAGGGAGAGAACGCTGCCACAGTGATGGGGAGGGAGTGCTGAGTGTAAATGCTTTCATCTCATAGATGGCAAATCAAGAACATTTAAAGAAAATAAAAGTATGCAGAGCAGATTCTTCCTTCTCAAGTTACTTTCAAGGGATTTTACTGCTGATAGTTAACGCCACATAAAAACTTTTGAATATTATGCCAGTAGATGAAAAACTACAATGGCAGAAACATCTTCCCATGGATAATTAGCATAAATATCTACTTAAAACTGAGTAATTTTTTTCACTGTACAGGATGTACTTCAGCAGTTTTATGAGCTAAAAAACACAGGGAATGTTTTAAATGACTTCTATTTGAAATAGCACAGGCAGATACCAGGCACATTTCAAGGACTGCCACACAAAAAAAGTCTGCAAGGAGTGAATGAATGTTCGTTCCCACTGATATTGGGGCCAGACATCCCTGGGAGGCTACGCCCAGACACATCCCTTCGGCTTCCCACTTGAAGGAACATTTTCATTTACTGGGAGGATTGGAGGATCCAGACACTGAAAATGGAAAAGGAAGACAAGAAGGAGGGAAAAAGTGAAAATTGAAGGGGGAAAAAAAAAATTGGTCTTTTCCAGTGTTCTTTGGGGAAAAAAAAGAACAGTTTCCAGAATGGTGAACTTTTCTAAAAGGTTGTTCAAAGCAAAAGGTGATTTCTTTCAACAGATGCCACGTCTGACGAGCACCCAGAAGGGTGGCACTGGGCTCGGGGACAGCGCCAGCAGAGCTCCCCACATGTCACTCCCACCTCCAGCAGCTGAGAAGGCTTTCTTAAAGCTTCCTTGCTGCACCCCTCTCCTGCAGGGATAGAAACTGGGGTTTGTATGGTCTGTGTTTCCAGAGTCATGGCATATCCAGCATACCCACCTCCTGCTCAGACAAAGGGGCTGGGAGCAGCAAAAGGACCAAATGGGAACAACCTGAAGGGGAGATGTGGATGATCCTGTAAAATTTACGCAATCCAAGCCCTGGAAAGGAGCCTTAAAACAACCTGATGAAACTGTAGGTGGAAGGTAATCCAACCTTACAGCCCACAGAAGGATAGTACAACTGCAAACATACAGATATTCAGATTTTAATGGAGACTCCAATCCACTAAGGAGGTTGCTCCTTTCTGTTAGATTCCTTACCTGGCTTTGAACTTGTCTGTGATGCTCCCAGGTTCAGCCGTTCCTCCCATGAGAGATATCCCTGTCCCGGAGTGCTCCAGGCAGGGCACAAGAAATTCAACAGCATCTAAAGAGAGCTGAAGGAATCAGAAACACACATACCCTGGTCTTCTACAGCACGTGCTGAGTTGCATTGGCCCCAAAATGCTGCTGAACTCATCAGGATCTTTATATCTTCTCATACCTGTGCACATCTGGGCTGCAATCCCACTGGTCTCCATCCTGGACCCTGCAACATGATCTGAGTGGGATGAACTGCATATGTAAAGATGGAAAATAAAACACTTCTGCTCACAAGGTTATCATTTTCTTCTATCTTTAATCAATTTTTTTTAAGAAGCTTCTGTTAAAATCCAAACAGTGCAAAGGGAAACTACAAAGAGTCTGTATTACCTACTAGAAATGCCTAATGTAGGCAGTATGACTACTTTGCTCCACTGCATGGCTTGGAACTGCCTATTTTGTAGGCAACTCATAAGGATGCAGGTAAGCACCTTTGGGATGTGATCAAAATCCAGCCACTCAAGGAGCCTCCACAAAGGGATCTGAGGTCAGCAGTGGTTGCTCACCTGGTTGCGAGTGTGCTTGGTGCCTCAGTGTACCCAGACAACTCAAGGATCCCAACACCTTGCTGGTTTTGCTCCATTTGTTATCCCAACAAAGATCTTCCGCTAGCTTGGATGCAGGAAAAAGCACCCACACCACTGCTCACGTGTTTCAGCCTTGATGAAGAAGCTCAGCTGGAAGCAGCTTGCAGGGAAATCCCCTGCTGGGGCTGCAATCTTGAGACACCACCAGAGGTGATCATTTCCCTACTGAGTTAAGCCCCAGCACTGGGCTGCAGTTTTCCTTCCAAGTGAGAGCCTGAAGCTGCTATTCAGACCTTATATTTAGAAAAATGTGGGAAAGGAACTAGATCCATTTCAGGGTTTGTATTTTTGTTGGCAGAATATCTGGTATCATTATGGAGAGCAAACCCAGGGTTTTTCTCTCTTTTTTTTATTTTTTTTTCCCCAAAATATGCGTTTTCTTGCCAGAAATGTATAGAAGAAGTGGGATCTGATGGGGGGAATTTGTGGCCAAGAAGCCTGAGGGAGCAGCAAAATGACTTCGTTGTCACATCCTTCGTGTGCACAGACAGGCTGGGAGGACTCCAGAGGTTTCCTTCTCCGTCCTCCACCAGCTTGACCTGCTGATGGAGATACCACATCCTCCCCAGATACTCTCATCCTGACTTTGTTACCACCCCTGTTAGAAAGTTCCTTGAGTTTGCTGCAAGATACATCCAGGATCACTTTTTCTGCGAACGATGGATGTAGGGGACAGATTATTTCTTCCCTTTGCTGCCATGTACAAGCCCAGGCAGCTAAATAACAGGAGAGAGAGATGCTGAAGGATTTGCAGACAAGCCAGGTTTACCTGGCCACTTTGAACACCAGCACGGGACAGTAAGGTGTGATTCATTCTGGGAGTTGATTTTTGCAGCAATCTGGTGTTCAATACATTTGCAGCAGACATGGGGATGTCTCCCATCATCACATTTAAGGGCAAAACCCTGGCAGGTGATTTGACATATGTGCTCTGGCAAATATACTTGCCTGTCACTATTTAAAAGCCTGCAAGACGTGGCAAGGCTCTTACAGATGGATCAGTGGATCAAAACACAATGATCATGAGAAAACGACACCCATCCTTTTCTGTTGCTCAAGAATTAACAACATCACCATGAAAATACTGGACCATGGGTTTAAAAAGCAGACAGAGAACCTTTGGGAAAAGCCAGCTGGCCTCTGGCGACAGAGACTCATCATGTGTTGCCCACTAAGCTGTCAAGTGAAGGACTTGTCCTGCTATCGCTCAGTCCTCAGAAGGTCAACGACTGGATTTGCTTATTGTCCAAAAGCACTTTACTCTGGTTAATTGGCACTGCTGGTGACAGGGTGGATTGATGGTCTCCCTTCAGAGCTTTTCATGGTGAGCCCAGGAGGGATAAAAAACTTGCCCTCGCCCTCATCTACCCATCTTTTGCAGTGTTTCCCATGGAAATATGAGACACGGGGAAGGACTCACGCATGGGGAATGGATGGGGGTAATGTCACTGAAATCAAGGCAGCCTGCAGTTAGAGGAGGGTAGGAGAGTAGCCTCAGACTGGTCTGCTCACATATTCATCCCAAGAGGATGCTCTGCTGCCTGGAGAAGGGGCATGTTGTTTTATCCTGACCCAGTAACGGTTTGACAGGGTGAGGTAGCACCAGGACAGTATTTATTTCCTTTAGATAGTGCTTTCCTTGCCTCAAGGCAGCTCCAGTGCCTCCATATAGCACTTCCCTGTGGAGCACAGATGGGTTAAAGTGGTCTCTAAAGCTACTAAGACCATAGCTCCAGGCCTGGTGCCTTCCTCATGCAGCATGGAGAGATACTGGGACCATCAAACCAACGTCTCCAGGCTTGGCTTTCCCACTTGCATCCCCCGTTGTGCTGAAGGACAGGCTCTTCTGGACAGTTTGCTTCTCCACAAAAAGTCTGTTTCTATTGGTGATCACTGAACAGGACCAGATGCTACCTTTTAGATCCCTATTGGCTCTAATCTCCTTCCTTCTTTGATCCCAACGCCACTTAAAAGAAACCCCTATTTAGCTCCTCTTGGGTGGTCCTCAGGGAAAGCTCAACTATTTGTAACCTCTTTTTGCCTTCTTAAGGCTCATATGGCCCTTTTGACTGTTGGACTTGATGATCTTAGAGGTCTTTTCCAACCTTAATGATTCTATGCCCAATGGCACGTTCTTTCCACCTTGCATGGTAGGAGGGAAACAAGCCATGACCTCCCCCAGGGCTCGGAGCAGGTTTCTGTGGTGGGGATTTGGTAAGAGCCTTGCTCTACTGTGACTCCTTTGGGGTAGGCAATTTTAAGAGCCTAAAGCATTCTTCTTTGCCCTCAAAGAACCAAGCTTCTAATTTCTACCTGAAGCTCTGACTTGTTTTTACAAACATTCTGCGTTCTCAAAACCACTTGTTTGTGGGATATGGTTGGTGGGGCTGTAACTTGTACAGATCTGAAAGGACTCATGGAAAAATCCCACATGCATTCACCTCCTGTGTGCTCACCCTTGCTTGTACAGCCACCACTTCGTGCACGAACCCTGATGGCCCAAGCTCACAGCACACATATGGTGTTACTGACCAGGATCCACCATCTGCGTCGGCAACTGCTGCAAAGCAGAAGACAAAGTCTTGCTTTAAGCAAACAGAAATGTTCTGGACATACCAGACTTCATGTTGGAAATCAGAGCCACATCCTTCAAAACTCTGGCCCTTTGTTCAGACGCCCTTTGGAGACCTCCCGCAAATACCTCACTTGGACATCCAGATGCTAGAAATTAATTTTATTTTTTAATTCTGTGCCACAAATCCTTAATATTGGAATGTGCATAGTTCTTCTGTGGTCCCTGGCTCAGAGAGATTACAAATACATGTGACATTGCAACAGACGTTGATAACAAAAGTTTGAGGCTAAACCAACAGAGATTTTCAAAGCCTTCTCTAGATAATTTATCCTAGATTGGCAAGTAGCCACAAACTCAATGGTGGGGAAGGAGGCTGCTTTTGATTTAGCTGATGTTTAGGTGTGAATGAGAAGGAGAGATATGTGATTAATCATTGGAAGCAGGGAGATGGTATTATTTTGATTCATACTTGACAAGTTTTTGAGGAATGCTGAACTTGAGTAGAAATGCATGGCAGGCCCAGCTGTTCAAACAGTGTGATTAATTAAACAGATTCCATGTGAAAAACAACACTGGCTCTCGCTCTCAAATTGCAAATAATTTTCAATATATTGGGGAAGAGCCAGCCAAGTTTTATTAATTGCTTTGGAGGTGATGAATCAGGGTTGTCTACAGAGACCCACACAAGCGCACATTCCTGAGAACATACATGGTGATGGACTAGTTTCACGGCTGCTTGGATCAGCAAGGGTTGCTTTCCCGGAGATGCTGCCAGTTGCACACAAGGCAGGGATGAATCCCCAGCCTACACATGCTGTGGTGAGTGCTCTCCTCCCAACCCTGAGTTGAGACTCTTGCAAAATTGCCGTGCGCACAGACGGAGCCGACGCTTGTGTTTCAACCAGCGCTAATAATAAAACCTCCTCTCCTCGCGTACGTTTGCAGCTCCTTCACCTGCCAAACCACGGCTCTCTCAAAATATCAGCAAACTGAGAGTGGACCTTGCAGCATATGATTTGCCCAAGACCACACAGGAAGCCTGTGGCCAAGCTGAAAATCGAGCCCAAGGCTCCAGTGTTGGGGCTCAGCTGTAGGCTCAGGGCTACACTGGGACCCTTCCCCACGCAGTGCAGGCAGGGAAAGACGTGAGTTTGGAAAAAGCACCTTGCCTCCATGTATTTAAGCCCATCCCAGCGGAGGGATGTCCTGGCAGCAGGTGCTCAGCAGGACTTGCACACCCCCAGGCGAGTGTGCTGGGGACTCAACCCCATGAAAAGGCCTGGCAAAATCCTGCCCAGCAGTGGAGGCTTTTGATTTATACTTTCTCCGCCAGCTTGTCTGTTTTCCTCATGCTGCTGACAAGGAGAGGGATATTTGATATGTCCTGAGGGGCAGATGTTGAGCACCACAGAGCAACACTTGCAGGAGGCAAGGCTGCTTCTCAGGTGTAAACCGTCTGATGGTCATAAAACGTCTTACAGGGGGGTGGGAGGGAACGAAATAGATTAATCTGCCTGGTGCTCACAGATGTGGAAAAATACCCTTGAAACAGCTCAACTGGATGTTTTTCACTGCAGCTGCCAACAGAGGGAGAGTGACAGCCCAGCAGCAAGTGCGCAGACACCTTTCGACTCGACCAAATCCCGCAGGGCACCTCACAATACCAGGCAGTGACCCCGTGCTAACCCGTTTCAAATGTAACGTTTGAAATACCTTGCAAATATACATCTGAGCCAAGATTTCCACCCAGAGCCTGGTGGGGAGGCTCTGAAAGCTTATTGCAAGCACCTGTCTGGTCTTTAGAAGCGTTGATCTCCTACTGAGGTCAACAAGAGGAATTAGAGAGGCTGGTGGTTGCTGTTCTTTCTGCAAAATGGTGATCGTGATCCCAAAATTTGCTACCCAGGGAGCCCTGCTCTGACCCCTCATGTTTGATCCCAGCGGGAAAAGTCATGTGCATTGAGATGTGTCCCAGACACCTCATGTTGGTGGAACCCATGTGGTTCTAACCATGTGGCTCTAACCAGCAGCACGGCATCAGGCTGGCTCTGGGAAAATATTACTTCGTGCACCTTCTTCAGTCTTTACAGGCTGCTGTTTCTCCGAAAGAGCTGAGTGATAGTTAAAGAATGTTTGCCCTCTTTCACCTCTCTCTGAAAGGAATGGGAGTCTCTACAGACCCATTTATATTGCTGGCTCAACTGAAGTTAACGGGAATATTCCCCTTCTTCTCTGCAGGGGCCGTATTTTTCCCTCAGGAGATCTCTAAGGCCATTTACTAATTTCACAGACATCTCAGCGATTCCCCCCTCATCAACCTGAGCTTCTTAGGAATTGAGAATGCAATCTCCTCTCTGTCTCTGGATGATGTGATGCCCTTGTGCTTATGCTCGTGGTGCTCCAAACAACACATTTTCTGAGCACGCTGTGTTTGTCTGAAAATACACCAGGAGGGCTGCCCAATTTGGAAATGACTTGAATTACAAAAAAAGCACAGCTGTCTTTAACAGCTCTCGAAGCTCATGCAACTAGTCTGCAATTTATTGACTAGGATTAGATGCTTATTGTCTATGACACTTTAAATACCATTACATTGAAGTTTATACAAGAAAGTCCAAGTTTTCAAACTGGAATCTTAGCAATAACAGCTGGACCATTTGTTTATGTGATAGACAGAAAAGAATGACTTCTGTAATCTGCGTATTTGGCTTCAGGATTTTCTACGACATGGAGAGGCAGAAACCTACCCCATTCCTTACTAGGATTGTTAGACAGAGCCCAACACCACCAGCTAATTTGTCCCTGATGTTAAGACTGCTGCCAAAGCTGGGGTTGAGTCCCTCCCTTGTCCCCTCACACCTGACGGAGCAGCACTTGAAACCCTCTAGCCCACCTCTGACAGTCAGGGCTAAGTCTCTCTCTCCCCCAGGCTGCTCACATTCCGCATTTTGTTTCTAGCATGAAAGACTTTGTTTTAAATCATAATAGTAACCAGGCTGTAATCACATTATAGCACACATGGAGAACTTGCAAAAAGTCATGTGCTTTGGATTTGACATTCTGATTTATGGTTGTGCGCTCCAGTTACACAGCTGCAATCTCATTTTCGACAAAGATGTTTTCTGTTTTTCTATTACTTTGCTTCACCCTGTCTTTATGTCGAAGAAAATGAAAGCCATCAGGTGAAGCCAGCACAAGAGGACAAATGTTTGCATGTTCTGGATCAAACCCACAATCAAATATTTTATATTCTGCTTTCATAAACAGCTTGCTACAGGCACATGTGGAGGGGGTGTAGATTCTTCATTTTGAGCCATTTGAAGTTCAAAAAAATTCCAGGCTTTTATTTATTCAGAAACTAGATCAGCCTATGAAATTCAGATCCCAGCCACTTGATCATGGTGACTTCACTGAAGAGGGAAGGGGCTTGCAGAATTACTCCTTAGATATTTGAACAGGCTCTCTGCTTGTTGGGACCCAACGCTGCTCGCTGACGGCTCCGTTGAGCAAGCTTTGTGCCAGAGCAAAGCCCAGTGGAGGTGGCAAAGCCTTGCTCTGC
The DNA here is from genome assembly GCA_033558185.1 of Dromococcyx pavoninus. NCBI lineage: Eukaryota > Metazoa > Chordata > Aves > Cuculiformes > Neomorphidae > Dromococcyx > Dromococcyx pavoninus. Next base: position 228,142 of record JAUMJL010000933.1, read on the forward strand.
TCTGTTAAGAGCAGATTGCAGTCATTAGCGCTTTCCTCTGTCAGTAACCCATTCGTTTTGCATTCCTGCAAAGAGTAGCAGCATTCCAGCTTAATTAAAAAAGTGAACAATTTTGCAGTAAATTGCATTAATGCTGGAAAGGGGCCAGAGCTTATGTTTTACATGAACCTCTCTTGTCTTTAGTGGAGTAAGGAAAAGAGAATGTCATCAACTTTTTCTTTTTACAGTTTAAACATCGATGATCTATCTTTAGGGCTGCTGCTGGCTGCGCATTACATAGAGCACGAAACCACCACTGCGTCCCTTACCAGGGGTAAATTATGCGTTGCAAACTCATAAACCTTAAAGTGCAGCATAAAATTTTACTAAGAGAATCATTTTCAGTATGGCTTAGGAAGGACCTGAATGGAAAACGTATTTATAGTGGTTTGAGAGCATGTGTTAAGGAGCTGAAAACACATGTGAATGGAGCCAGTGTGGGTCAGACTGACCATGAGTCCTCTCTGCAGCAACGCTTTGAATGTAGATTTTTGGGGGCAAGTAGCCCCTTTGTCTAAATAAATTTATAGATTATAAATTTATATTACATTTCTGTATAATACAACTTCATATTATAGTTATACTTAGAAATATATTAAAATTTATATTATATATAATACAGATTAATATTGTATTTAGCAATTCAGTAGGTTCCAAATGAGGGAAATCTCCATCTTTGGGACAGTGTTACCCTAAGTTAACAACTAAATGTTAAGGTAGAGTTCGACACAGTAGAGTTGAGCGCTGAAATGACATATCCGGGTGTTGAAAATGCTCTGTGGACACAGTTGGGCACCTCAGCTGCAATGGCCACGTCTCCCTGTGTCGTGGAGGAAAACCCCAGAAATTCTGTGTGCATCAGGGAGACCAGAAGAAAAAATTCCCAGTTTTTGTCCTAGACCAGAGGTTCCTAACCCACAGGGACTCACTTTAACCATAGCCCTGGAGCTACTTCTGCAAGGATATGTATTGGTGGGAGTTAAGAGGAGACACCATGCTGACCACAGTCTGAAAGGGTCCTGGGTGACAATTTCTGCTGCTCACAGGTTACCATCAGCAGCAGATTGGCAGTAACTTGTCTCTAGAATAAATGAAGCTGCTAAATATTTGACCTACCGGGTAGCAAGAAAATGATTACAACCAAAACTTTACATTTTTCAGGTGAAAACTTGCCTCAGCTCCACAGAACTCTGGTGAAAAAAAATGCAAAATTTGGGAGAGTCATTTGTTTTTCACAGTTGGCTGAGTCCCAATATTCTGGCTAACATTAACAGCAGGTCTGTTGATCCTAAATATCTCTCCTTTCAGAAGTACCTGAAATGGGCACTTACACACTAACATGTAAGATTTGCTGCCCCTGAGCTGAGCAGAGAAGGAGAACACCAGGACTTCTTTTTCCATGACAGTCCCTATAGCTGGGATAACTTCAGAGGTTCTCTTTTGGAAAGGGTTCTTATGAGAGTTGGCGGAGAGCAGGGCAGGTCACTGGGAGTCCGTAGCTGTTGTCTAAAGCAAGAAAGGATGTGCCTGGCTGCATGTGGCTATGTGGCTGTACGTGCCCTGGTACCAGCTCCATTTCTGGCCCAGAGACCCCCAGACAAATTAAGACTGATTAGAATGACTCAGGCAGAAAAGAATCATAGAATCATAGAACAGTTTGGGTTGGAAGGGACCTCAAAGCCCATCCAGTTCCAACCCCATCTGCCACCGGCAGGCACACCTCCCACTGGATGAGGGACCTCAAAGCCCCATCCAACCTGGCCTTGAACACCTCCAGGGATGGGGCAGCCACCACTACTCTGGGAAACCTGAGCCAGGGCCTCCCCACCCTCACAGGAAGATATTTCTTCCTCAGATCTCACCTCAATCTCCCCTCTTTCAGCTTAAAACCACTGCCCCTCATCCTATCCCTGCACTCCTTGATCAAGAGCCCCTTCCCAGATTTCCTGGAGCCCCTTTCAGTACTGGGAGGCTGCTCTAGGATCTCCCCAGAACCTTCTCTTCTCCAGGCTGAACAACCCCAACTCTCTCAGCCTGTCCTCATAGCAGAGGGGCTCCAGACCTTGGATCATCTTTGTGGCCTTCTCTGGATTCACTCCCACAGATCCATGTCCTTCCTGTGCTGAGGACTCCAGAGCTGGACACAGGACTCCAGCTGGACACAGGACTCCAGTCTCACTGAAGCAGAGCAGAGGGGCAGAATCCCTTCCCTCACCCTGCTGGTTGCACTTGTTTGGATGCAGCCGAGGACACACTTGGCTTTCTAGGCTGTGAAAGCACATCCCTGGCTCTTGTTGAGCTTCTCATCCAGCAGCACCCCAAGTCCTTCTCCTCAGGGCTGCTCTCAATCCATTCTCTGCCCAGCCTGTAATTCTGCTTGGGATTGCCCTGACCCAGATGCAGGACCTTGCAGAGCATTTACTTCTCATGCAGTCACCCTCCTTTTCTATCCTTGCAGAGCCAGTCAAAATATCTTTGACCAAGAGGTTTTCCTCTGGAAAATGCTATTCTTTCAGAAATGAAGCAGGAACTTGTTCAAATGTCAATGGCTGGTTTTGGTCAGTAAAAAGTCAAAACATTGCATTTTGATATCGTAGTTTCCATTTATGACATTTTGACTTTAATATCATAATAAAATCCTGTTCTATTAGAGTAGATTATGTAGCTCTACATAATCAGTTCTGCTTAAAAGTTGATACAATGTAAAAGTCAAAACAAATTACCTCCTGTAACACAGTTTAACAAAACATCCCACTACACCCTCTTTCAGCATTTTTATCCTGGAGGCAGCAGTGAGTATTAGTTTTTAATTCTGAACGGGAATGATTTCTCATTTTACAAGACACTGGAAAACCTGGCAGGACAGAAAATCCTGCTCCTGGCCAGGGTTGAATATCTGCCTGGTAGTTGGCACTACAGGATTATCTTTGAAAACTCATGGAAGTAATGAAGGAGTATCCCCATAGCACTCACCTACCCATCTGCTCTGGAAACACTTGATCAACTTAGGATATCAAAGAATCATAGAATTATAGAATCATAGTATGGTTTGATTTGGAAAGAGCCTTGAAGATCATCCAGTTCCACCCTCTCCTGCCATATTCTCTTCTAATTTTGTTGTCAATGACATGGGTGTCTTCACCTGAGCAATTAATCCTAGGATTTCCTTTATATTGAATGGAAAAAAAATAATATTTCACATGTGATTTTCATGACCATTGTAGGTTGAGGAGGATGGCACCAGGGCATCTTCCTCATGGCCATCCCATGTAGCCCTATATCCCACCTTGATCAGGCAACTGCTGCCTACAGAGAGGTGTAAGGTGGGTAGTTCAGATGTAGACCTTGAAGTACCATCAGATGAAGACTGTCCCTGGTGTCTTCAATCTTATTTTCTCTCCATGATACGTCTAATTAGTGCCTTTGGGAAACTTCTCACTATGGATGAGTCCGTGAGCAACCTGATCCAGTGAGAGGTGTTCCTGTCCATGGCAGAGGGGTTGGAACTGAATGAAATATAAGGTCCTTTCCAACCCAGACCATTCTATGATTCCATTATGTGCCCCTTGGGATGGGTCTGAATTGGAGTCTTTCAGAGTAACAGCCATACAGTTGCAGATTCACTAGAAAGGATAAATTTGGAAACAATTTCAAAACAATTCCCCATCCATGTTTTTTTTTTGTTATAAACCTTTCTCTTGAGAAATTCTATGCATATATTTTACAGTAAAACTCAGAGCATTACTAAAGATCAAAGTAGCCCATGTTTGGTGTGGTGACACATAAAGATATGCCTTTACCAGAAAGGTTTCTTTTCTAAAACAAATCTCCTGAGAAAAAATTTCTTCCATAACTGAAATTCTACCATTTTTCCACAAACTATGTAAACAAAATAATGAGCTGAAATGGTGTTTGCAATTCTTCACTTCACAGACAGCTGTTCAACCGTGCACTTGCTAAAGACAGAATTCCAAGCACATGATTGTTAAAACAAAACCCAAAAAAACTTCCGTGTATTTTTGAGGGGAAAAATGTTTGTGGAAAAATGGCTAAAAATAATTGCCAGGAAAACGGGCCCATCCAGCCCTTGCAAAGTGGAAACATTTCGGGTATTTTCCACAAAACCATCTTCACAATTCCTTTGCCAAGGGTCGCTGCAGGTGCAGAGAGATTTGCCCAGGAAGGGGTGACTCATAGTTTCCTCAGGGAAATGAGGAGATTCATCTTCTTGCCCTGCAGGTGGATGGGATGTGAGGGACAGACCCTGTGCAGATGGTGGCACATGAGCCCATGAGCCCCTGCCAGGCAACTCCGTTCACCGCTTGCCACAGAAGCATGGCTCCAGCCTGCTTGGGGAAGGCTGAGATTTACCACGTCCCGAGGTTTTCTCTAAGCATCTTTATCTGCTCTAATATTATTTTTAAAGGACTTTGCCATTAGATGTTACAAAACCCTGGAGAAAAGATGCATTTACAGTTACCATAGCTGTGCAAGGCCAGGTTGGGAGCCAGAGATGATATTGTACAACTAAGGAAGTGTTTGTGTCCCTGTACTCAGCACTGGTGAGGTTGCGCCTTGAATGCTGGGTTCAGTTTTGGGTCCCTCACTCCAAGGAGGACATTGAGGGGCTGGAGCACATTCAGAGAAGGGCAACAAAGCACAGGAAGGATCTGGAGAACAAGTCTTATAAGAGGCACTTGAGGGAATTGGGGTTATTTAGCCTGGAAAAGAGGAGCCTGAGGGGAGATCTTAGCACTGTCCATAATTACCTGGAAGGAGATTATAGGGTGTTGGTCTCTTCTCCCAAGTGACAGGCAATAGGACAAGAGAAATGGCCTCAAGTTGCACCAGGGTAAGTTCAGGCTGGGTTTCTGGAAAAACTTCTTCACCAAAAGGGTTCTCAGGCCCTGGCAGAGGCTGCCCAGGGAGGTGGTGGAGTCACCATCCCTGGAGAGCTTTAAGGGATGGGCAGATAAGGTGCTCAGGGATCTGGTTTGGTAGTGGACAGGGACGGTTGGACTTTATGATTTCAAAGGTTGTTACCAATCAAATAATTCTATGATTCTATAAAAGAACTCTTTCCCTCCCTGCTTATCTTTCTCGTCATAGAAACAGATTCAGCAAGGACTAAAGAGGGGAGCAGCTCCCCTCTGACTTTCAGGGATGAAACAGCCAACAGCAACTCAGGTGTTGATGGCAGAGAGGTCTTAGTTCTGGCACTGGGTATCCTGGCTGACAAAATAAACACATTGCACTGAGAATCTGAATAGCTGTAGCATGAAAGAGAAGAAGGAATGACATAGTGTAGATGAGGTGCTCAGGGATCTGGTTTAGTAGTGGACAGGTACGGTTGGACTCGATGATCTCAAAGTTCTTTTCCAACCAAGTGATTCTATGATAAACTTGTCTTCCTAAGGCTTCATGGAGGCTGTCTGCCGTGGGCAAAGGTTTTGTAGAGCTGCTAAACTCCATACCTTGCAAAAAGACCCTGAAAGAGAGATTATGTTTTCACATTGTTTCCCAAATTACTTTAAATGTCAACTTTAAAGGCTTTTAAGGTTTTTATTTCAAACGGAAGTATTAACTGGAACTGCCAGGAGCAGTTAGAATGAGAAAAGCAATAATGTGCATCTTAAACAGGGTAGAAATTTTTATGACTCAAATTCTTCATTTATCATACGCAGATGGTGGAAGAAGGCTGCTGTTCCCAGTGCCCAGCAGTGAAACAGACCTGGTCACACACTTCTGCAGACAAAAGGGGCCTGCTCAGAGTTTTCTTAACATAAAATGATGTTTCTCTCCTCATGAAGCAATCACAAGGCTGAGTCTGGTTTGTAGGCCTGTCAAATTCCTGCTATATATTACACTGAAGGTGTGGTAGGATGGGGCACAAAGCTTCTCATTGCTCTACACAAGGATTGGCTCTGGCTGACACGTATCTAGAGGGTGACCATGCTCACCAGTGATGGTCCTGTTGGCCCATCTGGTTCGCCAGGTCCTCAGAGATAACTATCTGCACGTGTACTCAGTTTCATTGTGTCTGAAAGGCAGAAGTCTGTTAAGGATCCTTTGAAACCTGTGATGAAAATACAGCTCCCTATGCCCATATTAGCTCATCCTTCCACCATTTGGACTTATGTATAACATATCATAGAATCATAGAATCATCTGGTTGGAAAAGACCACTGAGATCATCAGGTCCAACCATACCTGTCCCCTTACTAAACCATGTCCCTAAGAAACTCACCTGCCCACCTTTTAAACACCTCCAGGGATGGTGACCCAAGCACCTCCCTGGGCAGCTGTTCCAGTGCCTGAGAGACCTTTCAGTGAAGAAATTTTTCCTGATATCTAGTCTGAACCTCCCCTGGTGTGACTTGAGGCCATTTCCTCTCATCCTATCACTTGGGAGAAGAGACCAGGCTTACTGGCAATTAATGATTTACAGAGCAGATGCCAAGTAACAGTGCAGGATGTGCTGATGCTGAGAAAATGTGTGTGCTTTTGCAGTAACAAGCACAGAAAGAGTCCTGCCCCCACAGCAAGCAGCAGAGTCATCTGCATCAATCGCTCAACCAGCCAACGTGAAATCCATGCTTTGTTCTTCACTCAAGCACTGACCCATTACGTAGCCTTTGGCAAGTCTGTCCTCCACAACCCTGCATTATCTCCCAGGCTCTGAGCTTCTGCAGGGTTCATCTTCTACCACATATAGAACCAAGGGCAACAGGGTGTCGACTGAAATCCTCAGGCCTGTCAGGAAAGGGAACAACAAGACAAGGAGGAAGTAGCCATGGAGAGAAATATAAGAAACACTTTTATTTCTCAATTGTGTGGTGCTGGGGAAGAATCTTTGACCCTGAAGAGGAGCCAAAATGGAGAACAATTGAAGATGTCTCTAAAGAGTGTGTTCATGGGGCTCTTTCTTCTCACGTTGTCACTGATGCCACCTCGTCAAAAATAACATTCCATACTTGAACATCGTTTGAGCTTTGTTTTCCTCACAGTTGCTACAGTGAAAAGAAGTAAACAAAGCCCACTGCATAAAGCAGTTGATGTGTTGACGCAGCAAATGCAGCAAGAATTACTCAATTTAAGAGCAAAACCTACGGTTGATCCCTGGACAGGTAGGGAATGTTTTACAGAATCAGTAGTTTGATACCATAGATGCTGCTTCCTTCCCTACGAGGGAAAGGGGAGAAACATCACAGCTAAGATCTCTAGACAAAAGTTCTAAAAGCCTCAAAACCAACAGTGTGGCACAGGAAGAGATCCGGAGAGATTGAGCATGCTTTGAGAAGGTTTGGTTGTGCACTAGAACAAAGCATGCCAGGTGAATATGGTGCCCGTGACCCATCCAGTGGCAGAAATTCCAATTGTGATTTCCTAATTAAGCTGAGAGAAAATTTCCACTTGAACATAGATGTGCTGATGCTTTTATGACAGAGGCAGCGAGCATCATGGTGTTCTGGTAATCAGCTCTGTCTGGGACCACTCACGAAAGCTTTAGGGAAAGACAAAAAACCCCAAATCCAGGAGTGAGATTGCAGAAGGAGCAAGAAAGGAGCTGTGGTGAGGAAATAATGATCAAAAGCCAGGAAGTTCCAAAGCATGTGATTAATTTAGTGAGCTGCAAATGCTGTATGACAAACATCAGCTCTTCTTCTAACCCCTCTTGGAAATTCCAGACAGTCCAACACCCAACACATCATCCCACAAGTTTTCATTTTTAATTCCAGAATCGTCCCTACCAGTGAGACAGAAGCAGGTCTGGGCTTTTCCTGCTCTGCCTTAGTTTGGTGAGGATTCTGGAGTCCCATGTCTCTAAGGCTCCAATTCCATATCATTTTCAGCCTAAACACATTCTTGACCAACTTATTAGCTATTTCCATGCTGGTGGTCCATAGTCAGTCCACAATGAAGGTGTATATTAATCTCTCCCATCTTATACATTTGTGATCAGCAGGACAAAAGAGGGGATTCTGCTCCTCTACTCCTCTCTCCCGAGACCTCACCTGGAGTCCTGCATTCTGTTCTGGAGCCCTCAGCATGGGAAGGACATGGATCTGGAGTGAGTCCAGAGGAAGCCACAAAATTGATCTGAGGGCTGGAGCACCTTTGAGGACAGGCTGAGAGAGTTGGAGATTCAGGCTCTCTCAGGCTGAGTTCAGCCTGGAGAAGAGAAGGCTCCAGGGAGACCTTCAAGCAGCCTTCCAGTACCTGAAGGGGGCTACAGGAAAGCTGGGGAGGGGCTCTTGATCAGGATTGCAGGAATAAGACAAGGCGGAATGATTTTAAATGGACAGAGGGCAGATTTAGGTGAAATGTGAGGAAGAAATGTTTTCCTGTGAGGCCCTGGCACGGGCTGCCCAGAGAAGCCACGGATGTTCCCTCTCTGGAGGTGTTCAAGGCCAGGTTGAATGGGTCTTTGGGCACCCTGATCCAGTGGGAGGTGTCCCTGCCCATGGCAGGGGGGTTGGAACTGGATGATCTTTAACTTTCCTTCTGACCCAAACCATTCTTTTATTCTGTGATCTCCAAGCCTCTGGCGTCCAACTCAGGGAATGGGTCCAGCTTGTGTTTGGACTTGAATTTGTGTGACCAAGGGTCTGCCACTCCACAAGATTACTTTGCCTGCCTCTTTGGTAGTGCTCAGAATTGGCAGCATCACCCAACATTGTATTATGTGCATTTTTTTCACCAGTGTCACGTGTTCTTCAAGTGTTGTGTCCTATGGTCCCCAGAAACAAAGAAAATGGTTCTTTAACCTGTTATTCCATTAAAGGTGCAAGGGGTTGCTAATGTAGCCCTGTAACCCACAACAGTGCTCCTTTTTTATCCAAACCTTATTGCTTAGGTTCACATTTGGACCTTGTGCCAAGAAGTCATTATGTTATTGAATATCTATGATTATATACTGCCCTAGGTCAACACGATCTGGCCTCAACAAAACCACAAGGGATTCTGTCCATCTCCCATGCTCCTTCTCCTCCCTTGCATCAAACTCTGCTCTCAGACCATAAAACTGAGGTCAGCTAATGGGCATGCAGTAGCCACGAGCATCTTGCCCGCCTTACCTCACTTGTGTGAATTTAGGCACTAGTTTTTTTCTTCTCCAGTCCCAGGACAATGGTCTCCAGTTGACAGATTCATTATCCTTCCTTGCTACTGGAGCTGCAGTTTCATGAGCTGGTGCTTTTAATACCTTCAGTATTACTCGTTCACTTAAACACCAGTTATTACTGGGTTCAGCGCAGGGGTAAGCAGGCAAAACTCTCCAGTCTGCGTTATACAGGTCACAGCAGACAATCTAATGATCCCTTTGGCCTTAAGGACTGCAAATGTTAAAAACATTATATGGCACATCCTTTAAAAAGCTCAATATTTTTGGCACCGTCCCCTTTCTCGCTGTGATCTTATCAGCCCTCACAAGCCGAATGCAGATAAAACCTGTTGGTTGTTTAACATGAACAGAGGGCATCAAGAAATGCTCTGGGGAGTGTTGTGGATGATTCATATGTGGAAAACCTTCCTCCTCAAGCAGTGCCAAGGGAGGTTCAGACTGGATATCAGGAAAAATTTCTGAACTGAGTGATGAAGCCCTGGCAGAGGCTGCCCAGGGCAGTGGTGGAGTCTCCATCTCTGGAGTTGTTCAAAAAGTGTTTAACTGTGACACTTTGGGATATGTAGGCACAGTGATGTTGGGCAGATGTTTGGACTGGATGGTCTTAGAGGTCTTTTCCAACCTTAATAATTCTATGATTCTACGATTCTGTATCTGTGCAGGATGTGGGAGAGGAGAAGCACTATGCAAAGACACCAGGAGGCAAGCTGAAAATAAATAAAAGGAGGTATTTCCCCCACCGTGGGTAACGGAGCAGTGCAAAATTTTGCCAAGGGGAATTACGGGTGCAGAAAGCTTACCTGGGGTCCCAGAGAGATTGGACAACCACTTGGAGGACCAGCTGTGGGATGGTTAAATAAATGGGTCACATCAGGCTTTCCTTGAAATTCTCCAACCTGGAGATAGTGTGAGTTTTTGGGAGAAACACCATATGCACTTCTCTTTGTTGGAGACAGGACCTGGACTTGGATGGACCCTGTTCAGAAGTTCTCTAGGCAGCTTGAAATGCTGCCTTGCAGCTGAGATGGAATCCCAAGACCTCCCCAACTGCATTTGCTACTGAAGATCCTGCTCTCTTGTCCAAAAGGTGAGGGTCTGTTCATCAACCAACATGTTAATGTGCAGGGGTTCTTCTGCAACTGTTGGACTTACCTTCCAACAGGCATCAGCCCATTGATAACTTCATTGCTAACACCAGTCTGTTAGAGGTTAGAAAATAGGAGTATTTTCCACAGAGAAAGTCACTAAACAATTTTTATAGATATATTTTTATTCTGCCAAATTTAAATAGGAGGAAAAGGGCAGAAAACAGTATTGTTTTCATCAAAAGAGATCTTTTCCAGTGTTTGATGTTCAAGAGAGCACATTTCAATTTAAACAAATTTTCAAAATAGCTTTTCATTTAAGGAAACAGAAAAGCAAAAAAAATTAATTAAAAGAAGTTTTAACTGTTTTTATTTTCACTAGCTCTACTGATCTAATTCCAGGCTGGGTAATTGTATTCTGACTGATTATTGTAGGACTGGAGTTCCAGTCGGGTAGAACATTCTTTTTATTGGAAAGCATTATGTGATGCTGGTTTCGATTAAGAAGGCAACCCTGAGAAGGCTGCTCACTCTCTGCTTTCCTTGCCTTGCTCTACAAGAGAAATATTTTTCAAGATTCACTATCTGAGAGACACACAGAAGACTGGTTTGGTGATGTTTTTAAAACTGGTAAAAGATTCTGAAAGGAAAAAAAATTCTATGCAGGTCACATCGCTGTTTTATCTTGCACAGAGATTTTCCTAAGAGCCAAATTTTGAAATCCTTATCACTTCCTACCTGGGCAAAATTTTCGTAGGCCAAAAGTGACTTCAAGCAGTAAAGAACCTGGGGGTACTGGTTGATAGGGGCTGAACATGAGCCAGCCCAGGTGGCCAAGAAGGCCAGCAGCATCCTGGCTTGGATCAGCCATGGTGTGGCCAGCAGGAGCAGGGATGGGATTGTCCCCCTACACTTGGTGCTGGTGAGGCTGCACCTTGAGTCCTGGGGTCAGTTTTGGGCCCCTCACTCCAAGAAGGACATTGAGGGGCTGGAGCGCGTCCAGAGAAGGGAATGGAGCTGGGGAAGGGGCTGGAGAACAGGAGTTCTGGGAGCAGCTGAGGGAGCTGGGGCTGTTTATCCTGGAGAAGAGGAGGCTGAGGGGAGACCTCATTGCTCTCTGCAGCTCCCTGAGAGGAGGTTGTGGTGAGGTAGGTGCTGGGCTCTTCTCCCAAGTGACAGGGGATGGGATGAGAGGAAATGGCCTCAAGTTGCTCCAGGGGAGGTTCAGATGGGATGTTAGGAAAAAATTCTTAACTGAAAAAATAGTGAAGCATTGGAAAAGGCTGCCCAGGGCAGTGGGGGAGTCTCCATCCCTGGAGGGGTTCAAAAAACATGTAGATGTGGCTCTTCAGGACGTTGTTTAGTGGGCTGATGGTCATGCTGCATGATCTTAGGTGTCTTTTTCATCCTTGATGATTCTATGACTCGTTTTTCACTCTTTACTTACACAAGTTTCCACTAATGATAAAACAAAAAAAAGACTTTGAGATTTGGCTCTGTAATTTTAGTATTGTAAATCAATAGCTGCGTAAATATATGAACACAGGCCCTTTGTTAAGGGTGTGCTTATGGATTGCTTTTTACAGTCAATCTGGCCAAAAAGGATAAGTATATTTTGAAAACATCACAGGTTTTATTTTGTTTGTATTTTCCATATCGGAAAAGGAAAAAGAGAGGGAACAAATAAAACTGATTTTTTTTCTCATAAAACCAAAATAGATGTTGAAAAATTTATTTCCCTTAAAGAGCCAAGCATTTCAAACTTGAAAAGAAATGTGTTTTTGTTAAAATACCTTTCTTATCAGAAAAAAATGACACCAAATGATTTCTAATCACAAGCAGAGTACAGGTCTGAATGTTCTGTATTACAGATTGATCTTAATGAGCAAATGATGGCTGTGAAGGACTGCATTAGGCACCAAAGCCAGTAACCATTTGCAAAACTGCCTGTTAACTTTTTATTAACCCTTTATAAACTTCAAATATGATGTGTGACCAGTGTAACTCAGCTTTTTCCTGCAATAAACCTCAGTGGCACTTTATGGGTTGTAATCGGTGCCCTGGGGGAAACTCAGCAATTCAGCTCTTTCTAGTGGGAAATGAAGTCCGCAGGTGAAAGGAATTTAGTGGTAAACAGGTTTATCTTCATGGTAGGTCTTCTAGAGCTGTTCAAAGACAAGAGAACTTGAAATCACTGCAGATATCACCTCTAGATTAGATGTAGGACGTTGCTGCTTTCTGTTAAGAACGTGTTTCTCTGCCAACAAAAAGCAGTACAACCCCACTGCAGTGAATCCCTCAAGTCCCAGTGGAGGAGCACATGCATCATTGCATATCATTAGGTAGCTGTGGGTATTGGGGACACCCAGGACCTTATAGTGGCCTTCCAGTACCTGAAGGGAGCTACAAGAAAGCCAGGGAGGGCCTTTTTACATGTGAGAGGATGAGGTGTAAGGGCTTTAAACTGGAAGGAGGAAGATTTAGATGAGATGTTAAGAAGAAATTCTTCACGATGAGTGTGGTGAGGTCCTGGCCCAGGTTGCCCAGGGAAGTGGTGGCTGCCCCATCCCTGGAAATGTTCCAGTCCAGGCTGGACGTGGCTTTGAGCAACCTGATCCAGTGGGAGGTGTCCCTGCCCATGGCAAGGGAATTAGAACTGGATGGACTTTAACATCACGTCCAACACAAACCATTCTATGATTCTAAGGTTCTGATTCTATGATTCTATGACTTAAATAATGCCTCCAGCACTTAGAAGGTATAAGGAGGTATAAACTAAAATGGTCTACTCCTCCTCTGACCCCCTAGGGTGGACTTCCCCCCATAGGTGTATTCCCACAGTGCCCTTTTGGGCGATGACCAAAAGCCAGGCTTGCTTTGCAAGAACTGCCTCCCTGAACCTCCAAAGAAAGTTGGTTTGTCTAATACTCACACTTAAACTACTGTTTTCTGGGAGGATGTTTTTCACTGGTGCTCTCTGAAGGACTCCAGAGGTCGACCGATGGCAGAGGCACGGCGAGTGGATAATTACAGTAGCTTCACTTATGTTCTCTAAATCCCATAGCAGGTCTACTTCAAAGGAGAACTTTATTTTCCTCTGCAAATATCCATTTTTCCATATGCCAAATCTCACTACCCAGAAAGAGGTGAATTAACATAAAAAAAGTATAGCAGACCACATGTTCTCCATTGGCTTCCAGGAACTCCCATGATAGAGCCTGTTTGCTTGACTTCACATTGCTCTCAGAGGCCTTTCACATAGGCTCCCAAGCCTGGCTTCTGCTTAGTAAGGGGTCAGCATCCTTCTCTGAATAGCAAACTTTTTTGGAAAGCTCCATGTGCCACCTACCTCCTGCTCTTCCTCCTCCTGCCCTGCGGTCCCTCCGTTCATCTGCCCTGACTTGCTGCTCCATAATCCAATTTCCTCCCTCCATGCCCATCCAGGAGATGCCTCAGGAGCAGCTTTCCTCCCAGCCATGCTCTCCCAACTCCAGCACATCCTGCGATTGCTGGAGCATCCTGCATCCCCTGTCAGAATCAGGGCCCCTTGGCACACGGAGCCGTGTGAAGACATGGTTTCCTGCCTCGGAGAAATTCCCTCTCCAAAGACGAGAGCCTGCAGAGCAAAACACAGCTGCAAATGGCACTCAGAGCCTCAGGAGGCCAGGCTTTAAGAATAAGCAGGCACCTTGGGCTGGGAAGGTCCTAGTACATTTTTGCAGCTATGAAAACAACAGTAAACTGCTCCTTTTGGCCAGGCTGGAGACTGATGGCATAACAGGAAATTCTGGTGGATGATTTTCTCTTTTGGAAACCACATGAAAGATAACCAAACTTTCCCAAAACAGATGAAAGATTCTGACCAGGATCAAACTGAGGATGAAACAGAAATTTTAAGGGCGGTTGTAATCCGGCCTAACCTCAGGCACAGCCGTGCCAGCAGGTTGCTGCTGAGGAAAACAAGCTACTGCTCATCAGCTGCTCTGGATGAACCCTGTCCACCAGCTCATGTCCCTGGGGAGGATGACACAACCCTAAGTGGGATACCAGCAAAGGAAGTTTGCCCTGAGGGTTACCAGGATGAAGATGACCAGAGTGGAATCACTGCCCTGCCCTGACTCTATCCACCCCTGGTGGCGAATTTCCAAAGGAGCTGTGGACCTGAGGGAGGATGGAGCTTCAGGGACCATGTGTGACTCTTCTTTTATAAGCCGGGGCCTTTTTGTGGGAATTCAAACCAGGGCCTCCAAACAGTGGCTTTGGCAGGCCAAGGTGGTTCAGTTGTTAACTCCTTTAATCTTGGCCCTGCACAAAAGGCATCGATATCTGTTCATACCTGAGCACGCTCTCAGGTCTGCTGGTGGCTCCTGGTGTTCCTCTTGGCCCGCCAAGAGGATGGGTGAGGGAAAATAAAGAAATAAAAAGGCTTTTCTTCAAAGCCAGAAGTGCCCAGCCAAGAAGCTTCCACACACAAGTGGCTTCTGAAACACGAACCGACCACAGAGGTCTCAGCTCTTCCCACATCGCAAGTGTGTGGGCTCGGCTGGAAACCCTGCTCCAGCAGAGGCTCTGCCTGCTGAACGCTGGCCAGCAAGTGGAGGAGCCCGGCACTAGACCCTGGGAAGGAGGCACACTGGGTCTCCCAGGACACTTCCCAGAGCCCCATGGCTTCATATGGGGTCAGGGTGGGCAGGGAAAGGGAAGGGCTGCCTCTGGGAAGGGAGCAACCACCGCAGCTGTGAGTGAGGACATCCTCTCCAGCTGCAGAGACCCTTGGACCCAGGAAGTTTCCATGGGTCAGGACTTTGCAGGCAGCTCTGCAGTGTTTGTTTAGGTTGGCTCCCAGGCTTCCCAGTGTGTATGTTTACTGGGATGGACACATAACTGCAGGGCTGGAGAGGTGCCCTGGATGTCTCTACCCCAGGCCGTTAGGAAGTAGGGGTCCCCCTGATGCATTCACGTTTAATCAACGTTGATTACAGTCTCAAATGAATCCGGCCACAACCCTGGAAATTTTCTTTTGAGGAGCAGACACCATCTCCAAAGTGCAGCATTCAGCAAGCTAAAACTAATGGTCTAGGCTGGGTTGTAAGACATGAGCTAACTGCCAGCTTCTATTTCCATCTGCGAATGCAACAGAGCCAAAATCAATAAATCATCATCATTGCCACCAAGAATTTGGTTTTATTGGATGATAATATATTTCCTACTGGTGAGACCATGTACCAGCATCTGGAAGAGGAACAAATGACTATTTACACTGCAGAGCAAGGAAGACAGAGGAAAGAAATAAGTAAACATATCACATATGTTATATGGAGATTACTGCAGGGTTAGTCTCCATTATGACACCCATCTCGCAGGGGAGGGGAAGAGGAAGGTGACTCATAAATGTCCCAGTACTAAGTGAATTATTCCATCACTTCAGCCCCCTGTATCTCAGATGTACATGGATCTCTTCTTCTCCCCTCCTATGCAAACACAGCACATGGACCAAACTGTTACCAGATCTTCAGATGACAGCAGGGGCTTTGCTGAAGCACAAGGTTATTGCACAGCACTTGAGACCCCCCCAGCAGTGGGGGTAAGGGCAATATATTCTCCCTTTGAGGAACAAGGAACAAGGAGAAAGGCATTGAGGCTGGTGAGGAGGCTGGAGAACAAGTCTTACAAGGAGCGGCTAAGGGAACTGGGGCTGTTTAGCTTGGAGAAAAGGAAGCTGAGGGGAGACCTCATCACTGTCTGTAATGGCCTGAAAGGAGGTTGTAGCAAGGTGAGTGTTGGTCTCTTCTCCCAAGTGACAGGTGATAGAACAAGAAGAAATGGGCCCGAGTTGCACCAGGGGAGGTTCAGACTAAACATTATGAAAAGTTTCTTGACTGAAAGGGTTCTCAGGCACTGGCAGAGGCTGCCCAGGGAGGTGGTGGAGTCACCATCCCTGAAGGTATTTAAAAGACTGATAGATGAGGTGTTCGGGGACACGGTTTAGTAGTGGACAGGTATGGCTGGACTCGCAGGTCTTAGAGGTCTTTTCCAACCAGATGATTCTATGATTAAGGTGTTGCTAAGCAGGGCAGATCACAGCTTATACCTTCAAGAGTCCCTCATTGTTGCCCTGCAGAGATGTTGTACCCAGAGCACTGCTGCAAACTGTGAGGAACCAGAGGGAGGGATTCCATGGGAATTACTTTGAAGCTACTGAGTCTGCAAGGAGCATCTGCGCTCAACCCTGTGCTCACCGCATGCTCCATGTCTGCAGGCTCTTCCTTCTTCTCCACTAGGCTGAGGTTTCTCTTGCTCATCTGCTGTCTGCACTGTCCATGCTGCCTTCTTCCCCCACGCAGGACATGTTGGGGGCAGGGGGCAGTCAGTCATGCATCTATCATAGAATCATTTGGTTGGAAAAGGCTTTTGAGGTGATCGAGTCCAACCGTCCCTGTCCACTACTGAACCAGATCCCCGAGCACCTCATCTGCCCATCTTTTAACCACCTTCAGGGATGGCAACTCAGCCACTTCCCTGGGCAGAAAGCAAACACTTTCCTGATGGGACTGAAGGTCTGTCTATACTAAAGCCTTCCCTTGAACAGGGATTTTTTGCTTAAGGAAAATTGTCATTCCAATCAGCTCTTCCCCCCCCCCCCCCTTTTTTTTTCTAGAAAGCCTAATATGAATAAAATACAATGTACAGCCAACACATTTTGAGGCTCAGAATGAACTATCCACCTCTCCTTTAATGCAAAGGCCTTCCCAGGAGACAACTCCATCCTCCCCAAGTGCAGCCCTGAGCTTCTCAAGCCTCATCTCTCTCCTGCTGCCATAAGGAAGACCAAGATCAGCACACGGGGGAGAGCTGGTTCTTGCCACTCAGTAGTTGCTCCATCAGGAACCAATGCCATTTCAGTTCCTGCCTCCCCTGCTTCTGACCATTTGGTCTTGGCCTCCTAAACGGGCTTTCATCACCCAATTAGAACCAGAGCAACCTTCCACTACTTAGTTATATTTGGCAAGGCGAGAGCACACACAGCAATAACCTATAGTGCTCTCCCTGGATCAGCACGTGCTTCAGAGGAGAGGTTTGGCAGCCTTTAACCACCTCCACTGGTCACTGCTGATCAGCAGCTCATCGACCCATTAAAAGCAGGAGCAAACACCAGTGCTTATCCTTGCAGTGTGGCTGCTTGTTTCTTCTGCATGCTCACAGCTACAGGAGAGCTGCTGTCACCCACATCCTGCTGTGCCACTGAAGAGTCTGGGTGGGAGATCCCCTCCTGCTGCCTGGTAAAAGAAAAGGTGGAAAATAGTGCACCTTCCACCACATGAGGAGCTGGGATGGGGGATCTGCAAGGAAGAAAAGGAGCAAAAGGTGCTGTTTTCTGAACGTATGAGGTGCCCTCTGCAAAAGACTTTGTGGCCTCCAGTTGCACCAGGGGAGGTTTACATTGGATATTAGGAAAAATATTTTTACTGAAAGAGTGATGAAGCACTGGCAGAGGCTGACTGGAGTAGTGGTGGAGTCTCCATCCCTGGAGGGGTTCAAAAAACATGTAGATGAGGCAATTCAGGACATGGTTTTGTAGGCACAGTGGTATTGAATTAATGATCTCAGAGGTCTTTTCCAACCTTAGCAATTCTATGATCCAAAAGGTTGTTGTCAAAGCATTCAGACACGTCAGGTTTCAGAAGAGCTCCTCCTTCTCCAGGGGATACCTCAGGACCTATATGATTTCCAGGACACTTGGGTACACTATGATGGTGGCCTGAGTGGCAGGACCTGTCCAATGCACAGCCAGATCTACCTTTTCTCTGCTAAAACCAGGTTATGGTGGTGCCTGCCAAGCAGAGCCACCCGATGGGATGGTCTAATTCCACACTGTACTGTGACTGTGGAGCAGGTTTGGGTCTGACTGTGGTGTGAGCACAGGGCTTCCTTCTCCCAACCTCCTGATTTTATGCAAGTTAGTCTGTCCTGCTCAGAGGTGAAGACCCAGGTAAATCAGCACAGATTGAGAGAAGCCAGTCGGTTTCTGGTAATACTCCCTGCAACCCTTGGAAAGAGGCAGGGCTGGGCCACATCCAACCCCAAAGATGCACACCTTGAGGGCCAGTAACCACCTGGACCCTGGAGAGAAACCAGTCAGTAGAGCCCCTCATGTCCCAGAGCCAAAGGAAGACTACAGCCATGCAGTGATAAGGAGAACGATGTCACTGACAGGGTACTGCTCCAAGTCAGGCGCTCTCACAGTCACCCTGTCATCAGGCTGACACATTTCATCACAAAACTCAATGCTGAGAGGCTCAGATCTTGCATTTTAAAAAGCCTTTTGAGTCTTGGACATTAAGGAAGCAAAGCCATTCTCTAATTCAGAGTGGGGACACAAGCTATACATTTTTATAAGGTGACAAGTGAGGTGTGTTCCTAACAGAGGAGTCATAGAATACTAGGATGGGTTTGGATTAGAGGGACCATTAAGGTCATCCAGTCCAACCCCTCTGCAGTGAGCAGGAACATCTTCAACACGATCAGGGTGCTCAGAGCCTCATCCAACCTCACCCTGAATGTTTCCAGGGATGGAGCAGCCACCACCTCTCTCTGCAACCTGTGCCAGGGCCTCACCAACCCCATAGGAAAATATTTCTTCCTAATATCAGGTCTAAACTTCTCCTCTTTTAGTTTAAAGCTGTAACCCCTTGTCCTGTTGCTATGGGCTCTGCTAAAAAGTTTTTCCCCATCTTTCTTATCAGCCCCGTTTAAGTACTGAAAAGCTGCAAAAAGGTCTCCTTGGAGTCTTCTCCAAGCTGAACAGCCCCAACTCTCTCAACCTTTCTTCATAGGGAAGGTGTTCCAGCCTTTGAGCCACCATGGTCTTGGCAAGAACAAGTTTCCAGGGAGTCACATGGGGGCTCGGATTTATTTTAATTTGTGAGGTTACAACCACAGAACTAACAACCCTTTCATTGGAGAGGCACAAGGAGAGCCATAAAAAGCTCTCTGGCATGAGGCTGGTGTTTCCCCCAGTGTAATACCCACCTGATGGTTTAAATCCAAAACACAATGCAAAAGCAGTGGGAGTGGGCATAAGCTCCATCTTCACACCAGGTGCAAGGCTGAGCACACTGGTTTGTATTGCATTGCTCTGGTTACTGGGGAAAAAACAGGTCCTGTGGCAGCAGGAATTTTAAAATCATCTGGAGAATGGGGAACACAAGGCTCCAGGGGCTCCTTTTGCCTGAGGAACTATAAGGAGGCAGACAGCAAAAAGCAAACCTGAGAATAACCCTTATTGAGTTGAAGCAGGTCACAGGGAATGGACCAGCTGCAACACCTAATGGGCACACAAGCATCCAGCACCTTGAGAGTATCCAAGAGCCCTTCTAGGAGGAATTTTTGAAACTCAGGTACTAAACTCTGCCTAAACTTGGTTTTAGGCACCTGTGTGCATTTCTGGAATTCATTCCCCCCCAAACCCTCTTGAATTTCAATTGTTGCTGTGCACAGGTGCAATAGATAGACGATATGCAATGTAATTTTTAATACATTGATGATTTCAGCCCAATTTGGAGGTGAGTCAACCTCTCAAAAAGAATTCGGTTTCAGTAAGTTTTGTGGAACTGGTTAGAGGGGAGAGACCTTATTTCTGGCCAGGGTGAAGGAAAGGCTTAGCCCTTAGGAGACACCAGAGAGTCCACATTGCCATTGCTCAGGGCAGATAATCTCTGCCAACTCTTCTACTTTCCAGACCCACCTGACAGAGACAGCAGTGAGGGGGCAGGACAGGAGGAGGGAATGGCAGTGTTGCATGTTAATGAAGTTGGGTAATAATAATTGTTTTATTTATAAGTACCCCCACCCCTGTTGAATCTCTCAGGGCGCTGCACAACAACCACAAAAACAATTGCTCATTAATTAAAACCACTCCAACCTCTCCAAGATTGCAAACAGATGGATAAACTCATCATATGATATAACATCTCTGGAACTGAGAATGGGAAGGGACCACCTGTACCAGCCGGCTTGGGCGGGCAGAGGTTTAGATTGTGACTCCCTGGATCTCCAGCTTCAGAGCACTCACCAGTACCCCAGCAAACACCAGGATCTCAGTGCTGCAAGTGGTAATGCATCCCCAGAAAAAAACAAGAGAGCATTACTCATGTCCTAAAGTTCTGCAGTAGCCTAGAAATGTTCAGATCATCTTGTAGGTACAGTAACAGCTCCCCAAATAGATGCATGTTAGAGTGAATCAAAAACCTCTTCTTCCTGCCAACCCTTCCAGTCTGAGCTGGGGTAGAAGGAAATGCCCTTGCTTCATGTCTGGGGAGCAATTCCATCCTCATCTTTGGAGGAGTCCACCAGCCTGGCACTGTTCTTTCCACTCCAGAGTGTCTCTGGGGCTACAGAGTCTCCTGTGCTTGAGCTGGAAAACCCAGATGAGATCTACAGGTGCATCGGGGAGTCTGTCTGGCCCCGTGAGTGACTGCAGGTTGGGACTGATAGAGAGAAAATACAATGCAACACATGGACTTAACAAGTCCCCTCCCAACCCTTCAGCGCTGCACGTGCATCTCTAGCCAGTTGCAAGCACCATGGTTTACCTCTGGATCACCTCCACTAAACAAGGACAGTGCCATTCAATCCATTCACCCCAATAAACCCAGGAATCACTAAGCCAGGCTTGGTTCTTCATGATTTAACAACAAGGCAACAGTGGTGAAAGAAAAGGGACTTTAATAAATCCACCATCCCCAACACCCATGAGTTTGACCTTTTCCTCTCAAGCCCGGTGCCTTGTGACAGCTGTGGCTGAACTTTCCTCCTGCCTTCTTCACTGCACCTTTTACACCTGGTAGACTTTATTTGAGAAAATGTTCCTGCTGCAGTGTCCTGGGGTGCCTGTGAGCAGCTGCCAATATTTTCAGAAAGGTGAGGACGGGTTGAGCCAGCACTCCTGACTCACGGAGGCAGCTGGCGGCTCTTCCCGGCCAGCTGGAGGGTGGGAACAACGCGTCGAAGGACGAGGACGCAGGGTGTGGGCTGAGCATCACCCAGGGAGCAGCCACATCTGGGGGGGAGGAGGCTGTAGGGGCTGCCAGCTCACGCATGGCTGTTCTCGCAGTGCCAGGCACGGAGAGGTGGTGGGTACTGGCCACACGCCTCTAGGAAGGCATCTCTTTGGAAGAGGCTGAGGAAAGCCCTCTGCCTTCACATCTCCTGCTGGCTGGGCTTTTGTAGGAGAAGAATTTTGTCACTGCAGCCTGACTTGGCCAGCTGTGAGATTTCTCACCCCAAGGTGCCCAAGGAACTTGTAGTGGATGAGCCAATTAAACACCCCATCCTTGCACTGACTGCAAACACAGCTCTTTGAGCGCAGGCTGGGGATGCTTTAGCCCCAATTTATGCTAGGTAAATTTAGACTTTTGCTTCTTTACAGTTCATTTCCCCCTCTCACCTTTGTGTGCATTATTGGTCAAAAGAACTTAATGATTTGTTGAGAGAAATGCTAAGCATGACACCTCAAGTGTCTGTGTGTCTATGGCTTGGAGGAAAAAACTGACAGGGCACTGAGGATTAGTTTGCAGAGGAAAGACTTTACTTGCCCATTCTTACAGGATGATTTGGCAATGAAAAGGGCAAGTGTCCCTGCCCTGCACCAATCCATGGGGCACCTTGTCTCCATCACTTGTCACTCAGACTCTGCATGTCCCAACAGCCCACAGAGAGAGCTTCCAGCAGGATGCTCTGTGCTGACCAACACCTTTCACCCTGCAGCAGGGACACCTGGGAAATTCTTCAACTGGGAAAGCTCCTGTTAATGTGATTGACCTTAATTTCATCTAGGAAAATACCACAGACTTGGCCTGGAACCAGAGATTTTTCTTCTATTGAACATATGTACCACTGCTCATGAATTCTGACCCATTATGCGACATTCTCACTATATCTAAGTGGATCTTCTTGGACCAACACAGAACATTGCATCCTGGGCTGGGTAATCCTTTCACCACATCTCTCTGTTTCAGATGCCAGAAGAAAGAGTGCTCCATGCTCTGCAGGGGAGCAGAGCACATTCATCTCTCTCCTCAGCACTACATCCTTCTCTCTCCATGGGCCTCCCTTGGAAAGGGACCAGATGTCCCCAGCCCCAACTAGAGTCCGTGGGAGACAAGGAGACCTGGGCTGTGGGAGGGCTGAGACAAGTTACACAAGCTGATGTGCAGCCCAGCGGAGAGGCTGAGGGAGCTGCCAGGGATATGTGCCTGAATAGCAGAGGTCAGAGTCTGGCCCAGGGTTATTAATTCTCGTTACTCTGATGACATACACGGCACTGTGTGGCCACAGCACAGCTGGGGAGCTGCTGTCTTATCAGCTCTCACTCCTGGAAGGCTTCTCCGGCTCTTCTCCTCAAAGGCTGACTTTCTGACCCAACGCAAAACCCCATGCAACCACTGAGGAGCCAGTGGCCTATCTCAGAGCTAGATTTGTCCCCTCAGGAAATTACTGTGGGCCCTGACTGGTCTCCAGTGGACCCATCCAAAAAAAGAATAATACAGCTTTTCTGCAGACAACTCTATCTTTGCTACATACCAATCCCATGACAAACCAGTTGGCACGAGAACGCAAGCACGAAAGAAATTTGGCTTCCCTCCTTCTTATGTTGACAGCTTTAAAGCCGCTCTCTTTAAACTCACCTCCCGTAGGTGGTTCGGCAGCAGAGCCAAAGGCTGTGATTACACTTCCAGAATGTTTGTTAGCTGCAGGTCCCCAGGCACCAAGTTCTGGAAAATATTTTTCAAGCGATGTCCTCAGGGTCAGAGGCAGGTTCTCTGGCTTGTTCCTGGCTGACTTCACACTGGGGTATGCAGGCAGAAGCCAATGTGTTTTTTAGGACTCACAGGCAGACAGACAGATCTGAGAGTCTCTCTCTGGGTTCCCATCCTCTTAGATCCCGTCCTGCACCTAGGAGGATTCACCCCCTTCATGTGGTGGTGTGGTGGGATTTGGTCCATGTGTGGATGTCTGAGAACAAAGCAATTGGCGAGGCTCTCAAAGCTGATCAGATAAGGTAACCATCTTTCTGAACTTCATTACTAAGAAAGCACTGGTCTGACCCTGCTTGGCTGGCAATCGCACTGCACAGCACAGGAGTGCTGGAGAAAGAGAGTCACAGCACCACCAGCAATAAGAAAAGGGTTTTTGAAGTGCAGAAGGGTTAAAATTTAATTGCAGCAAGTGACAAACAGGCTGAAACACCCTTTTGGTAACCCACCAGCACTGAGCCTGTGTAACTGGCCCAGACCATCCATCTCTTCACACAAGAAATTATCTACCAAGACAACCTCCAGCTGCATCCCCCATCCTGCAGAGCACAGGTTTGCTCCAGCTAGGTACAAACACCCATTAAAGCAATTAGGACATCAGTTGTGTGCCATTTTAGGCCTAATCATCAGTATGTTGATCACAGGTTGCCTCATAGGACACCTCTGCTCTTTGGTGAGATGGGGGTTTGCAATGTTGGAACCCAGTTACCCCAGGGCTGGCTCATCCTCTTTTTGAGGCTGGGTGTTTGCGCACTTTTAGAGTGTTGTTGCATTACTGTCAAGCTCAATCACTGAAGTTTAAACCTGTTCTTCAGAGTTGAAACCTTGGATTCCCACTAAAAACAACACCAAACCCCAAGAAACTGTTTACCTTAGAAAGGAGGAAAAGAAGTGAGGACATGACAGAGGTGGAAGAAGCCAAGCAGAGGCCAAGGCCTGTGGTTTCCTCTTCCCAGAAGGGACATGGGGCTGCTCTGTAACTTTTAAAGGTGGACACACTCAAAACCAGCAAAAAGAAAACACTTTTCCACACAGTGTGTGCAGCAAAAACCGTTGCATTCACAGCCCTTGAAACTAAACAGTGTCTCATTTTACATACACCACCCAACGAGCCTCTGCGCTACCTCCCAAGTCTTAAGTCATATCATTGGTGACGCTGGAGAAGGGAATGAGAACAAGGAAACAGGCTGACATATCCGACCCACTGAAAACACATTTGAAAAGGCTTAGCTAAGAAGCCAGTTTAAAGGAGAACAACTCTCCGTGAGCTACACATCCTTTTAGCTGTGCTGCCACAAGACCTCTGGATCTTTATTAAATGTTGAGGACCGTGGTCTATCTATTCCTTGCCATGGGTGTAGGGCCAAACATTGACCAGAGCAGCATCCATGATACCTGAGTAAATTCAATCAAAAACACAGTGCAAGGAGTCTAACATAAAAGGTCCTACCCAGTGGAATATAATGATGGTCACACAGTTGCAGCTATTTGGGACCAAGACTTGGCCTCATTTTCGTAGCACTGAGGCCTATGTACGGAAGTTCCCAGCATCCCGTTCCTCTCCTCTCCTCTCCTCTCCTCTCCTCTCCTCTCCTCTCCTCTCCTCTCCTCTCCTCTCCTCTCCTCTCCTCTCCTCTCCTCTCCTCTCCTCTCCTCTCCTCTCCTCTCCTCTCCTCTCCTCTCCTCTCCTCTCCTCTCCTCTCCTCTCCTCTCCTCTCCTCTCCTCTCCTCTCCTCTCCTCTCCTCTCCTCTCCTCTCCCAGTTCCTACACAAACAAAATACATATTTGTTTTGTACTCTTTTACCCTCTTAATTTTGTTCACATTGTTAAGCAAAGAGGAGCAGAAACTTCTCAGCAAAATCATAATTTCCTCAGACCAGAAAAATCAGAATTTCCTCAGGCTAGAATTCACATATCCTGCATTTTTCAGTCTGGTCTTACCAAAAAACAGGTCTCTGACCATGTATATTAACTTTCTGGCATTATTTTCTCTGCAAAATTAGCTCTGAGCAGAACCTGTGCACTGACATGTCACACGTGATGCTGGAGCACAAGGAATAATAATTGGAAATGGAAAAGTTATTGAGACTACAATTAGAATGCCTGAAGCCAAAGGCAGAGTCAAACTCTACCAGGAAAGGTAGTTTTCCTGCCTCAGAGGAACTTTGACCTTAACCTCACAAGTTACATGCTACTGGTTCATCTCCTCCAGTTATCCAGTAATTGGGTGGGAGGGAGAAAGCAGAGGGATCTTGCAAGGGCCTTGGGTGCCTGGGACTGATCTCTACATATTCATGCATCTCTCATCTGAGTTATTCACACACACAAGATATTTTATAAGCAATCTGTGGTCCTCCAAAGGTGCTAAGTTGCTGTAAACATACTCTCTTTATTCCCTCCTCACTTGTTTTCCACCTATGTGCTCAATGAACAGATTAGTTTCATAAAGAGCTTGGGCTTTTATCTTCAATGTCACGGCATCCATCAATCTAGTAGCTTGTGGCAGCCTGGAGTCCTCCATCTCCATCCTTTGGTCCACCAGTGCATGAAAAATACATCCAGGCTCTCCAGGAGCCACGTGAGCACTTCCTTGTTACTGTAATTTACATTTAGAAGGTTTTAGTTCACAGACTTTCCTCTGGAATCCTTTTCTTAAGCACGGATTGCTTGTAATAGTCTTGACATTTATTCATTGCATCTCTAATAACTATTAGTATTCAAGAGGTCACATTAAAAGCCTGGTGGGTTTCCAGCCACAATTACCCTGCTTCATTTTACTTATTTGTCAAAGAGCTGGTCTAGGGGGTTATGTTTGTTCTGCTGAAAGAAAGCTTTATAACATGTTTCAGGGCTGACATTATGACACAGTAGGCCAGACAATCTGTTGTTGGAAAGAATTTCTGCAAATCCCCAAAGTTTTTCTGCATTTCTATGCTGTCATCTAAAAAGCAGCATCTGCTCTGTAAGGCGGCCAAAAGAGGGTCATATTTTTATTTTTACCAATAAAAGGAAAGGATGAGCCTGTGGTTCAGGCACTGGATGAGCCTTCAGGCAGCCCGGAGTTCGCTTCATGATTCGGTCACGAGTTCTCCAAGTGACTTTGGGCAGTGGCCCCAGCTGAGGACAGGTACCTTTCCCCATTTGGAGTGCAAGGAAGTGCCTTCTTTCCACCCTTTGAAGTATGTCCTTATCTAAAGTGACTTCTGGGCAAGAACCATCTTACTTGGTGTATGCACAGACAAAGAAATGGTCCAGCACTGCAGATGACACCACTGTTCCCTGCTTATCTCCCAACCCTCACATCGCCCTCCTCCTTCTGGCTTCTCTGCATCTACTGTTACCTGGTTGGGTTTTTTTTATTTGCAATATATACCATACTCTTAAATAAGGTTTTTCACTCTGGGACTGGCCTTGCTGCAGCTCTGAAGACAAACAGCTCACATATTAAAAAAGTTTCTAAGGGAGGGTTATTTTCATGCCATCTTTGCTAATGGCATCTCTGTTGGAAACTGTCAGTTGAATGCTGTTTGACACATCCCTGGCTGTCAAACACAGGGGAGAGCCAGAAAATGGGAACCTTATTTCCAAAGGAGATGAGATTTCAATGGAAGTGTCAGTTTTTAACTTAAGTCTTCTCAAATATTACATTCACAAAAAAGAATTCACCAACAGCTGCACTTCTAAGAGACCAAGGGACTGATTATGTCTGTCATGTGGATAAAATATTGCCCTTTGAATGATAGGTGTGTACTCAAAATTGCAACGTGTCTATGACCAACGAAGTGACTTCAAAGGTGGTTGTGGGTGGCAGTGGTGGTGGTGGGCTGGGCTGGAGGCAGAGGAGAGGCTACCTCAGGTGTTTTCTATAAATCTCATGTACTTCACACAAAGATAATTTAAAGTCCTTTGACAGCTTCAGCATTTTAACACCTATTTTTGATTATGCAATTGCCACTATTTGTAAACAGGTTGAGAAAATGGTATAAGTGAGTTGCATTCGTATTTTAAACAGAAAGCACAGCACTTCAAATGCAAATAGGAGACATCCTGTCTGCAAGAACTTTTAGCCAATTGCTTGATACATGTGGTTTCAAAGATGGTTGACTTCTATCCAAAAGACACAGATGGGATGACTTAGACACAAACAGCTTTTAATTTACCACTTATGTTGGGTCTTTACTTTACCTGCTGCTATTAAAGCAATAAGGGTGCAAACACAGACCTAGAAAGAGCATTCCTAGTTAGACACGTGAAGAAACTGTCCTTGAAATGGCCCTTCCGCACCGAAACTCCACAGTCTCCAGAGTCAAACCCCCTCCACAGAAATCAAACAGAGTAGACCAGGTCCCCTGTGCAATGGGCAATTCCTCATTTAATTTAAAACGCAGTTCAAAGGTTCAATATTATAGCATTTGGGACAGAGCTGCAGCTGAAATGCTCTGCAGGATATCCTCCTTCTGTTTTATTCCATCAGAACAGTGGCACAGCTTTTGCAAAACGTATTAAGAAATACAGTGAAGTCTCACACCATTTAAGTATTAAGGCAGATGGGTAATTCATACTCAAGATATCCAGATACTTTGAGGATTGATCCAAAGTCTGCCTAGCTCCACAGAAAGGAGACTCCCAGAAACCTCCATGAGCTGTGGATTAAGCCCAGCAGGCATCTACCGGAAAGGGCAAAGAGAAAGGCAGTTTATTCAGTTACACTAAAAGAGACAAAATAGATAAAAATAAAATGTACAAGCAACCAGTCCATGTGTCTACAAGGGGCATAATTTTCCATCGACCTCTGTGCTGCAGGGACGTGAAATAAGTGTGATCCTTACGTGCCAAAAGAGCCCTGTGTAAATATTGCTCATTGCTAAAGAAAACAAAAGGTTGTTTGACCAAATCAGATGTGACAAAACGAAAAGAACACCACGAGGAAGTAAACATGTGAAGTCCACATTTTCTGAGGGACTCGGAATAATGCTCCAAATGAATATTTTGGAGCTGGGTTTTGTGCAGGTGTTAGGAAGTTTTATACTCAGAATGCCTGGAATATTTTCTCCACTACGGGGAAATTAATAAATACTCGTACGCTTGAGTCTTTTGTGCCAATACTAACCATTAACTCTTGGCTTCGAGCCACAGCTGTCTACTTTGCAGTGGATCCTGCCACCAAGGGAAAGGTCATTACAGGTCTGTACTTTCTGCTCGTCAGTGTGTTCCAAAATAGTTAACAGAAGTTGTTCAGCAGATGGTTCCCTTTCTGTCAGCAAGTACCTACGGTTTAATGGGCTATGCTGGATTCCTCGCCGTGAGTGGGTGAGGCTGGAAGGAAAATTAAAATGTAGAATCTTTGATCCACCCACTTGTAATTAGTTCTTAGGGTTTTACATAATAGAAAATATCAAGGAGGTGGGAGAGGGGAAATGAAATCATTATAAACCAAGAGATCAGCAGCAGCCATGTAAAGCTGTGATTACGCTCTCCAACGACATCTCATTGCTGCACAGGCATGGAGTTGTAATTGTTTCAGCTGGGGATTTGAAGATTTACTAATTGTATGTTTTTCAGTGTCCTAGTTTGGAGACTGAGCAGGAAACCACAAAAAAAAAAAAAGGAGATGCCTGTATTTGTAAACTGCAAATGATGATCCCTTTGTGCCCTTGCAACAGCCAGAGGCCCAAGCAAGAGAAGATGAACAAGCAGTGAAGCTCTTTGCTGCAATCAGAGAAAAAAAGTACCCTTGCCCCAGGAGTTTATTTTGTCAGCAAACAAAGTCTGGTCCAGAATTGGAATTGCTAACTTCATTTACAAAAAGGAAAACCAAAACTCACAATAAGAATTTAAGGGCTGCCTCTCCAAAAAGCCTGAAATGGTTTCCATTCCATTCAAAGCGCTGGGGTTTAGGCAGCTGTAAACTTTCACCTCCCTCCAGCCCCAAGGGATCAATCTCACCTGAGCTCACCTGTGTGGTCCAGACCCCTTCTGCTTCAACAAGACAAAGGTCTGAGTCACTCTAGAGAGGCTGTGCCTCTCTATCTCCTTTGGCTGCAGAAAGAAGCCTCTGTACAAGACACCAGACTGACAGTAACACTCCAATTTCCATGGAAAAATAATAAAAATGACCTCATCCCAATTATTGTTATTGTTGGCATTCCTTCTATTCTTAGCTTGGCTGTCACAGGGCATAGGGGCCTTCGATGTGACCCAATTTCTATCCAGTTTTTCCTAGCATTGTGACAAAAGAGCCTTTACAGGAGATTTTTTAGGAGGCCTATGAGGTACCTGTGTGCAGGGGTTTTGGTTGCTCCCTCCAAGCATGGGAGAGAGAAATCCCACAGATGTGCAAAGAGGGTGAACATCAAAGACCCATGTAGAGCTTCTTGATGCTGAATGGGAAGTGACAAGTGGTGTGAGAAGAGGACAAAGGACAAAAAGGACTGGTACAAATGGCATAGGGAACCATCTAGGGAGTACACTGGTGGTGTGCTGTGGTGAAAGCCACACGGTGGGACAGTTACCTTTGCAGGAGCTTTCTGGTCAGACAGCAATGACTGCAATATGCAGAGATGATATTGCAGTAAGGCTGAAATAGGAAGGGCTTGAACAAAGTTGTATCTCCACTGATGGACAGAAGGAAATACATCTTCAAGGCGTGCTGTAGAAAGCACTGCTAAGTGTTATCTCTAAGTATGGGAAGAGATCTGTACCTGATTATAGGTACAGATGCTCCAGAGCTGCAACATCAGGAGCAAGCCTTGTGTGAAGTGATGAGGTGACAAGCACTGCTCCAAGGGAAGGGGTGAGGCACAGAACCAGGAGAGGAAAGGGTCACAGGACACCACCATGGGCAATGCTGCAAGAAGAGGACTCATGAACTGTGCTGATGGTGGGGCTGAGAGAGGGGCTTTTAGAGGATTTGACAAGTCCAACCCATGGCCAAGCCCCAGTGAATAAGGGCAGCAGAAAGCTATGCTGAAAAACCTATATTCTTAAAGAAGGTGTGAGTCTGTTCACACTGACTGCACTGTGAACGTGCAAAGACTTCATACCCAATGCCAGTGATGGGACTGGAAATTTCAGGGAACCCAGGAAATCTAGAGGGACATTTGGGATCTTTGCACTGAGGACTGAGTTAGCTAGTAAGCATGTCTTTGGCATTGTCCTCTGTGGCTACAATTTGAAGACAATTTTCTTCTTTTGTTTCAAGGAGGGAAAAAATTATGCCTTAGGGAGCTATGGTGTGGGTAAAACCAATACAAAAATGAAAAAGGCTTTTTACTGGAAAAGTAAAGCTAATTTGACTCGTGTTCATGCATTCAGAAAAGAGGTTATTGGGAATGATACTTGGGGTGCTGAGCTTGCTGAAGGTGCAGAAATAACTGCAAGACTTCGTTCAGTTTAAAAGGAAGAAGCAGTCACACATTAGGATGGTTTCACGGAGATAAGAAATGAGAGCCCTGAGCAAAACCATCAGCGCACAGCAAGCAAGACAGCCAAATCAAAACAGCTCTGATAACTGGGCCTGAAAAAATCTGACTAAAAGCCTTTCTTGGACAAAGTGCTCTCTACAAGAGGCACTGCAAGCAAGGGGTGTTGAGCAATGTCATGAGCTTGATCCTGAGGGTGTCCTGGGCTCTCCATACACTCAAGGATCTCTTGCCTCCATTGCTTTCTCCTCCTAATGCACATGAGCTGTTTCTTCTCTCTCTTCAGGAAAAAGGTTCTGATACCATAACAGCTCTTCCAGTGCCCTCCCTTGCAATGTGTGAACCCAGACCCTCTGGTTCTCAGGCCACAAACCTCTGTGACTGGAGGTGAAGGAACGAGCCATTATCTTCTATAAGGAGTCAAAGCCACTAGAGGGAGTTGATGTGTTTGCATGGTTCACGCATCCATTCATCTTCTCACTCGCCCCTCTGGAAGAGAGCAGGAATAGAAAGGGAGGAAAACACACCAGGAGATTACTCAACACCCACTGGTGTACACTGCAGTAGCTCCACTGACTTCAGTGTTTGCAGTGAATGGGATTGCTCTGGGTTTACAGTGGTGTAACGCAGCAGAAAATGGTCTGTTGGAGGCCCCAGGAACATTTATTCATCTTTCAAGATGTCTCAGGAGAAGCAAGGCAAAAATGAAAGTCCAAAACTAGTTGGATGGTGGAGGTGACAAAAGGAGTGTGCATATGCTACAGGGAAAGGCTGGAGGAGCATGTTGGTTTGGGTTAGAGAGGAGAAGGCTGGGGACAGGACAGACTTGCAAAGAAAAGGCTATTTTAAAGGCATCAGGCCTTGCTTGTTCTCCTTGGTCAACATGGGAGCATGAGCTGATGGATCACACCTTCATCTCAGGGTCCAGAAAGACTCGCCCTTCCATCATTGCAGCAGGTGGAGGAAGGAAGCTTCTTGACATCCCCCAGTCCTGCACTTCCACGAATTTCTGCACTGCATACAACAACCCAAAGGCATGGAAGCGTGTACCAAAGGTGAGGGTGCGTTGTTGTCATTGTCCATACAGCCAGACCTTCAGTGTCAGCACTGTGACTAGCAAAGACACAAGAACATTCTTTGGCACATGGAGCTCACTGAAATCCACAGGGCCTGTTAACCATTCCATGCTTTGTAACAACACAACCTGATATGGCCCAGTGTTCATCACACACAGCCATACTCTGTCCTCTGCCAAGGGAAAACATGCACCACTTCATCCAACGTTGTATCCAAACCCACACAGCAGCTTTCACAGCAGCAAGGAGTTGCTCTGCTTTTTCAATGCCACCGTGGTTAGCACCTTTGGGGCTGAAATGTTCTCCAGAAGGGAAACTTGGCTGCTAGCCTTTAAACTAAGCAGCCATGACTCTGTAAATGGGCTTTAAAATGCTCAAGTTTCACAAGCTCAAGCAAGACTAGTGAGACTCTGAGACAGAGAAGGTCCTTCTTGTAGTCCAATCTGGACAATCAGCACATCCTGTGACATCTGCATGCAGCTTGTCTACAACAGATGATGACAAAAAGATAGTGGTTGGAATGTACATTTACAAACAACCAAAAAGGGTCTCGAAGCAAGACTGTGGCTTTCCTTCCTATAAATATCAAGTAATCTAATTGCTCTGTTTTTAGGAAGGAAATTCAAGCTACAGAGGGAAGAGATATCAGGAATATCCTTGCGTTGAATGGGGGTTTCATCAGAAAATGGTGAGCCCAAACTGATATTCCTGGAGGAATGCACCAGTTTACACCAAACAAATCCTTAAGGAAAGTTGTTTGAGTCTAGCTCGATATTTCAAGAATCACAGAATGCCAGGTTGGAAGGGACCTCAGGGATCATCTGGTCAAATGTTTTAGGTGGTCTATAGTTTAAATGAGATGATGGTCCAGCACCCTGATAAGCTGAGCCTTAACAGTGCCCAGTGCAGAGGAATCCACTTCTCTGGGGAGATTATTTCAACATTTAACTGTTCTCATGGGGAAAAATTTTCTTCTGGAATCCAGTCAGATTCTCCCCATGAGCAGCTTACACACGTTACCCCTTGCCTTTTTCATTTCTCATGAGTTAAATGCTGTCTTGAGAAGCCCTTCAGGGAGAATCAAGGAAATGTTCTTTGCCTGACAGCTGGGGGAACATCTACTGCTTCCCTTGTCAAGGCTTTGCTGGTGTGCAGTGATTCACAGTAATCTAAATGTTCATCTAAGCTCCTCCAAGAAAACTAGAAACCCCCTTGCAAGCCATGCCTTAAGACCCTTTTTTTTCAGACACACAGTAATCAAGATGACCAAAATGCAACCAGGAAAAGCAGATTCAGGAAAAAATAGGAAATAAAATTGTAATAAATTTATTTTTTTTAACTGAAATGAAAAACTCTGTCAAAACTAAATGTTACAAACACTGCAACACACAGCAGCAGCATCTGCCTGTTCCCACCAGTGGCCTTGGTCTGTAAACATGCTGTATTTGGACTAACAGATTTGATTTGAAGGGATACAGGACCTACCACACTGAGCTCTTCACTCATGAATAGTCATTCTAGTTTAATGCAATTAAGTAAACCTGAAATGCAAATTTAGCAGTCTTCCTCGGTGGGATTTGTACTTCCAGTTTGCTTAAGGAGATTTCAAGAGACCTTTCTACAGTTTTATCTTTCTGTCTGAAAGCTTCCACGTTTGCTGGCACGACAGAATGACTGCACTCAAGTTCCCCACATAAAGTACTGACAAATTTATTGTCTGCAATAATATTTTCCTACCTCTGTGAGGTGGGTTGAACCTATTCCACTTTCCCCTTAGTAAAGAACAACACTGATGGCAGTAATTTATGTTTTGGTCAAGGCCAAGAGGACTAATTAGAGCATATTAAGCTGAACCGTGCAGGCAGTTCCTGCTCTTCTCCCTGGTACAGATCCCATATGCTGTAGGTATCCTCCTGTCAATGCTCATGAAAAGGCTGGAAAGTGCATTTTATTAACAGAAATTTAAATATTATTATTAATTGTTACTATTTATTAACAGATATAGAACAGTCAATCACTTAGTAGGAACTTCCACTGTTTCCACAATTCCTTAACCATTTCCCTAACAACCACGGATAACAAACGCGACCTTCTCATGAAAAATGAGGTTAGGTCTATAAACATGTTATTAAGAATAAATGAAGCTTTTAGTAGAGGGGTTAGTTGGGGGTCTTTGCTAGGCAATTAGCCCCTGGAAACTTGAATGTAAATAGAGAACAATTAAAACTGGAGCCCCAAAGGATACTGCACTCAGCCAGGGAGGCTGTAATTAGGTTTCTGCTGCCGTTAATCGCTTCTAAAGTGAGTGATCATAAATTACAAACATGTTCAGAATCCTCCCAGAGCACAGTCTGAAAAGCCTTCTCTGAGCTCTCTTGGGAAAGGAAAAGAGGGAGAAAGGGGGAAAGGAAAATCATGGAAGGGGAAGGGAGGGGAGGGGAAGAGAGGAGAGGAGAGGAGAGGAGAGGAGAGGAGAGGAGAGGAGAGGAGAGGAGAGGAGAGGAGAGGAGAGGAGAGGAGAGGAGAGGAGAGGAGAGGAGAGGAGAGGAGAGGAGAGGAGAGGAGAGGGGAGGAGAGGGGAGGAGAGGGGAGGAGAGGGGAGGAGAGGGGAGGGGAGGAGAGGGGAGGAGAGGGGAGGAGAGGGGAGGAGAGGGGAGGAGAGGGGAGGAGAGGGGAGGGGAGGAGAGGGGAGGAGAGGGGAGGAGAGGGGAGGAGAGGGGAGGAGAGGGGAGGGGAGGAGAGGGGAGGAGAGGGGAGGAGAGGAGAGGAGAGGAGAGGGGAGGGGAGGATTAAGTTTTTCCTTCCCTCTTTTTCCTGCTTTACCACATTTATCAGCCAGTCTTATAAATTAATGTTGGAATGGGAGGCTTAAGCTAAATGGAACCCCAGTGTGGATTCTTCTCTTTTAAATACACACTCACATGCACATACGCATTCATAGTTAGTTAAATGAAGAAAATGTATCTCAAACATCATATTTAATTTACTTAGCTACTGTTGCTTTCTTGGAATCCACTTATAGCACATGAAGATAAACATTCTCGGAGTGATAAGGGTGTGTTTATAAACACTGTTTGGGATGAAAGA
Organism: Dromococcyx pavoninus; assembly: GCA_033558185.1. Taxonomy (NCBI): domain Eukaryota; kingdom Metazoa; phylum Chordata; class Aves; order Cuculiformes; family Neomorphidae; genus Dromococcyx; species Dromococcyx pavoninus. The sequence goes on from JAUMJL010000933.1 coordinate 262,790, forward strand.
AGCCCTAGCTGGTGTGTTTTTATAGTAGGGTTAATGGTGCTTTACTAATCCTTTGCCTGTGACCAAGAAACACAGACATCTTGACTTTCCTCTGAGAAGTGCATGCATTTCCCTTCTTCCTGGACCCTCAGCATGGAGCTGGAAGACAATGCATCACCCCCAGGCTCCGAGAGGTTGAACTGTGAAGCAGCAGCATCGCATTCCTGGGACTTCACCATTAGACACTCAGTGTTCCCGGACAGCAGAATTAATTCAACACATTGTTATTTTACAGTTTGGCTTTGGGTTTGTTTTCTTTTGTTTCGAGAAAACCACTGCAGCAAATGCTTTGCAGCCTTCAAACTCTCAGACAGGTACTGTCTAAGCACCCAGCATGCCCACTTAGGACCCCTGGGAGGATTTCAGCCAAATCTGAGACCTATAAGACAACAAAGTCTCTGGCCTTCTTTTTGTTGAATTTGTTGCTGCACCTACTCCCCTCTCCCCAGCTCCCTGCTGTGCACACAAGTCATCGCCCATGGCCGCAATGCCCTCAGCTTCCTTTGCCACATCCTTTTGGCCGCTCTGTTTCAGCTCCTTGCTGGTAAACTGAATTGGAGGCTTCCTCCCCCTGCCAGTCCCTCTGCGTGGTGTAAACCCCAACCTTCCCTAAAGGTCAAGGCTCTCTGTTTTTTCCAACCTTCTGTTTCAAATTTAAAAGACAATGGCTCGCAGGGAGCTGAGCACCGCAGTGCTGAGTCACAGGAGTCCAAGCTGAGTTTTCTGTTAACACTGAAACAAGGCCCTAATTATGATATTATACAGAATTATCCTCTGACCAAAGAATGTTACAATGCTGAGAGAAAAGGAGCGCTCATGTCCTTGTAGGTCCACCACCAGACCACCTAAACACCATGGATGAAGAAAGACTCCAAACATCTGCTCCCATGAGTAGCAGTTGATGTTGCATGCCTCTACAGCACCTCCCAGAAGGGCTTTCAGCCCCCCTTGCTGCCCATACATGTGGGGGACCCTCTTACATCCCCTCCCCTCCTTGAAGACATAGTTATTTTGGTTGGGCTGCTAGCAGGACTGGGTCCTTGTCTTCTCTAGCAGCTCTCCAGCTGAAAATAATATCTGAGTTCAGAAATGTGTTTTCCGAAAGAAGCCAAAAAAGAGCCAAGGATTCACGCAGAAGCCAGAAAGCAGAATAACTAAGATAAAAGGCAAACCAAAGACCTAGCTTAGAGGCATTGATGTTGCTCATGAGCTGGAGGACATCTCAATGATTATGGGTTAATCTAGATTTGTCTCATGAAAGGTGTCCTGCTTCCCCCTCAAATTGCTTTCAGCATCAGGATCTTGTGAAATAGCTGTTGTAGCCCACTTTTCTTACTTACATCTCCCTTCTATGAAAAATAGCAGCCCAGACTGCCCCTCCTTCTCCAAATAGCCCCCAGTCTAGCTATAGGCTGCAGTGGAGCAATCACTGCTCTCTGCAGATAACCCTCCTCGGCCAGATTCGTCTCAGCACACATCTGTTTCTCAGATCAGTGATGGATGGATGGATAGACCAGGAGATGTGATTCTCTGTCAAAAGCTGCTACTGAAATACGTCTAATGGGAAACACTCAGGAAAAAAGCCAACTAAACACGAGCTGGAAGAAAGCAACAGGCCATCCTTTACCTTTGTCAGATGTAGTCCCAACCCTCCCTCTTCCAGCATCCATACCTGCAATGCTACCTCACTCTCTCCAGGTAGGGATTAGGCAGGACTGTTATGGTACAGTGACATTTCTTGGAGGGTTGCTAATGCATCTGGCCTTGCCTGGCTCTGTGCTGCTCTGATTTGCTTTTCAATTCTCAACTCACTGTAGCCTTTTCTCCAGGCTCATGAAGGCCTGTGCAGCAATGACAGAGCATCCTGTTTCTAGCAGGGTGCTGTAACACAACCATGAGCAAACTCCAGACAAAGTCAGAGGTCTATCTAGCCAAGAGGAAGAGCAATCACAGGTGTCTCCAGCAAATCCAAGTGCTTTGCAGAAACAAAACTTTTTTTAGCCACATTATTTTATTTTGATGAATTTCCTGAGGAAAGTTTGAAGCAAAGCGTGGGGTCATTTCATAACGAATATCAACATGGACTTTTTAATGCACCACTTATTGCTGTGCAGTCCTTCTCTCTCTTTGGAGGCCTCATCCTGTCTGTGAAACTTAATAACCTTCAACTTTTCTTACCAGCTGGAGGCAATGCATGTTCATCTCGCCATAGGCCACAGAGCATCTCAACCTTTTGCTTTGGAGCAATGTCCTGCAGGAACAAGGCCAGCCCAGAGAAGCCTGTGAGAAATTCTGTCCTCTGGAGAGTCCTGTTTATTTTAAGCAAAACAACTAGTTTACATGTTGGCCTTTTAAGCAAAATACTCCAGTTCATTCTGCCCTGGATTTAGTTATGTAACTAAATCGCTATGTTTTTTAGATAATCTAAATGGAATTCGTAATGTTGCCTCCCAAGGGAAAGGGCCCAATTCTGGTTTTACAGCTGATGCCTTCACACAGGTGAGATCACTAATTCCAAAGCACTTCTGCATGAAAACTGCATTATTTATCTCTGCTTTGTGTCCAGGATGACTGAAGCACTGACAAATGGAAGTGAATAGACCAAAGCTAATGAGCAAGAGATCATTAAAGCCAGGACCTGATGCAACAGTCCTGAGCCCTGGGCTGGTTTCTCACTGGAGTCACCTCCCACCATGGCAAGGCATTGGGAAAGATCCAGGGTGACTTGAATGCTTCTGGTCTCTGGCAGCGTGACATTCCCAGGAGATGGTAGACTCAACCTTTGATTGCCCCAAGTTGCTCTGAGTCCTGACCTGTGCCTTCATGCCCTCTACATCAGTGCTAGATCTCGTTCCCTAGGCTGTGCCACCCAGCAGAAGGTGGCCTGTGGCTCAGAAATGTGCTGTGGCTGCTTTAAACCTTCGGTTACAGAAGATGTGTTTCCTGAGGATGAGACAACCTGGGGGTGGGAACATTGGTGTAAGGAGAAGTAACATCAAACCCAGTAACTGTCTGACATTGCCTTTCAGACTGTACCACACAATCCTCCCTGCCTCACATCAGCTCCCTCAAAGCTGGCCAGGTCTTGGCGTGCAGGTATGCATTTCCTCACAGCCTTTCCACACAGTGCTCGGTGTTGTAGCACCTTTCCACAGGTCTAATCTTCCTACTCAAGGTCATCAATATGAACAGGATAAATCAACCTTTTTCTTAAAGCCAAAATAAAGATTTTGGAAGGTTGAAGTACATCTTTGATAACCTGTTCTACAAACACGAGTCGTGGGTGCATGTATTACGATGCATTGGTGTCAATTCACCCCTAGTGACTGGGTTTGGGTGGACTGCACCCATTTGGGGTCTGTGTTCTTGGATCCTGCCATGGGGCTGATGCTCAGAAGTGATTGTGAGTCCTCCTCAGGTGCTAACCTACTGAAGTCACCCTTTTGATCAAAAGTCTTTTTTTTATGCTTCCTACAGGAAATCAATATCATATTTATCTGCCTCTGTACTTTTTTCCCAGCCCAGATCAAGGTCTCTTGTCACTTGCAATTGCCACTGTCTGGGTAAATCAGAACACAGAATTTCTGGAAACTTTCCTTTTGCAAGATTTCCAACCCAAATTAATGAGTTATGGAAAAACTCAGCCTTTGATGTATGCACAAACAGCACCAAGCTCCCAGCCTTCTTGAACTCAAAGGACTCCCTAATCCTCAGTCCCTCCCCTGCAATTAGATCAAGGGCAGCTGGTGCTCTCCACACACCATATGACCAGTAATACCATGTTTTGGCTTGGAAGTGTCTATGCTACCAAGGAGATGCAGTGTAAGTTTGAAGTCCAGCCTAAGCCATGCGTGGTTTGCAGCAGCTCTGAATTCTTGCAATGCCTATTTATACAATTTGGATTGGCTTTGAATTCTACAGCTTAATTTCTTCTCTGTCACAGTATCGTGCAAAAGAATGAAGACCCAATCTTGTAACAGATCCTTACAGTGTCAGGGCAAGATCCAAGGCTAAATTTCTTACAGATATGTATGAGTTCTGACATCGCAGATGGCTCTATCCTGTGTTCAATTAAGGAGCATGTTGTGACATACATAGTTTCTTGATAGACCTTAATTATACCACAGGAGGGAGCCTGTATGGTTTAGACTGAAAAACTGCTCCTAACCAACTTGACTCTCCAAAAGTTATCAAACACCTGTTAATATCACCATAGAAGCTGATCATTTTAGGTGACTTGCGTATAAAGAGGAAACAAATGTAAAATCTTGGGGTGGAAAAACTACCAAGCTGGTTTTGAAGCCCTGTATTCTTCTTCAGTAGGTACTTCTTTATTTATAACAATGTTGAATGTGAAAGTCATGATTCAGTTCCTCTTGGATGACACTGTGGGCTTCTTCCACCCCTCTCCACCCCCAGGAGCCAGGTTGGTGTTGACCTCAGCAGGTTAAGACCTGCTGCAAACTTTCCCTCCCTTCCATCTGTTCTCTTCTCTCTCAACCCTCTCTCTTCACTCTCCTTCTCAAGCAGGGACACCAAGTGGTTGGCAGGTGAAAGTGAGGTGCCCTCTCCAGCAAGCACCAGAGGTCACCTTGTTCTTCCTCTTTCCAGGACCTGTGTTCAAGCCTAAATTCTGAAAAAAAAAACCCTCAATACCTCTGTCCTTGCTCCCACCTCCACCACTGTGGCTGAGGACACATGGAATAGAGGATTTGGAGTGGTCCCTACTGAGCCTGGCCCTGTAGGAGACCTGCCATCTCCTGTCCTCTTCTCGGGTAAGCTCACCCCCCAGGCCCGTGCTTCACTCGCCTTGCTTGGCCGTGTTCCTCACGACCAGTGTGCTTTGGCTGCTGCTCTCCGAGCTCTCCGGTTCTCAACCCCGGAGTTATTTCAGGCAGCGCTGCACCGTTTCCCTTCCAAGGGCTTATGAAACGCTCTTCTGGGACGCTTCACCTGACTCATTGTTTCCTCTGCCACCCCACGCTGGGAAGCACCACCTTGCCAATGGCTTCTTTGGGAAGCTCTTGAGGAGAAGAGAGCAAGAGTAGCCAAGCAAAGCCTTTTAACTTTAACCCATGGGTTTATCTGCACAGACTCAGAAGAGTGGGGGATTTTTTTGTTGTTGTTTCTCTTTTCAGCAGTCGCTCTGCTATAGCTCCTTCTCGCTTTGAAGAGATTTGCTCACACTTTGGACATCTCACGAACCAGACTAAAGCTCTGCAATACAGACCTCTCCATACTTAGCAGGACACGCCAAATTGCTGAATGCCGTATAACCACACCCATCATCAAAGGCCCGAACGCTCCCATTTCATCCACTCAATTACAAACCACAGAACGACTTTGTTTTAGTCAAGGGCAAACAAGTCTGACACGGAAGCCACCCACCTTCAAAGCGCTTTTTCTTTGTTTGTTTGTTTGCCATCTTACTCAGGCCGGCTTCTCCCACCAACCTTCTTGCTCCTTGTGTCAGAGCAGCCACTTGTAAACGTGGACATGCTTTTCATTTCACGTATTTTTCCTGAAATTACAATTTCTGCCTCATGGTTTTCAGCTGGAAGGAAGGAGATGGCTCTCTGTGTGCAGATAAAATTAACCTTTTTTTTCTCCCTTGCTGATGGTCTGTGTTTTTTCCCCCAATCCACTATTTTCATTTCAGGGATTTTTATTCCCCTGAAACTCTCAAATTATTTCTCAGACTTGAGGCCAGTGATTTCAGAGTATGAACATGTGTGGTGCCAAATCTACCAACTCTGTCCTGTCTAAAATACTCTTTTGTCTCCTCAATTGCTCCTCCTCTTATAAAACACAGTACCTCAAATAAAGAGAACAACAATTCTGCTGAGAAGCAGACAGGGATCCATCTATATGTTAATAAAAACAGACTTCACATAGACATGACCTCCATCTACTCTCTTTCAGCCCAGCTTCTTACAGAAACAAGGCCCTGTTTGATGAGATTATGTGTTCATCTGCCCATCACTCCACACCAATTACTGTGGAATTCCCTGGCTGGTTTTGGTTGGGTTTGATGAGGTCTTCAAGATGTTAAGTTCCTACAAGGTCAGTGAAAAAACAAAAGGGTGGCCAGAGAGAAAAGTTGAAGCAGGAGATCAACTCTTACAAAGCATCATCAAATCCACATGGACACTCACGTCCAAATCACAAACCCATAGGAAAACAAGACTTATTAATCCCATTGCTGGTGGAACAGCTCAGATTTTCTTTCCATTTCTGTGTTTGTTTGTTTGCTTGTTTGTACATTTGCTAGAACAAATCACTCACTCTGGTGGAGCACTATGAATTTCACAGATCCAACCCAAACACATTTCTGGCTACAAGCACTCAGAAATTTGGGTGTCTTCCATCCAGACCCACATCCAAACCATCCCAGCTGAAACCCATGAGGAGCAACACGGGCAAGGAGCAACTGTGGGAGGGAATCTGCTCTGACTTTTGGTGTCCCTCCTCTGTGGAGAGCCTGAATAATATCCCAGTCCTGCTTTTCTGGTAGATCCCACAACACAGGTGATGTCATACCTGGGGTATTTTGTCCAGTTTGGGGCATTCTGTTGGTTCATAGGGCATATTGAGAAACTGGGAGGGCTATCAACATGGCTTTATCAAGGCCTCATTTTCAGTAAGGGCAAACTCTATAACAAGGTCTTGAAACTCGTGGGGTTCATATTCAACATTAAGAGAATGCCTTCATTAGAAGGTGGTGCAGCACTGGGACAGGTCACTCAGAAGGTGGTGGCAATTTCCATTCTTGGAGGTTTTCAAGGCTCAGTTATAGAACCGATCAGATTCCATTCCAAGCAGAAGCTACAAACTTCCAGAGATCCATTTCCACCAATATTTCTGTGATTCCAGGACCATCTTTCCTTTCCTTTCCTTTCCTTTCCTTTCCTTTCCTTTCCTTTCCTTTCCTTTCCTTTCCTTTCCTTTCCTTTCCTTTCCTTTCCTTTCCTTTCCTTTCCTTTCCTTTCCTTTCCTTTCCTTTCCTTTCCTTTCCTTTCCTTTCCTTTCCTTTCCTTTCCTTTCCTTTCCTTTCCTTTCCTTTCCTTTCCTTTCCTTTCCTTTCCTTTCCTTTCCTTTCCTTTCCTTTCCTTTCCTTTCCTTTCTTTCCTTTCCTTTCCTTTCCTTTCCTTTCCTTTCCTTTCCTTTCCTTGCCTTGCCTTGCCTTGCCTTGCCTTGCCTTGCCTTGCCTTGCCTTGCCTTGCCTTGCCTTGCCTTGCCTTGCCTTGCCTTGCCTTGCCTTGCCTTGCCTTGCCTTGCCTTGCCTTGCCTTTCCTTGCCTTTCCTTGCCTTTCCTTGCCTTTCCTTGCCTTTCTTGCCTTTCCTTGCCTTTCCTTTCCTTGCCTTTCCTTGCCTTGCCTTTCCTTGCCTTGCCTTGCCTTGCCTTGCCTTGCCTTGCCTTGCCTTGCCTTGCCTTGCCTTGCCTTGCCTTGCCTTGCCTTGCCTTGCCTTGCCTTGCCTTCCCTTCCCTTCCCTTCCCTTCCCTTCCCTTCCCTTCCCTTCCCTTCCCTTCCCTTCCCTTCCCTTCCCTTCCCTTCCCTTCCCTTCCCTTCCCTTCCCTTCCCTTCCCTTCCCTTCCCTTCCCTTCCCCTCCCCTCCCCTCCCCTCCCCTTCCCCTTTCTCCTTCCCCTTTCTCCTTCCCCTTTGCCTTCAAAGAAGGGGGAGAAAATTTGGCTGGATTGTCTCCATAAAACCCCTTCCTCTGTCTGCAAATGCTCTTATTCTGTGATTGAATTTTTCAGGTTACGAAATACTATTTCCTTGGATAAAGAAGACACCGGAGGCCAATCTTCTGCCTGCCCTTTTGTGGCTCAATAGCCAGGAATACCACTAGGGGTTTTTTCTGTTCTTCATCCCAACCTCCCCACATTGTGTGTTTTCCCAGCTTCATTTAAAGTGTGTGCTCAGAGTTCACAGCATCCCAACTCGCAGCAAACAAGAGCTGAGCGCATCATCTGTGTTAAGTCTCAAGATTCATTCATTTGAGAGAAAGGACAGGACTGAAGGGGCCCATGCTACTTGCCCTGTCACAGCCTGGTCCTTAGCACTGTGTTTAAAGCCCCCAAATCATCTTCCAGCTCACAAAAGCGTTTTCAGCTCATTAATCTGACTTTTCACAAACCAACTCCTGTCCCATCTCTGAGGCGCGATACCATGTTTAATAGAAATCTTTGTGCAAAATACCAATGAAACCTTGAAAAACATGGTCACAGGCAAATAATCAAATGTGCTCGTGAAGATTGAGTTTCCCTTTGTTTTTAACATGGCACCGAAAGTATCTGGAAGTGTGGAAATTGTAGATACCCTACAGAGCACATCTATGCCCTTCGGTGCCCAATTTAGGACACCCTGTCACCAACTCCTTTTTGTCCCTCATTAACAGGTCAAGGCAATGATATAAACGTTGCTGATTCAAGGAACTATCTTAGAGAGAACAGAAACAGCCAACATAAACCCAGATTTCTGCTGAGTACGTGGGCACGGAGACCTTCAGTTCTGATGGATAAACACAGTATTTTCCCCTTTTATCTAACAAAAAAACCAAATAGCCCCAGGGCCACCTTTGGACACTTACTCTGAACATAATTCTTATTTGTGAGGCAGGCAGACAAAAAAATTGAAGTAAGAAAGGCCAAAATATTCTTAGATTCAGAATATAAATTTCATTTAAAGTCAATTTGCGATTGCTAAAGACTCAGATCCATTAACTAGCTTGTCTGAATTTTGTCACGAAAATCTAAGCTTTATTGAGTGCTAAAAGCCTTAAAAAAGATGCAAACATAAGAAAATGAAAAGATAAATTCCCTGCCACCACTACCACCACTCCAAGTGCAAAAGAGAACCAAACCATAACAATGGGTTCATTGCAAATGCTTCATCATTTTGTAACAACCAAGCACTTAAAATGTTCTTGGTAGCTGCTCTGAGGATGTAATTTTTTTTTAATAGGAGTTGGTTTTAGTACATAATTTATAACTGGCAGGACAGAGATAATCCTGCAGTGTGAATGTTCTGCAAGCCTGCTGTAATTACACCAGTGCTGTGGTTATGGGCTCTGTGGAACTGATACTTCTTTTTAATTGTGGAGATGATAAGATCAAATCCAACACTGTGTTCCTCAGTGGAAGGTTTGTGGCTGTAACTGTAGCTGTCACCTGCCTTCTTGGTCATCTGCTTTCCCTCCAAGAGCCTACACGTGATGGGATGTTTGCAGAAATGAGAACTGAAGGCTCAGAGCCAACCTGTTTGTTAGGGCAGTTTGTTGGAAATGCAGACACCCATAGGACATGACTCTCAATATTGGGAACTACCACACAAGTTAAGTTTTGTGGGAGAAGTGGAAAGAGAACAGAGGACTTCTCACCATGGAGGCAATGCCACAGCCTCTCTGTGGGGCCCACCAAGTCCACCTGCCACTCACCCTCCAACCATGGTCAAAGAGCATCTCCCAGGGCCTCACAGAGTCACTTGCCACAAATCTACTTTTTCACCAGCCTTGTGTCCCCAAGCCCATCAACCACTTAGATTGGCCTCTTTGGAAACAGTAACACAGCACAAGTAATTTAATCAAACAGGCAGATAGGCGAAAACAAAGCAAAATATCCAGATGTTTCTTCTCCATCATGACTGGTTTGTGCTGTTTTCTCCAACAAGTCACTAAAACACTTTGATGGAAGAGTTTTATGTTGGTGATGGCTTCCTATCAGCCAAGTCACGAGACAATAGTCCCTTGGTGTCATTGCTAATTGGCTTTGTCATGTTCTGAAGACAAAAGTAAAAAACCCTAAAACGGTTCTCTACCAAAAATAACCTTAGAAAATAAATATTTTGGCCCCATCTTGCAAAAAGTCAGTGTGACATTTAGAGGGAGCTAAGAAAAGGAGTCTTTCCTGTCTTAGGAAGAAACTCAGCTTTACTTGGGTCCTGTTAACTTCGTCATACTATTACTTGGGTACTGTTTGGTATTAGTCACTAGCTGTTCCTTCTTGGCTTATCCAATTTCATTTCAAATATAGTGCAAACAGATGCCTTTATGTTTCATTTTTAAATCATTTATTGTTCTACTTGTAGCAAAGAAGCTTAAAAAAGAATGCACAAGAATTGCCAGAAAGGTTTTTGGGGTTTTTTTTTTTAAAGATATATATATATAATTGCAGTTGTGGTTACTGTGGTTTCTTTTGGGTGGATCAGAAAAAAAATCAAGTCTTCCTTCCTCAGGGATATAAGGGGTGAAAAAAAAAGGAGGGAGAGGGAAAGCTCATTCCCATGTGTAGTGCTTTTTATCAGTCATGGAATGAAGCAATCAGGTTTAAGGGCTTGTCTAGACGGAGGACTCTGGCACTGCTGTAGCTCCCGCAGTCTAACGAAGTCTGTGCAAGTCCCAAACGATGCTTGGAGCAGCAAAAGAAGCCATGGGGATGCAAAGCCACCACGTAAAGTCAGGGGGCTCCATGCCCTGCAAAATCCCAGCTGAGGCAAGGGGATGGGGCTTGTGCAGGGCACAGCCACACAAAAGTTATAAAGTGCCCCAAAGCAGCATTACCAGCACAACAGATCTTTGGATCAATTAAAGTATTTTAACAACTTCTTCTTTTGGAGAATGAAAAATTGCTGTAGCCGGTCAATGAGTCCAGTTTTTAAAAGAGGCTTATTTTAATCAAAACCATAACAAACAAACAAATGAGCAAACTTTCCTTTGAAAAGTTGTCAAACTGAGGCTCGTAATAACAGAGTGATACCTTGGTTTTACACCACTCTGTTTGCCAACAGAGCTTAAAGAACATGGTGAGCCTCTCTGTGTGATTATCACCATTTTATTGGCACAGACTGACTTCCCAAAGACCTCAGGACAACTCATGACAGCGCCAGAGAGCATTAACACGTCTTGAACTCGGTCCCACGTCCAGCCCATTCAGTGATGCTCCCTGGTATTTGTGTGTCCATGACAGGTTAAGCCTGGCTGAGGTTAATGTTGCCATTCATTATCTGCAGAAACAGAGGGAGGCTTCATTCGTGTGCCTCCAGCATGATGCCCCCTTTGGTGCCCGTGGTGCCATACTTAGGAACACTGGAAGTCCTGGAGATCCCTGAATCCTATCCCATTTGTATAAATAATCCAGGAAACGTGCAGGACCTGGTTTGTCCATAAACTTGAAAGACCGGGAGCCAAATCCTGCTGTCAGCATCCCTTGTGTGACTCTGATGGAGCTTCCAGACAGCAAGAAACTGAGAGTGGAGCAAGCAGGATCTTGAGGCACAGCGCTAAGAAAGATGCAGGAAGGACAGGGAGACCAGTCCCGTGGGTTCCTGTGGTGGGTTAGGAGAGCTACCATGAGGGTCCAGCCCTCTTCTGTGAAGGTGGTGATTTCAAGCATGTGCGTTCATCCCACATGAACAATCCTTGTCCCCACTGTGGGGGAAGAGCTGCATCACTCCCAGACCTTCACAAAGACCACTGTCCCAGTGAGGCACTAAATTAGGGCAGGTAAAGTACAGTGTCCCCAAAATACACTAAACCCCACCAAAAGATCTCAAAGTTTATCAATCAGCCAGGTCTGGTGGAAGTCAAGGGAGAAACCAGACGCGACTCTAAGCATCCTTCCCTTTCACTGCCTTTAACGGGAGAAAGAACACCTCCCCTTCCCAAAAAAACCCACAGAAACCCCACCCAGAGTCAGAGGGGGCATCATGCACGTGCAGACAGCAAAGCATAGGGCCACAGGAAATATCTGCCCAGCCAGCATCATCCTGGAAGGGCTAATATTTGTGTAATGCTAAAAAGCTTTTTGCCTTTCAGATCCCTCCATGAGAAAAGGCTGAATATTTGGTGTACACGTTTTTCGAAACGAGAACATACCATACATAGTTAAAGTAATGACTAGTGCTCTTAATTCCAGACACAAACTTTTCACTGAAGCTTTTTTTGGGGGCTGGGTCATGTGATTTATTCGGTTTGCAGTATCTATATTTAAAACTACTTTTTTTTCCCCTTTTCTTCCTGGTTCATCCTTACCCGTCTTCCAAAACCTGCACACTTCATAAGCTATTTTGGTTTACCACATGCCTTGGCACTTGGTATTTTTCCTATGATGTGAAAACAAAACTTCAACTTGGCTGTTGGTGGCCATTATCTGAGATGCAAATCTTTGTTGGTTGCCAGGGCTCTAACGAGGGGGTTATTACCCTTTCTGGCTGCCAGATGGCCCTGTGACTCAGAGACCTTAAATAGGGGTGTCCCAAACCCCCAAAGTAGGAGTTGTTAGTCCCTAGGGACCTCCACCTCCCGCATGGATGGTCCTTTGGAATTTGGTGCCAAAAGCCTTGATTTTGGGCAAAATGTCTTGGGGCCAGCCAGAGGAGAGTAGACCTGAGCCCTGTTGGATTTTGATCTGTTCTACAGGGCTGCCTGTCTTCTGACCCTAAAACTTTTATTTGCTGTGAATAAATTAGTACCAAATAGATCCTCTAGCCTCGCTTTCCCAGTTGCAAAACTACACTGCTCAGCTCCACACACGATATCATCATCAATTTATCTTGCAGGAGAATAAATGCAGGATTACCTGCCTTTTTAGCACCAGGAAAGAGGAAAAAAAAGAAAGGATGGGGCCTCTTTTGGGGCTTGGTTGTTGGATTTTTTTAAAAAAATCTGACTTTTATTCATGTTTGTTTACAATTAGAGCCAACCTTCAAGGTGAAGGGGGCTTTGAAAGCTGAGCAGAAAGACTTTTCAGATGAGAGTGCATTAACTAGGGGCTCTATGAGATGTCTCTGGCAGGTTGTGTGGTGGTTTTCTCCCATTCATGGCCATACGTGGAGAGCTTGGCAAAATCTTTGCCTGGCCATGAGCTTCACCTCCTGTGCTCAGAGCCAAGTTGAGCTCCAAAAGCCCATCCAAAATCTCCGTGGGGTCTTGCCTCTGCTTTCCTCTTGCCAGCTTGGGGACCCCTCAGAATCATCCCCCAGGCTTCCCAAGGTCTTCACAATAAACTGAGGATGTGTTTGTTGAGATGCAGTTTTGTAGAATCACAGAATTGTTAAGCTTGGAGAAGACTTCTAAGATCATCCAGTCCAACCATCAGCCCAGCCCCACTGTGCCTACTGAAGCACGGCCCAAGGTGCCACGAGCACATCCTTTTCTGAACCCCTCCAGGGATGGAGACTCCACCACTGCCCTGGGCAGCCTCTGCCAGGGCTTCACCACTCTGACAGTAAAGACATTTTTCCTAATATTTTTCCTAATATTTTGTGCTCTTTAGTAGGATGGTTCTTTCTTCCTGGAGAAAAATCATCCCTATATCTGCCTGACTTGGTTAAAGTGCAGTTTCTCAGGCTCCAGAGAGGCGTGTGAACCTGGCCACCACCTCCCAGAGCTCACATGGACTTTCCTGAGCTGCATCTGGCTCAGCCAAACTCCTTCTGAGTGGGGGCCCTGGCTGTGGCGTTTGGTGTCTTGCTTTTTTTCCCCCGAATGATTCAAAATGATCATTTTCAGGGGCCTGGCTACAGGCGCTGCAAATGGAGTTGATTTGCAAAAAAAGGGTATTGGGGTGGACAACCAGTAAACCAGGTGCTTTGGTGACATGGAAAAACAGGAGCCCAAAGACCAAGAATCCAATTTGATGTATTGGCACTCAAAACTTGCAGAAGCCCCCCTTTTTTTCTCCTCTTTCTCATGAGTTGTTGGAGAAAAGGGAGCCATCAGCCCTGGACAGACACGCTACTGCTCAGCAAACCTCTTATATTGGCAAGAACCAAACTTCTTAGGTGTTGGGCTGCACTGTGGCCTCGTTTTAGGGTGATGTCATCCCCAGAGCAGGGGGAAACGAGCTGTCTCTCAGGACTACCACCCTACTGACAAGCACCACAGCTTGCGGTGCGTCAGAACAGCATGGGAACACGCTCATTTCCACCAGGAACTGCACTGGATCAGCACTCGGCATCCTGTTCATGTTAAAGCATCAGCATGGGGTTTTTTATGGGGAAACTGGGAGAATCATGCATGGAGTTTCTGTGAAGTGTCACCAATTAAGTCACTTTTCAGTATGATCAGTGCTTCAGCAGACCTGGAGGTTCCCAAGTGGAGTGTCTCCAGTTTCGTGGCTAGCAGATGTTGGCCACTGAAGATACTAGCTGAAGGACACCACCTTCATGATAACTTCTTTAGATGAGAAAAGAAATCATATTAAATTAAATTTACCCATTTCACAGAACATACTGCTTTCTAGTTGAAGAAAATGAACTCAAACTGCATTCTGGAAACACAGTTTCTATTAACAATATGGGAATTCTGATGTTTAACAAACGAAGAACCACTCCAGATCTACATCTCTGTCTTAAAATCTTCAAATGTTACATCCATGCTTACACAAACTATATCAGTGAGAATTATATCAGCAGTTAAGGCTTGTGAATGTCTCACCAAGTAAATAATGTACTTGCTATGTCAGCACAATAGCCACAGCACCCTTTAGGACACTCTCTCCAAACAGGACTTGGTGCAAATCTATGTCCACGTGCAGCTCGTGGAAAATAGCAAGGATTTCACTGTATGAAGACAAAACAAAGCAAATTTGTTACCTTCATATTCTGCTGGCAGTTCAAGAAGTAAAGCAAGATTAGAATATGGGTTTTGAGAAGTCCTGTCCTATTTATTACCTAAGTGGATAACAGTATGTTAAAAGGGACTGACTGAAGTATGCAAAATTAAATCCAGCTAGTCTATGAGTTTTTGTGCTTCAGCTGAGTTAGGAAGAAGCTTTTCTTCTCACACAGAAAATCATACATAAATGCAAAAGTCACAGTGTATTTTACTGTGCATAAAGGACTTTGATCCAGTGACCAAGGAGAAATAAAGGTGCTGAGAAGACTTGGGTTTGCCATAGACTTTGTATGTGGTGAGAGGACCAGTTTACCTCTCCAACCATTCTGAGACACCTGCCTTCTGCTCATGTGCCTTTCTCAGGTCCTCTCTGGGATGACCAAGAAAAACCATGTACTTTCTTCCTCCCCAGTGTGTTTTAGGGAGAGAAGGACGAGGCGAGGCACAGATTGTTGTAATTACAGCAGCACCACTTAGACCTCATGGTAACACCACTGTTTGTTTCTCTGCTGCATAAATGAGAAGTGCAGGATCCTGACCCTGCAGACCTCTCAGGGGATTGCGTTGCTCAGGCCATGGGATAGGACAGAGTCATATAGTAGGAGCTTGGCTGTAGGTCCAGAGGAGACATTGGGCAGCCCCAAATGCGGGGTCAAATACGTGTCCTTGGCATAGCCAGCTCCTGGGACCACTCCAGCACACACAGGCTGGGTCCATGGGACAGCCTTCTGCTGCTCATTCCACCTGGGGAGTGGTTGCCATAGCTGGGCAGAACTATGTGGCTATCTCCAGCCCAGAGCCATGCAGAAGAAGTTCTCCAGGGTTGTATCAAGAGTATTTTGCCTGCTCCAGACAGAGGAAAGTGAAGAGATTTGGCTTTTACCCACCAAGCATCAACCCCAAAGGTGATTTATTGGTCTGGGGCTCCCTTCTCATCTGTGACAACAGCAGAAAGGAGGAGCAGTCAGTGTCACTACACTCCATGACAAAGATGGTGAAGAGTCTGTAGAAAACATCTTATGACGAGTGGCTGAGGGACCTGGGGCTGTTTAGCCTGGAGAAAAGAAGGCTCTCTAAGAACCCTGAAAGGAGTTTGTAGTGAGGTTGGGCTCCTCTGCCAAGTAATAAGTGATGGGACGAGAGGAAACAACCTGGAGTTGTTCCAGGGGAGGTTTATGTTGGATAACAGGAAAAATTTCTTTACTGAAAGAGTGGTGAAGCACTGCCAGAGGCTGCCCAGGGTGTCCTAGAGGTGTTCAAAAAGAGGGTACACTTGGCACTTTGGGACATGATTTAGCAGGCGAGCTTAGCGTTCTTTTTCTACCTTAATGGATCTTTAATTCTATGATACCTAAGACATGGCTTAAAACACTGCCATGAGGCAGAATACTAAGAGCCACAGGGCTGGCGTCTGCAATGACAGTCCAAAATCAGCCTTTTTCCACAGGGTCTGGTGGGGTCAGAATTGGTCCCTTAGATCTGGAGGTCTGAACCAGCAGAGAGAGGGTCTATTTTTAAGGCTGTCTTTCCAAACATCACCTATTCCTCCATGGCTTTTTAAATAACAGCCCTGCAGACCCACCCTAGCGGAGAAGATTTACCTTTTTGCTAATGTTTGCCTACAACCACAGAGCTCCAAAACCGTGGCCAGCTCAGTAATACTGGCTTGGCTCCTTAATCATATATAAACCATTTAAATGCACAACAAATAAATAGACACGTTTTGTGTTCCTCCAGCAGGGCTTAGCACCTTTACAAAGGGATTTCTTTGATACTTAAGCAATAATAGATTGGCTTTCATTTTGTTAAGACTTACTTATATCAACATATCTGTTCAAGTACTACACTTCCTTTTATGAAACACTGGAATTCTTTCATGTTGAAAATGCTTTTACAGCCAAGTCCTCAGTTGTGCTGGCATTTCTCGTGTCTTGAACTCCAAACTGGCTAACCGCAGTCTCAGAATTCCCAAAGGAAATAATGAAAATTCCTAAAATCCTTGGCAAGGAAACAGTTGAAATTTTAAATCGAGTTAATCGTTTTAGTGAAAATGCTTGTAATAAAATAAATATGGGGAGCTGGGGTGAGGAAGGGGAGAAATCTGCTTCAGAAATGAGTGTCGAAGGGAAAAAAGAGAAAGGGAGAGAAAATCTTCAAAAATGAAACCTTCTCTGCCCACTTCTAATGTTTTGTGTTTGGGGTAACTGCAGGCTCCTGCTGGAAGGAGGGTTTTGTTGGGTCTCCCAGTGCTGGGGTGAAAGCAATGCACTGGAGAACCCACTTAATACTGCAAGATCACTCTGGTCTTAAAGCTGTGGCATGAATGATACCAGGTTTCTTCAGTGCCTGCTAATAGGCTTCCCAAGGCTGAAACCTGGTCCTGAGGATTACACTTCTGTGACATCATCATGATTTAATTAACCTTCTAACTCAACTGAGCAACATCGGTCCTTGACATACTTTTGTTTCTTTTTTAATTAAGGCTTAAGTGTTCTAATTATAGCTGTTCAAATATGTAGGACAACCAAAACCACTATGATTTTTACCTCTCCCTTTTTTTTTTAGCTAATGCAGTAAGTGTCTACAAAAACACTCAGTTACCAGATCTCATCAAATGATTCCCAGATGACAGATGGTTTGTGGAGACTCTTCACCATTTCTTTTCTCTTTAGGTTTTCCAGCCCTGTGCAAACATGAAAGGACAACAGTAACATCCAGGTGATAAAATGCCAAGAGAAGGATGTGGTGACCAAGCTCTTCTGCTGTGCACCCTGAGTGGTTGCTGTTTCACAGATTTCTCCAAGCACGAGCTGAAAGCTTTGCAAGGCACTGCCTTATTATTTGGCCTTTTGTAGCCACCAGATTGTTGACCAACCCATGCTATATGGGAAGAGTCTTTATTTCTGGATGCATTTGATCTTTCCCCAAGTGTTATCATCCCTCTGCTGGGAAATCTCTGGCATCCAGATATTCCTGCTGTTGTGCCATGTACTGCAGTTGTTGCTCAATGCCATCTGTGGCTTGGAAAACCACAACAGCAGGGTTCGGAGCATCACACAGATATCCCCAATCTCCAAGGGGTTTGTCAGTCTCTACTGCAACTCATCACCACCTTTTATTTGCAAGGGGCCTGAGAGGTCAGTAAATTACAGGATAGTCATCTCCAAGTAGTAATGACACCCTAGGGGAAGGTTAGAGCCCCTTCCCACTTGTGTGGTGCTGCCTTGTCCTGCAGGAGAAGTCATGAAAGACAATGCCATAGGAATAAAATATTGGCAACATCTGGTCAAACCAAAGGGTTATCTGGACTAAAACTGTGCCTCCAGCCATGTCATAGAATCGTAGAATCATAGAATCTTCCGGTTGTAAAAGACCTTTGAGATCATCCAGCCCAACCATACTCATCATCTGCTAAACCGTGTCCCTCAAAAACTCATCTACCTGGTTTTTAAACACCTTCAGGGTCGTGACTCAACCACCTCCCTGGGCCTGAACGCTTTTTCAGTAAAGAAATTCTTCCTAATATCCAGTCTGAACCTCCCCTGGTGCAACTTATGGTCACTTCTTCTTGTCCTATCACCTGTCATTTGAGAGAAGAGGTCAACACTCACTCTCCTACAGCCCCCTTTCACGCAGCCGTAGACAGTGATGAGGTCTCCTCTCAGCCTCCTCTTCTCCAAGCTAAACAACCCCTGTTCCCTCAGCCACTCCTCGTAGGACTTGTTCTCCAGTCCCTTCCCCAACCTCGTTGCCCTTCTCTGGATGCGCTCCAACACCTCAATGTCCTTCTCATACCAAAGGGCCCAGAACTGCACACAGTACTCAAGGTGTGTCCTCACCAGTGCTGAGCACAGGAGGACAATCACCTCCCTTGTCCTGCTGGCCACGCTGTTCCTGATACAGGCCAAGATGCTATTGACCCTCTCGGCCACCCGGGCCACTGCTGGGTCATACTCAACCAGTTGTCAACCAACACCCCCAGGTCCTTCTCCTCCAGGCAGCTCTCCAGCCACTCTTCCCCAAGCCTGTAATGCTGCAAAGGGTTGTTGTGTCCCAGGTGCAGGACTCGGCATTTGGTCTTGTTAAACCTCATCCCATTGGTCTCAGCCCATTGATTCAGCCTGTCCAGATCTCTTAAGATCTCTTAAGATGTGTAGTGCTAGAGACAGGGTATGGGAAAGGACTGCAGTAATTACACATGGAAACAGCAACAGAGCAGTTGCTGTGGAGTTCTGTTCTGCGATGGACACTTTCTCCAAAGAAGTATCCTCATTGGTTTCCAATCAGACTGCAGAACATGTTGGTATCAATCTGATTTTTTTTGTCTCCAGGCCATTGTGAGCAACTGACATCACAGAAGCCTTTGAGCATCCCTGGTGGTGATAACTGTACACAGTTGACTTTGGCACAGGCCTTACTGCCCTGGGGGGCTGAAATGCAGTCCGATGTGATATGACAGATGCCAGGTGTCCACATTGCCCACATCACCCACTTGTTTGCTCTTCTCCATCTTGCATAGGAGAAGACATCATTTCTCTTCCTGCCAACCCTTAGTCCATCAGGCCAGCACCTTAACTTCCTTCAGGCCTCCATCACCAGAGCTCAAACTCTTGAAACAAATTGTATTTCTGCTATTTGGCCAAAATACGGATTTCTAGGGTTTTATGTATCCAGAACACAACAAGTTTTAGGGATTTTTCAAGGAGAACCTACCCAGCACAGACCCTACAGAGATCAAAGGACTGTTAACCAAAATATGTGTGTCCCAAATAGCAGCATTAAAGATGTTGATGCTGGTGATAACAAGTTTCTGTTTCCCACCAAAAACACAAGGTGAGAAGAGGAAACTAGAAATGGAAGGCTCCTCTCTGGCTCATGTGTTTCTCTGCAGTGCAAATCAATGTATCTTGTAATGGCCTCAAGTTGTGCCAGAAGAGATTCGGATTGGATATGAGAAAAGATTTCTCTACTGAAATAGTGGTGAAGCACTGAAACAGCTGCCCAGGGCAGTGGTGGAGTCTCCTTTGCTAGAGGTGTTCAAAAACCATGTAGACATGGCACTTCAGGACATGGTTTAGCAGGCACGGTGGTGTTGGGTTGACGGTTGGACTGGATGAGCTTAGAGATCTTTTCCAACCTTAATGCATCCATGGTTCTGTTCTATGCTTCTGTAGCCATCCTGAAAGCATCTTCCAAAGCTTTCCATCTGCCTCACCTCCTCTGGAGCTACTGCCATCCAGAGCTTGACCACCATGGTCTCCCTAGGATAGTAGGTCCAAGCTGTTCAAGACTGACACCAACAGGAGCACCTTTTGGCTGCAGAAAGACTTGTTCATACTGAGATCTCTTCACATGGCCATGCTATGGTGAAAACTCAGCTGGGGACACCAGTCTCAAACCAGTGACTTCCTTCCACAACAGTGAGACTTCTGTTGGGGTTCATGATCGAGGGGTTGCAGCAGGTGGACTTACATCCTCCAGTAAGGTCTAGCTTGCATCCACCAAGAATCATGGAGCAGGAGAGGGGTTCTTGTACTGTACTGATTGTGGGAACCCAGAAACAGTTATTTAGGAAAACACCCTTGTTTTCCTCAGAGAGAGTTCATAAGAAAGAAGTAATAGCTAGAGAAAGAGTTTGGATGTTTTCAACAACAAACAATCCTTTATAAATTTTTAAAAAAAGAAGAGAGAGAACAGAAAGAAATGCCTCTAAAAAATGTGATGCTGCAGAGAGGTCAGGAAAACAGAGCCAGCAGGGGTAACAAGTCAGATAAGATCATGTCATCAGTGAAAACACTTGCAAAAGGAAATGGATATTGTTCTAAACCTCAATTAATTTAATCTAGTGCATCACTGAAAACAAATTATGATCCCAGATAAAACAAAACTCTGGTGAAACAAAGAACAAAGCTATTGCAGTCATGATTTACAGTTCAAAGATATTTTATTTCCTCTTCTTCAGAGGTCTTCGTTTCCCCTAGAGAGCTTATGAATAATTAAAGGTGGTTTCTTATGATGTGTTTGCTATTGCTCAGTGTTGCCAACCCAAGGACTGATATGGGAATAATAGTGAGCTATTAGACTTGATGGTTGCATGTTGCCTTCTGTAAATAAACCACAAAAATGGATTACTTCCCTGCAGTAATAGCAATCATACTGCTTTGTTTAAGCCAGGAATCCAAATAACGGGCATATGAAGACTTGCATGGTTCATAAACTTGGGTTATGTTTGAGGAGCACATGACAAGGGAAAAAGCTGTCAAAGCAGCCTTGACTTCTGAGGAAACACCTGCACGGCTGGGGGGAGCCAGTGCCACCCCACCAGAAAGGTTCAACTAGGTTCTCTAGGCAGAGCTTGGACAAGGGCAATGAGGCAGAGAAGTCCTGCCCCAAAGAGGAGCATAACTCATCAGTTACACTTGTGGCCAAACCTGCTTGAAGCACAGAGTGTGTGCATGCTCAGCTCCCTCACCCATGCTATCTGGACCCAAGGGCAAACATGGGCTTTGCAAGCCATGCAGGCATCTCCTATGATCAGTGGGAAAGGTGAGGAGCAAGGCTGTCAAGCTTAAATGTGCATTTAAGATTGGAATGAGTTGGGTTTCAGAGGTGCAAATCTCTCCCCTCTGGCTTGGACTTAGATTGATACCTGTCTTGTGATCTACAGTGGAAGGACGTGACTCCAGTCAAGTCAGGATACACCTGGAAGCGTGGACTGCAGGCACAATCAAGCCACAGTTAAGTTTTTGAGATCCCTTTGACATGCAAATTATAGAGCCAGGAGATACCTGGTCAAAGGCACACCTCGCTGGAGATGACCTGCTCTGTGTGGCCTGGGGAAGGGCATCTTTCTGCTGATATATACTCATTGCTTTGGCACGTGAGTACAGAGAGGACAAGAGAAATCCACATTGCAAGTTGAACTCCTGCAGAAAACAGGCTGCCCTTGTGAACACTTTAACCATGGGCATGAAGGAAGTCAAGAAGAAGGAAGTCAAGAAGAAGGAAGTCAAGAAGAAGGAAGTCAAGAAGATTGCCTCTTTATCTGTGCACAGAGACAAAATGGGGAATCCAAGGACTCAAACTGGATTGCAGAGCAGCACTGGCTGGTGCTGGATGCTGGCAGGGACTCTGTCAGACTGACTGCACGCAGGGGCTGCAGTTAAGCACATAGCAGAGATGATCCAGAAACAGCATCCCCAGGGAGCATGGAAAGAAAGTGTCTTCATTGTACCATTCCTAAGACATGCTGGGCACCTCACAGAACATATGGTCAGCATCCTGGATGCAGTAAATCCCAAGTGCTGGTGAGGTCCAGCTGGGAAGCACGTGGACTGCTGCTGACAGGACAGGACAGACATTGCTGGAGGCCAGAGTAGGACAATGGCAGGACACTGAGCATCTCAGGGGCTGCCAGCCCACAGGGGGAGGCCCTTCCTTTGGGTTATTGGTTTGCAGCGTGCCTGGTGTAAGAGGGTTTGGGCCCTGCTCCTGGAATGGAGTCCCCAGGGAACAACCACAATTGAAGGAAGAATAATGAAAGCTCTGGTCTTAATGCAAGTCACCCACTCTCCCAACCAGGCTCTGTTCCAGGATCTCTGGTTTAACCCAAATTGACACCAACTTGGCAAAACCCCCCAGCTGCACATTCCTCCCACACAGTTTTGCAAGCTGTAAATGCAAACCCATAAACCAAACTGGTAATGGGGAAAGAAAAAGGAGCCCGAACCATGAAGTGTCCCCCATCTTCCCTCCTGCCTCAGTTTCTAATCATCACAACCCTGTTCCTTAATGTTTTTCCTCAGTAGCTTCTTGCCTTTAAAACCCCTGAGCCTTCCAGTAACATCGACTGAGCTCCTTGCTGAGTGCTAATATGTCCCATGTCTGCACTGAGAGCAGAAATCAGCTCCTGAAGTCCAGATCATTCTTGGCCAGGATAGACCATCTTCTTGGGGGCAGGCTCGAGGTGAGGAGCTGAGACACTTCTGAGCCTCCTGGCAACAGTCACAACTGCTTAAAAAAATCCCCAGACCTACTAACAAAATCCCAGCAATAAAGACAAAGCTGCTCTTGGACAAGGAAAACACTTGCCCATTGGTCAGGGCTCCTGAAACTCAGTCTGTGGGCCCATGTGCTCATGAAACTCCTCCTCACTGAAGGCTCTGTTTATTGGTGAAATGGCTCACTCAGTTTTGTAGGCAGAAGGGACAGTGACGAACTGCCTTCTCAGGTCAAGACAGCTGCTAAATCTCTATCCAGATTCTAAGTAGGTTGATTTCCACCCTGCAGGTTCCTAAACCAAGGAACTGACTACAAATGCCTGCTCCTCCACACCCTGTGACATGTGTGATGAATCATCTGTGTTAGAATCATCAGAGGTTGTGTCACCACCTTTGCCAGTGAGAGCTCGATCAAAACTTGTGCTTTTGTATCCCCATTTCAGTGGTGTTTTCTCGTCCTCCAGTCTCACCAGGCTGAATGATGCCCAAACCAGCCCATGGATCAGCAAAGCTCATGATTCCCTTCCCCAGGCATAGATATATGGAAGGGGTGAGTTTGCTGAAAGAAAAAGTGAACATCACTTTATAACAAATCACATCCTGGACTGATGAATTATCAATGTTACCAAGGTGATCAATAAAGAACACTTTCCAAGACCAGTGCCATGCCTGCATTTTTGCTCTGAGGTCACTCTCGTGCCATCTAGTTCAACCACACGTTGGAAATAGGAACTTCCCTCTACACTGAACTGAGCAACAAATCTGAATAATCCTCCTCTCCCTTACTTTTCTGTCCAGACCTCTTCCCCATGGGAAGATCTCCAAAGTTTTATCTGACAGCTCTACTCCTTGCTCAGCTGGGAGCTGGCTGGAGGGCTGCCCACATTTACCAGTATCTCCCAGTCACCCTCAGATCAGTGTCCTACAACCAGGGCTGTCACAATGAAGTGAACCATACAAACAGGCACGTGCCTGTCTGTGGTTCCTGGACTGATCTGAGTCACTCTGTCACATTCCCACTCGACATTCGCTGCTTTGCCTCTAAATTTAGTCCTGGGGATGAAGGTGATTTCTCATCTCCCTTTTTAGGTGAAAGGCACAGAGGCAACAGAGAAATCACAGGGACGAGGGAGTCGGTACTGGTGTCAAGGGCTGAGTGCAGGTTGTTTTCCTTTGGTTTTAGTTCCCTTCTTCTATTCCTGCTTCCAAAGTGGCTTTTTTTTTTTCTTTTTGGTGTCCTCTGCTGCCAGATTTACTTAGATGTTGCCCCTTTATACACCAAACCCTGCAAATAACTGAGAGCTCTCCGGTGCATTCAGCAGTAGCTAAAGGAGAGCAGAGGTTTAATAAAGCAGAAGAACTGGGTTAACCTTGCCCAGGAAAGTGCTCCAGTTTATTAATATCAGAAAGATTACAAAGGGAAGTGTGGTGCACCTACTGGCTCTTGTCATGCTAATTCTGGAGGGTTTGAAGCGTGCTAGGACAGCTGCTCTCTGAAGATGTGTTTGCATGCCAGCAGTGCTAATGCATCAAATTAACTGGATTTTTCCAATTGCTAATGATTTTAATCTTTTCCTTCTGTCTCTGAAGCCAAGGGGCCGACATAAAATGGTGTTGGCACATGGCATTTCCTTCCTCTTTTCAGTGCATTTTCTGTAATGTTAATCACCTGTAAACTCAGAGGTTACCTTCTGCCTAAGGTTCTTGCATGTTCCTCCATGGATGTTGCTTCCCACAGGCTGACCCATTGCCACACTGATGGAAAGGTGCCCTCAGCACCTTGCTTTGCAGCTTTCCTGCACGCGTCACACCACCCCTTGGCATTTGTTTCCTTCACCAACATTTGCCTGGGGGCTGTTCCTGGCGTTTGACAGCTGAAGAAGGGACAAGCGTTGCTTTCCACTTGGCTGTGCCACAAAAGCCAGACCACAGAGCTGTCTGCCTAACATTTGGTAGAGTCAACCCTGAAAGTCATGGTTCAGCCTTCCTTAACTACCTGCTTTCAGCAGCTGGAGTTTATCTCCTCCTAAAGGCCAACCATGAAGACTTTGCAACTGAGGCAAAGCACTGACATGACATGACAATCTGGAGACCCTCTGCAATGAGGACAGGCTGAGATGGTTGGGGTTGTTCAGCCTGGAGAGGAGAAGGCTCCAGGGAGACCTTAGAGCAGCCTCCCAGTACTGAAAGGGGTTCCAGGAAAGCTGGGGAGGGACTCTTGGTCAGGGAGTGCAGGGGTAGGATGAGGGGAATGGTTTTAAGCTGAAAGAGGGGAGACTGAGATGAGATCTTAGGAAAAAATGTTTTCCTGTGAGGGTGGTGAGGGCCTGGCCCAGGTTTCCCAGAGAAGTGGTGGCTGTCCCATCCCTGGAGGTGTTCAAGGCCAGGTTGGATGGGGCTTTGAGCCACCTGATCCACTGGGAGGTGTCCCTGTCCATGGCAGGAGATTGGAGCAGGATGGGCTTTAAGGTCTCTTCTTAACCAACCCATTCCATGATTCTATGATAATTATTATCATCACAGACACATCCTGTCAGGTTTTCTGGATGTCTCTTAGTGATCTGAACAGTCCTGGAACAAGGACCTTTATTATTTTTCAAGGGTTGCTCTTTCATCTTGAAATTTGCATGTAGGCTACAGGATTTTCTATGTCTTCACAATAGTGACAAACATAGACATCTTCCCACCATGGCAGTGAGGGAGCAGAAGACAAGAACCCAACCCAAGATCCCCAAAGGATAGATGCAGCTCAACCAGTCACCCAGGACAACAGCAACTAGGGCATAGGCAGATCCTTGTGACTGAAGAGCACCAGCTTTCTCTGTTTCAGCTCCTGGGAGCCTATTCACGGACAGGCAATTACAGATCCCAGTCCAGGATGGACTAATGGAAGTAACAGGACAAAAGATGTGCAGGACCTTCCCCCTGTTAGTTTTGGTGACCACAGCAGGTAGCCCCCAACTTTCTTTCACATCCTGGACACATCTGGGCCTGGCTGTAGCCCCAGCAACACGTGTAGGCTGAGTTTACATGTGCTCAACAGAAGTCACTCAAATCAAAAGGCTATAGTTCAACCCACCCTTCTTTCTCCTCTTTTCTGCTCCCACTCCCACCCTCAGTCAGTATTCAGAGCACAAATCTTCCTTTTTTTCCTTCATAGCGAAACGTTCTGTATCTTATTTATTTTGAAAACAATTTATAAGGGCAATAATAACATCCTTTGGCTTCTTGCCTCTGTAGCCCCAGGCGTTATATATGCCTCATTATGGGAACAGCACACACCCTGCCATGTACTACTTATACAGGCAACTCACTGTACGCTCGTTAAAATTCTGTAGGTATTGGTGGATATAAACAAAGAGGAAAGTACAAAGAGAAAGTCTTCCTGTTACTGCCGAGCGCGGAAAATGACTGCGTAATAGATCGTGTGGTTCAGCAATGCAGCTCCGTATCCTGGACACGTGCAAACCTTTTGTGGTTCCACCATCCCACACAACCTCACGCCGTTTGTGGACGCAGGAGGTGGCGATACGACCGGTTACACAAGGAGGCAGTCGTTTTACACGGATCCACGCTAGAACCAATGCCTTTTGTGGATGGAGATAAGCAACACAAAGTCAAAGTGGCTGTGACAGAAAACTTTGGAGAAAAAAGCTGAGTCTTGGAAATGCCTGGCTCTTAGTGGAAGAGAAATGCACCTCGGAACGGCCAAGAAGAAAAATGTGCAGAATGTCCTTACATTGTGTAAAGAGTAATTGCATTGGAAGGGAGTTATAAAGTAAGCAAACATGACTTCCAATTTGATCCATATTAAGATTTATTGACCCTGAAGTCAATATTCTCTGCATCAGGGCCAAGGTTAACATTGACTTTGAGGCTAATGGGAAAGCAGTAATGAAGTGCTATTTAAGGGGCCCTTACAGAACTATCTGGTTTTGCAAAAGGGTTTGGAAGTCTCTAGATATGATCAGCTCCATCTCCCTCTGCACTTCAAAATCATCCGAATCTGCAAAACCCCAGCCACATTTGTATGGTGCCAGACTGATAAAGCCTTTGGATGACTTTTCCAGCAGAAGAATACACCACCTCTGCACTACAATCACACTCATGCTCTGATTGTGGTCAGGACCTGTTCGTCTCAATCCAGTATAAACACAGATGGAAGGAAAACTTGACCTCAGCCGATGACAAGTGAAGAATACATTTGACAACACTGTAGAAAAAAATAACATTGGTGAACTTCTGTCCTTTGACAGATCTTACTTTAGGCAAGAGCAAGCACACACCATCAAAGCAGAGGTTTGTAAGGTTGTACAGGTAGAAAGTACTTCTTTGGAGGTAATAAAGACATGACAGCTCACTTAAAGGAGAAGAACTCATCCTTTGCTGTCACTTTGCGGCCTTCCCATTGCAAGTTTATAATTTCCTCAGAAATTTACAGAGAGATGTTAGATGGATGCAGAATGACAATCCCTGTAGATTAAAAATAAAGAGTTGTTGCCCAAAATTTTCTCTGAGGCATAAAACTATATTTTCGGAATATCTGTGCCTGAAAAAGAAAAGCAGATTTCCGAGGTTGATTTGGGCATTTGCCCAAAGCCTTGCTGCACCTGCAGAAAGGTTTGTGTGCCAAACATAATCTGTTTTCCCCAGTTTTACCAATCAAGCTGGTGAATGATACTACCTCTCCCAGCAAATATTGACTTCCTTAACCCTGATCTGCCAAACCTTCATTAGCAAGAGGTGGAGAGAAGAGGTGTTATTCTCCTTGGTGTGTCACCCAGCACTGCTCACTATGAACTATAGGAATGGTTTTGGAGACTGTATGAGACCACAGCACTGACAGGGAACATGGATTTCTTCAAAGCACAGAAGGAAGGCAGCATGACAGTCATCTCAGCCCAGTTCCAGAGGCACAACTTACTTTTAAAAGTATTTTGAATAAAGTTGCAACGAGTTCCCTGGGATTTTGTTGGGTTCGTACACTTTTCTGCCTTTCTCCAGCTGCTTGCTTTTTCCTTGTGCTCATTAAGACATTTGGTTTTGTTACAGGGTCTGGGCAAAAGAAAAATAGCTGTATATATATAAACAGGCTATTAAAATAAAGAGCACCATGTACTGGCACAGAAGAATTCATAGTGTTATTCATATGTTCCTAGGTTCAGTGAGGCTCTTGTTATGCACTGCAAATGACATCTCAAGCCCAGCTCTTAGCAGTGTTTTCATCACAGCCTTGTTCATCTGTGCTTCATTTTTCCTTTGCCAAGAAGCACCCATTTGGGCCAGATCCTGCAAAACACAATTGTCTTCTGTGGGAGGGAGGTTCGCTCAGCTTTCACGGGTCTTGAGAAAATCGGTCCCTGATGACCTCTTTTGGCACTCTGTCATGGGCTGACTGTTAAACACCTCCATCTGCCCCTCTGCAGTTGTGCTTCGCTCTGTGGCAGCACCTTCTTTAATAACCTAAAACAGGAGGCACCTCAGCAGGCTCTACAGAGTGTGTCCAGGCTGCTTTATTATGGAGGAATTTGGCATAAAAATGGAGAGAAAGACAGACAGGCAGATGGGCAGCATGTCATCAAATGGGAGCCTAATCATTTTCTGGCACCACAAATTCACAAGAGACACTCCCAGACACCGGACAAACAAGGTCTCAGGGAAAGAAGAGGACTTACTGCCCACAACTCAACGACAGCTCCAAACACATCCCAAGACCCACACTGTAGCCCTGTCTCAAAGCACAACCAGTAAAAAGTCAGCTCTTGACCTAAACCTTTATTTAGCTGCTTTTTACAATTACTGCATAACTTGGCATCGTGGGCATGGCCCTACAAGGACTAGGAAAGTGTGCAGTGAACAGGGAGGCGAGCTGGCAAGGCTCCTTTCCCACACTTCCTCAGAAAATCAATTTTCTTCTCCCAAATGACAAACAGAAAAGAAGAAAAAGAAAAAGAAGAGAGATGTTGCCATCCACGAACTCGAGGAGTGTAAGAAAGACAACGTGGCCACAGAAACTTTGTTCTGGCAATGCAAGATTCAGCCTTTTACATTTCCACACAAAATTGGGGTTTGTCCCTAATATTGATTTTGTGCAAAATAGTCACACCCACCCACCCAAACCTTTTGTTAGCACTCAGGAGCCACTTAAATGGTGCAAAGAAATAAAACGTGCTAACAGAAAAGATTCTGGGTCAGTCACCACCTTGAGAGCAGGGAAGTGGCACGGAGGTTGGAGGTGAGGCTCTATCTCTCGATGCAGAGAGTTTACACCTTTAAGAAGCCCCAAACAAAAAAAAGGAACCAAATCCTTGGAATGAGTCACTCTAAAATATGCCCTATTTTCTCCTCACAGGCCTGAGCAGCCCCACACAATACCCTCAGGGCACAGGCTCCTCATTTGGCAGGGCTCAGCAGCACAAGGAAGGCCGGGGAATACCTTTACGCTGGAGAATTTGGCTTGTAACGAGGCTTTTCAGGAACATGGCAATTGCCCACGTGAACGCATGGCTTCCTGCATTAATATGCTAAAGAGACAAGACAAGCATCTTTAGCTACAGCTGAGGACTAATTAAGACTGCTCTTTTACAAATATTGCATGGTTCATTCCATTCTTCCCCGATTAAGAACAAAAGAAGAAAGAAGTCATTTATTGTCATGAGTCACTTCAGATACAATGGAAGGAATTCCAACAGATGACTGAGACAAAACAAAAGCTGACATTATGAAAGCCGTGTCTAAACACTAATTTAAACTGTCAACTTGCTAGTGAGGAAGGTTCACGACAGAGGGAGAATTAAAACTTAAAAGAGCACATAAATCATTGAAGAGATTAGCAGCGTGTGATGGGGCCAAAGCACTCTGCGCTGGAAGCTCGCTGAATGGTAGCAATCTCCCTCGCAATTTGGGGGTGAACGCTGTGTTTTGCCAACAGTCGTGTACTAAAATGAGTAATTCAGGCTGTGTTCCCAGAAGTGGAAGCTGTGTGAGTCAGTGGCTTTACTCCCGTTTCCAGCAGGTGAGGATCAGACCCTTCGTGTCCTGCGCAGCATCTGAGCGTTAGATAAAATCTACCCTGAGCTTTCTTCTGACTTATTGGAAGCGCTTAATTTCGGAGAGGAGCCAAAAAAAGGGCTTGGGGTCACCACCGGAGCTGCTGTAAATGGTCATGACTGACTCCCACAACCTGGCAATGCCTTTCAGGGAACCCACCCTTTCCTTTCAAATAACACCATGGTATCTCCCTCCCTTCTGACTTAGAGGGGGCATATGTTGAGGTGGTGCCTCTTAATTCTCTGCAGACCTCCTTTCCACCAGCAGAAAGCCAGCTCATCTCCACTGTAACAACAAGCACAGCATGCAAAAATGCACTATGCTACTGGCTTTCACCTCTGGATTTTTTCCCTACACATCAGAACAATTTCTTATAAATAAAGGTTTTCCAGCAAGCATGTACTTCCCAGCCCAGTTGGCTTTTCAAACTGGTACATAGCCTCCAGCTCTACAGATGATGTTATTTTGTATGCCTTGCAGGGCCCATGGGCCACAGTTCTGTAAAATGAATGAATATTGGGACTTTAGATGATCCAAAATCTGTCTCTGCTCACTCCCATTGTTGCTGATACTGTCAAAACGGAGAAACCACTATAGATTGCCGAGACAAACCATTCACACTGGTGGATTTATGAAGATGTAGCATGTATCTTAACTATTTTAAAATCCAGATGAGCCTAAAATTCACAAAAGCAAAAGCTCCACCTTGTCTTCAACTCTACATGCAAACAGATCTCCTGCTTCCCTCCCAGACCAGCAAGTCAGAAGCGAAATCTCCAACCACAACCCTCTGTTCCCAGAGTTTACCTTAGTAAAAAGTAAAAGGCCATGAAATAATGTAATTGCTGAATAAGAGACTTTTGAAAAATGCAGTTATTTATCCATCTGAAGGCAAACATTTTAGCCATTGCTGTGGGAACTGGTGGGCAAGATCACTTCTCCTGGACACCAGCAATGAAGAAGTCACTTATTCTGTCCTACTACTCTCCCAAGGAAAGGATGGGAGGATCACAAGCTCTGTTTAACTATCTGAACATCATTTAAAGTTGATGGGGAGACTCTGCAATGGGAATATCCAGGCCTTCTCATGCTAAAAGTGCTGCTGAAATTAGGTCACTCTCAGCTTTGGGTCCAATTCAGGCAGAAGTTCAAAAAGTCGATTATAAAATAAATACAAAGAGGGAAAGTAAATGAGATGCAGAACACTAACTTAGAGGGACAAAATCTCTGTGGAAGCTAGGGAGAGATTAGTTGTAGTTTAGGAGTAATCAGCACCCTTTCCAGCATCCTCAAATTTAGCTAAGCTTGTTGAAGATCAATGGATTTTTTTCTCCCCATTTGTGCCATGGAAAACAATACAGGTTTTACTATATTACTCTTGCTTAATTAGGTTATAAGAGTCATTGGACCTGTTGTGTTAGGCACTGTAGAAAAGCTGGACAGGAGGAGTGACCAGGTTCAGTCAAGAGGCTGCAGAAGAAGAGAGGTAAACTGTAAGACAATTCTGGCAACAACCATAAAAGAAGAGGTTCAAAGAGATTGAGAAAATAACTGGTTTTAAGCTATGGAGAGCCCTTCATAAGTGTGAAAAAGAAGAACAATCAGGCTGCACCAGAAGGCTCATTATTTCTCCATTTTATCTCCAGTACTTAAAGGGGATGTGTTAGCTCCTTTCCTCTTTCTTTGCTTCTTTTTGTTGCTGGGGTGAAGAAAGAGGAGCTATCAGAAAGCTGCTAAAAGAGGGGTCGTAGTCAAAGCAGGGTCATGTAAAAGGGCTTGGGAGAATTATTTTTGCAGCAGTATCCCAGATGATTTCGTTGAAGCAAGGCTGCGTTTGAAAATCAGAGGAAGGGATATTGCAGAAAGACAAGAAATGAGATCCTGGATGACAGATGTATCTGTGTGAATGGGGGAATCCCAATGTGTCCGTTAGCAGTGTTCTGCAGAAAGTCTGCAAGAATTGACCATGTTCTGGATTAGAGGGCACAGGTGACCAGGGTAAAGATGATACACATTACGGACAAGGGCAGAGTCAGTAATGACTATGCAATCCTTGGCATTCGACAAAGCAGAGAAACATGGGAAGAAATCTGAAGACATGTCGGTTTAGCCATGTTGGTCAGCCAAGGAGTGAGATCTCTGAGCCATTCTTGGAGTAAAGAACAAGGCTGGAGAGTTGGCAGCAGAGAGATGCCAGATGAATTTTTGTGGAGTGGCAGAAATAAGTGGAAAAAGAGGAGGTCCCACATGAAAGGTGGAGTCAGGCAAACTGAGAGTAAGCTTGCAGGGTGAAGAGAAGGAGCAGGAACAGAGAGAAACAGGAAATCTCAGGGAAGACAAGATTTCACGATGAAGAGCACTGTTTTCTCTCAAAATGTGCCAGTCTGGTCAAGGTAGAGGAGAAAGGGAGCACTGGACTTGCTCCAAAAGAAGAATCTAGATACGAAGATCATCTTTAGGTCCATCGAGTAGCGTGTCTGGCTAGTGCTTTTGAGTCAATGGGCTGCTCTGCCTATCCAGACATGAGCTTGGCAAAGGTAGACCAACCAACAAGGCTCATACTTTGTGCACTTTGGTTACCTTTCCTCAGACCCTCCAGTGGAAAAGATGAAGCTTGATGCGAGCTCACTGACATTGAGGGAGTTTCACATCAGGCTGACATCTCATGCTGAACTGAGCTGCAACTCAATTATTAACAATGCTGTGACTTTCTCAGAGGACTCAGCTTAAAATTGCTGCAATGAAGGGGTGAATCAGGCCTTTGTCGCATTGATGTCAGTAAAGTTACACCCAGGGTAAAATTAGCCCCAGGGCAGTTGTTCTGACACTTTCACAACAGCACTTTTGGGGCTTTTGTCTTTGTTTTGTTTTCTCTTTCCACCCCCCCACCCCTCCTCCTTTATTTTAGTAATTACCCACTAAACTAAAACTCCCTTTCTGCAGTGTGGAAAGGGAGGGAGACATCCCTGGCTGCGTCATGTGAGGAGACCACGAGGCAAGAGTCAACGTAACCACGCTGACAAACAGATCACACTGCACAGATCCGAGGCTGAGCATTACCTTATGTTTTAGCAGCCTCATCGACTCCCATGCCTGGAACTGTTTGAATTTCCCACCAGCTCAGCATAGCTCTTTTCCAGATATTTTAGGTGTTGAATTAATTGTGAGCCAGGTTTCCAGGCTCTTGATGAAGAGTACGTCTATGGGTTGAGAGCAAGAGAAGTTGTGAAGTATTTTCAAGCTCATTTGCCTGCATCTGAAATGCAGGTGAGCAGCTCAGCCCCGCAGGGTTGTTTAAGGACCTGTTGGCATGTACCATGGTGTGAAGTCAACGTACTTACCCTTATGTTTGTGTTGATCGAATAGAGGTCCATAAATACATGTGCAGTTGGCTGCATTTTTCGCTCGGCTCCCATCCGTGTTTGTAAACACTGGAGAAAGAGACCCAAATCTGTGTCCAACACCAAGAAGTTAGAGAACATACTGTAACTCTGTAATGCGAAACAGAGTGGCTCGCTAACTGTGCAGATCTGGAGAGAATTCCTGACACGATCCTTTTACGTATTTTATGTTAATCACTTCCATCTCAGGAACACACGCAAACAATACCCTATTAGACGTTCCCTTTGGCACTCGGACAGCAGCACAAAGCTGCCTCATGTACCAGAGCAGCGGCCGGAGCAGCCGCAGATGCTGCAGATGGGAAGAGACCGAAGGGCAACGTGCAAAGAATATTGCAGAATCATAGAGTCATAGAATGTTTTGGATTGGAAGTGACCGTGAAACTCATCCAGACCAACCCTGCCTGCACTGAGCAGGGACATCTTCCATTAAATCAGGTTGCTCAGAGCCCCATCCAACACGACCTTGAATGTTTCCAGGATGGGCCATCCACCGTCTCCCTGGGAAAACTGTGCCAGTGTTTCACCACGCTCAGTGAACAAAATTTCTTCGTAATATCTAACCTAAAATTCTCCCCTTTTAGTTCAAAACCATCACCTCTTCTCCTATTTCTAGAAGCCTCGCTATAGAGTTTTTCCCCATCTTTCTTATAAATACCCTTTATGTACTGGAAGGCCACAATAAGGTTTCCTTGGAGTCTTCTCCAAGCTGAACAACCCCAACTCTCCCAACCTGTCTTCATAGGGAAGGTGTTCCAGGCCTTTGATCATTTTAGTGGCCTCCTCTGGACCTGTTTCAACAGGTCCATGTCTTTCCTGTGCTGAAGGCTCCAGAGTTGAACACAGTATTCCAGGTGTGGTCTCACCAGAGCAGAGTAGAGGGGCAGAATCACCTCCCTTGACTTGCTGGCCACGCTTCCTTTGATACAGACCAAGATAGAGTTGGCCTTCTGGGCTGTGAGCACACATTGCTGGCTCATATCCAGCTTCTCACCCACCAGGACACCCATGGTAGGTCTACAACTCCTAACTCCTAGTTTGGGTTTCTTCACTGGGTTTTGTGGGTTTTCCCAAGGCTCTTCC
Organism: Dromococcyx pavoninus; assembly: GCA_033558185.1. Lineage (NCBI taxonomy): Eukaryota > Metazoa > Chordata > Aves > Cuculiformes > Neomorphidae > Dromococcyx > Dromococcyx pavoninus. The sequence continues at coordinate 296,980 of JAUMJL010000933.1, forward strand.
AGCAGAGCAAGCCTCTACTTGCTCACCCAGGAGAGTTCATGAATGTCAGAGAATTGCCACGATCTCAGAGATGCTAAAGCATTCTTGCCTCAGAGCTCCTCATCGCTGTGTCTTGAACAGGTCTCCCCTTGGGTAGCTCGGACAGGGTAGGGCTTGGGATAAATTGGTACCTCCCTGGTCAGGCTTCCCTGTCCCTTATCCTTGCCTTTTTGCAGAGTGGTACTGGGGCATGTAAAGATTTAACTCTTTAAATAAGCCTTGAGACTGCCTGGAAGATATTTTCCTAGTGGAAAGAAAGAGGAGGGATTACCCAAGAGCAGGGATGCACGTGGAGTTACGGCTGGGTTTTGCTGCAGCCTGTGACGCCAACGTCCCTTACAGAGGGGAGGTGGGACATCCTTTTGCACTAAGGGTACAAATCCTACTGTGGTGGGAAATAAACAGGAGCCCATGGGAACCTCAGCACTGGTCTGGAAAGAGGCTGGGGAGCAGGTGGAGGGAGAAGAAAGGAGGCATGGACTGCGTTTGCAGAAGCAACTACTAGAAGAGGACATATGAAGAAAGCCCACTGTTCTAACAAGGGTGGTTCCTCATTATTAATAAAATACCTTACTGTGGTGAAGGCAGATGGTTTTTTGTGTGGGCAGGACACCTCACCACAGGAAGGCTTCCATCTCCTGATGTACCCAGCACACTTTGACAGAAAGGCATAAGCCAACATCACCCCACACCCTGTCTGTGGGCAGCCCCTAGAAAAAGCAGAAAGGAGAACAGTCCTTCAAATACACAGTGGTTGCAGAACATTTTGAAAGGATCTGAGCCCTCAAATACTATGCTTTCTTTCTATAGTAGGTTTTTTGTATACCAAATTGAAAATTTCAGGGGCTTGTATCACGCAGATCTTCGGTCTCAGTAAAGCAAGACGTATTTGCACTGGTGCCACCGAGAAGCAGAGTCACTTCTGCTCAGGATGTACTTTTAAAGAAACTAAAAAGCAGCCTGGACTTTGAATAGTAACACTGAAACAGAACTCACTCCAACATTCACTAGCCCAAATGTCTTCACTGAAATCATGCTGTTTCCCTATTGTTACTTAACAATAAATCCTGCCCCCAGGGAAATGCATATAAATATGAATTTAAGAGTTCCCAGATACAAAGAATCTCCCTTTTTTTTGCCCTCCTAGGAGATAAACAGCTTAGAAATTTTCCTACAAATATGTGCTTTTCTCAATGATTTTCCATTTAATGCTGTAAAATGTTTCTGTATGACAGGGAGAGCATCCAGGCACTGCCAGAACACAGCAAAACGAAGAAAAGTAGCTTAAGAAATAAATCAAGATCATTCCTTTATTGCAGTGCTGAGGGGTTAAACACCTCCGCACGCTTGCACATTCGCTGCTCTGGAGCCCAGCTGAGTTGTTTTGTGCTAGAGCTGACTGGGAAGGGTATTGTGAATTGTTGCACTAACTGATTCCTCTCTCAGTTTTCAGGAGACCGAGAGGCAATTTGGGAGCTGCCCGCAGGGCTCCTGCTGGCTTCTCCATCAGGGGATGCACCACACAGAAATGTTTTTATTAGAAGTTTGATTTTACGGCCAGTGGGAGGGAAATGCTGCAACTCCAAGCCTGGATTCCTTGTCCTTCGTGGTCCTGTGGGTCTCAAAGTGGTGGCAGCCTGTGGTCTGCAGGTTGTGGGGATCAATGGACCAGAACAGCGGCTTAAGGGACAACTCTGAATCATTGAATTAGGTCTCAGATTTGCATCACAACCAGGGAGACTTCTTGGTCCCCACTGAGTGCAGAGGGATATGTGGAGAGCAGTTTCTTGTGGTTCAAAAAATGTGGGTGAATAGCTTTGCAGCCCTCCACTAAGTACAATCTATCCTCTTGGTGTTTATGAGTTGACTAGACTAGGCTAGACCTGACTAGCATAGAATAGAATCAGAATTACAGAATAACTCAAGTTGGAGGGGACTCATAAGGCTCATCAAGTCCTCGCAGGACTGCTTACAACTAAATCTTACAACTAAGAGCATCATCTAGATGCTCCTTGAATGCTGCAGAGGCACTTATGAAGGCCTTACAAACACAGTGTTCTCCATAAATGACCCTATTAAACAGGAACATTCTGGAATTCAGGATAGTTAATGCAATTTGCAGACCTTTTTGGGGAAATACTTGGCAATGCACTGTGGGACCCCCACAACTCTGTCTAAGGAATTTTAAAGAGTTTGGGCTCAGCTTCCTCCAATTCCTTTTTTCATTGTGGGTTTTTTTTGGGAGCTTCTCATTCTTCCTTAATTTCCCTGTTTGCATGTTTCCAGTTTTCCATACTTAGTCTATAACAACATTAGAAACACATACGTAAGAAATCAATGAAGTTCTTAAGTCTCTTTCATAGGGTTTAATGTTTTAGGAGTTGCTCAGGTATATGTGATACCCAGAACCAGATATGTGCAGAAATACTGTAGACAACAGAGCAAACACACACATCAAGTGTGGAAGAATGCAGAATTTCTCTCTCTGCTGTTTTGTTTTAACACTTCATCCCTAATAATAATGTCTTCTGAAAGATTTATCCAGAGTGGAGCATGGAGCAGCCCTTGGTTGGTCAGCACATGTGTGCATCAGTAAGGTGCAAGATGTGTGGAGAGAGGGATGCTGAGCACAGCCAGAGCATCCAACCTCCCCATCTGGCGGAAAGACACTGCGCATTTTTCCATGCAGGCTGGACACAGTCTCCAGGAGTAATTTGGTAATGCCCCAGGCACTCAGAGCAATGCTGAAAGTAATCCAACCAAAGCTCCACCTGGAAAGCAGTGGGTGGGAAATTTAAGAGCTGGCCAAAAAAGCAGGGGTGAGATAGCTGCAAGGGAGGATCCTGTAAGAGCTGCAGAGGAAAATACCTGTTTTTTTGGCACCTCATTGCTGTGTGTCTGTCCATTCTGAGTTTTAATCAATCCACTATAATAACCTAAGGAAGAACAACTACCCTGCACAACATCCACACTTACTCATTTCTCCTGACTCCCACTATCAATGTTTCTTTAACTGTAGATTTGCTCTGAATTTTTATATCATTGTGTTCAACTTTTAGGGGAGAACAACTCTGATTTCTGTGACTTTTTTCAAAGGAAATCTGGCCATCTTTATGAGTTGTGCTGCGAAACGCTCACTCTCCTCCCCTCCCTTCCCCATAAAAAGCCACAAATGCCACTTAAATCACTATTGTTCTCCATGATTTAATTTCATACCACTGCTCAGCAGCTACAGCTATTTACAGCAATCCCCTGTTAAGTGATCATGGCTTGCCCCATGGTATTTAGGAATTTTCAAGGGAGCGAGCTCATCCCCAAATTCAGCATCTCTCCTTGCAGCTGGGGTGTAGATAGGACGTGTTTAGTTAATGTGCTGGAAGCTCAAATATTTAGCTTGTGGTTTCAAAGGCTGAACAATCTGTGCTGTGCTTGAGGGCTACGTATGCATCTCAGAGACTGCAGAGGGAGAACAGGTCTGCAACTGAAGGTGCAAACGTGTTTGTCAATACGCAGGAACTCCCGCTGCTGCTTCTCGCCTCCCGTAATACAATGTTTAAGAGAGCATGAATTAATATAAACAGCCTGCTGATGTCCACTTGACAGAATATGTGGGAAATTGGGTCTACCTTGAATTTATGAACTGGGAAGGTTATTTCTCAGCCTGATTAATGGTGAGTCACGGAGCAAACCCGAAGCCGCTCGCAAACCCGTGTGCTATTCGTCGGGTGTCATGGGAGTGAGAACAGTGGGAGAGCAAAGAAAGGTCTCATGACGGTCTGTTAACTAATTTTCATGTGCCAAGTGAAGACGTGTCCTGGAATTTTGCAAAACTATATTTAGCAATGCCGAGCGTCTCCAAAGGGAGCTTTGTAAGATGCTGGAACAGGAAGAAAAATACACACAGGTATAAAAGCACTCTAAGAAAGCAATAACTTACACAACTTTAGAGGGATATCCAGCAATACATTTACTGCCAGCTGGGGACTGAGATGCATATCCAGAAGGCTGATGAACAGCAGGCTGCCCAGCCCTGCACTTCTGCTTGGATACAACTGAAATAACAGCTCTTGTGTGGCCTTTTCTCCCTGGATTTCCAAGAGTTTTACCCCGGGAAGCTGGTGTTTCTCTGGGACATTTTCACATGTGCTTTTTCCAGCACAACCTTATCTCCAGGCTGAGAAACCTCAGCAGAATCCCAGAGGTACAATTTTTTTTAAAGTTTTTCTGTATACTTTTTGATGTACTGGTTTGTTATGATGGTAACACCAAAGTGAAAGAAGAAGACAAATCCTCAGCCACCTATATAGGAAGGCAGAGAAAAGCACGAGCGTGCAGCACGATGGGACAACAAGCTGACCCAAGACGTGATGAAGCATGAGACAAAGCTTGACTGGCTGCCAAATCCCACCTTTTAAGTGCAGCCATTCATAATTTAAGGCCCGGGTAGGGTAGCCCACAGTGTGTTAAAAGTACTGTGATCACAAGGGGCAAAGATTTAAGCTGCAAAAAGCACCACTGAAGGCTACTCAGCGTTTGCACATAAAGGAATAAGATGTTTCATTTAAAGGGAGTTGCCTTCCCTGCCAGCATAAGCTTTTTAGGAGAGGATCTGTACTTCTATGAACGAGAGCAACCTCCAATGCCACAGGCCTCCTGCCCTTTAGTAGCTCAACACTGTCTTCAAATTCAATATTCAATAGTATCTTGGTACAGGGCCAATGTTATTTTACCCCATGGTCATCCAGGGCTTGGTCATACAGTTGAGTAGCATGGGGAAGGTATCCTGCATCTTCACGGTGTGTTTCACCATCCCATGCTTGTTCATTTGGACACTGCACAAAAGCAAGTTTAATTTCTCCCCTAGTGACCCTTCAAAATATTCTCAGGTTGAACAGTGGTAGAATAAATCCCATTATCACCAGGCAGCATTGTTATCAAAGATCTGCAGGAATCAACTTGCTGCAATACACACAGGTTTCTTTCATCAAGGAGAAGAAAAAAAAAAAAGAAGAAAAAGAGGAAACCAAAAAAGAACAATGCTACAGGGTCTCTCCAATAGCATACGAGGCACAATTTAGTACAGTGTGTAAGGCCATGCAGCAGAGGCCCAGAGGACATGCTATCCCAGCATAAGGGCTGCCAGCATCCTGACAGAGTTAGGAAGTCCTCTCTTAGATGCCCCGTAGACATGAAATTACACAAAGAAAGACTTCATTACAATCCTGAACTAAATATAGTCAAGTGGAGAGAGTGGAACATTCAATTTTCACTCTTGGCAAGCAACATGGCTTCACAACCTTTAAGATATTGTATTAACTAGGTTGGAATTCTGCACAGCTGCAATTCTGACAGCTCAGCACCTACTAAGGGGAAAGAATTATGAAAATAAAACCTTTACCTGAGAAAACCCTGAAAAACATATGTGTCCTCATGGCAAAGTTCGTGCCCACACAAAACTGCTGCTGTCACTTGGAATGAAGGGACAGAATATTATTGGTATCAATGAGAGTTTTGTATGAGCAAAGATCATAGGGTCAGAGCCAAACAGATTGATTGTGGCTCCAAAAGCCTCAGAAGATTGAGGATAAGATAGAAAAAACAGTGCTGAGCCTTTAACAAACTTTTCTGAACAATCAAGGTCCACCAGCATCTTCACTAAGGCTTCACCCTCGGTGCAAGAGCCCTATCCTGCCTAAAATTCTCCTCCCCATGCAGCAGCATCTTGGCATCACTGGTTCCACAGCACAGGGGTGGGAGTTACCTCCTTGATGAGGCCTTTAAATTCAATCCCAGCACCTTCAGGAGCTCATCAAAAATACAGATACGTGAGGACCAGGATCTCTCTTGCAAAACGGTGCAGACACTTAGATGTTCCTGAGGAAGGTAAGACCACCGGCATCCAAGTTAGCGTCACCTGGGGCCTGGGGCCTGCTTTGTCTTCATGGTGAAGAGCCTCAGCAGCAGATGAAATACAGTTTGATGAGAGGACACCTACTCATGCCAGGCGATTCCAAGCAGGAATCAGAGCACCAAGGTCTGCAGTCCAGCCCTGAGCATATTATTGGGTGCCGGAAACAGAAGCCAGATTCTGGTCCTGCCTTTCATCACCACTCAGGTGTTTATTCAAAGTTCTGGTAGTGTCAAATGTACATCGGTCCCTGGAGCAGAAGCAGGCTTTGGTCTTCACAGTTGAGTTGCTGTTCATAGTCAGCTTCAAGCTTGGTAACCCTCTCATGAGAAAAATCCTACTGTTCTCCAGGACATGTAGATACCATTAAGTCAAAGTCAGATTTAGGGTCCAGTAGCTCAGGCTATTATGCAGGCTAGAAGAGAAAGGAAAGCTGGTGGGTTGGTGGGAGATTATCAAGGCTGAAGATTGAAAATCCCTGGGCTTCAGATCAGCGATTCCCAAAGTTAGTTTGGAGGCCTTTGTCTAGCTGTTGCATGAGTGCAGAGCTTGTGCTGTCGGTGACCAGTCCTGTAATTAGGACATCTTTTTAGGGCTGTCACACTCTGTCTTTGCCTGCTCTGCAGAGGGGAATAGTACAAACACCCTGACATGGGAGAGGATCAAAAAGCCTGGTCAAAAAGCCAAAGGCACGTGGGTGTTACTTTCAAGCTCATAAGGTCCCAACGATTCATGTAGTGTTAGGATTTAGGTACATAGAGGCTTTTATGAGTGTAGCCTTCGGACTAAGCCCTTCTGTTTGTCCTGGATCTCTGATAACATCAACGGTTCCTAATAAAGGGTCCTCACACCAATCTGTCATCCTAACAGCATCCATTAAAGCGAATAAAACACTTGTGAACCCAGCTCATGGTGCTCTAAGAGGGGACAGGAAGTCCCAAATCCAGAAAGGACACATTAAGAGATGGAAGGGGATGCAGAAGGGAAAACATCCAACCTGCAAGTAGTATCTCCTATTTCCCCATAGCTACATCAGTCAGGGCGAGGCCTTTGATGGACGTAACTCTTCCATGAGAACACTGTGCGATGTAAAACCTTCACAGGGACACCCCTCCTCACACACCTTACGTCTCACCTACCATGGAAAGCCTGAAACAGCTTTTTGAAGACACCTCTCATTAAGTGCAACTGCTTCCAACAGAGGATGAGGGGATAGGCCGAACAACCAAGCACAGCTGAACTGGGGGAGTTTCCAATCCAATGGGAATATTCACAAATAGGACAGGAAAAGGTATATGACCCTGGGAGAGTGTTTGCTGTGAGTCAGTTAAATAAGCCAGGTGGAATGGAGGCAGCTCAATTTATTCTGATTAACTTTTAGCCTCAGGCATGTCTCTGCAGTACCCTGAACTTACAGAGCCCTCTGCCAAAACCCACAGCTACCCATTCCATCTCCCAGCTCAGGCTGTGCTGCTGGACCTCAGCCCCGGGATCGGAGGCTCCCTGGACAGAGCAGTTGGCAGCCAAGACCAGGAAGGGCTGCAGCTTTCGAGAGACGCTCTGCAAACATCACTGTTTTAGGAAAAACATCAGCAAAGGGTGGTCACGTGTTTCACTGCAGGAGCTGAAGGCGTGAGAAGAGCTATGAAAAAAAAAAAAAGAAGAAAGATCTATTCATTGAAGAAAAGCAATCCAGAAAAGACACCAAAAAAGGAAGCAGCTCCAATGCAGACCCCTCCAGAGAGCTGCAGGGCATCCTGAACTGAAGAGCAATTTGGACAACAGCATCAGCCTGGGCCAAGTTACCCTGGCCCCACACACACACCAGTGGCCACAGCTCTGGATGAGCTACTTGTCCCTCGAGACCAGGGGCTTCCAGGACGGCTTCGCTGCAGCTATTTTTGGCCCCTTGCTGGGGCTGTCCTACTCTGACAGCTCAGATGTTCCCGTTGGGGAACCTCTCCCTTCAGCTCCTACCGATGCGGTTATTTTCTAGGATGCCACTGGCTTTCCTGATGCCAGAATCATAGAACCATAGAATGGTTTGAGTTGGAAGGGACCTCAAAACCCATCCAGTTTCAACCCCTCTGCCATGGGCCAGGACACCTTCCACCAGACCAGGCTGCTCAAGACCCCATCCAACCTGGCCTTAAACAACTCCAGGGATGGAACATCCACAACTTCCCTGGACAACTTGTTTCAGTGTCTCACCACCCCCATCATGAAGAATTTCTTCCTAATGTCTGATCTAGAAGGTAGTGTACCTGCGGAATGTCCAACCCCCTTCCCTGAAATGCTGCCTAAGGCAGGTCCTTGCTGTCTCTAGGCTCCTACATTTTTGTTTTTTCTACCTCAAAACTGACCCTAGCCTTTCCTAGCTCTGCAGAAAGCAGCCTTCCTAGCAGGACAGCAGCGTGTGTCTCTGCATTTTATAGCACAGGTTTGTGCTCAGAGCAAATCCAAGGACACAGAAACTCTAGTGTTTGGAACCAGGGATGCCCAGCCCCAGAGTGGAGGCAGCACCCACATCCCCATCCAGCCATGGTATTTGCCCCTCTGGTGTCTGGCAGGGTGGCACAGGCTGTGGCAGAGCAGAGGGTTTTCAGGTCACCTCTATTCCCATCTTTCCCTGCTGTTTGGCTCCTGTCGGAGAGGGATGAGTGACAGCAGAACCTTCTGATGATGTTCTGCTGCAAACATGGTACCAGAATGGACAAAATTATGCCTGGCTTCTACATTTTCCACCTGTGTCAGCTATCCAAGCACAGCATTTGTCACCCCCTCTAAATGCACTGCCCATCATGCCTTCCCCCTGTCCCTGGACCTGCTGCTCATGAGCAGAAGCTCAGTCCAAGGTCTTTACCAGCAAAGTCTTCTGGAGCTGAGTAAAGAAGTAGAAAGGTCCAAAAGAAATGCCAGACCTACCGAGCAGTGAAATGAACTCTGCCACTGTGCAAGAAGGCACAGCCATGTATAATATATTATATACTGTACATACCAAGAGAAAGAATATACTTTTTCACTGTAAAGTGTTTTATATGCTAACCATCAGGCATACACCAAGTCAATGGATGCTGGCACTTTACATAAATATATGGTGATGCAGTGTTATATGTAATAAAAATCTGGAGCACAAAATATGGAAGCAATTCAAGAAAACAGATCTCACATTTTTGCCTTTGTTACAGTTAGATTCTGACATGCTCTGATTAAAATTCAACATCTGCATGCATTTAAAATTAAAATATATAGGTATTCATGTTTTCCTCCTTCCACAATGTTTTACTGCTGCCTTTTTCTTCTTAAATATTAAAAACATTACATTATTTTATTTCAGATGTCTCAATATATTACACATCACCCTTTCACCTCAGAGCTTTGGTTCAAATCCAACTCTTCGCTGAGGAAATAGAAAACATCTGAAAATCTTTAGTAGTCTCATCTCAGTGTCTAATCACAGCCTGCTCTGACATGACAAAACACAACAAACAAACTGGCTTTGCCACAGATGAAAAATGTTTACACAAAAATACTCAGGAGTGTAAGAATGAATAAAGGCATCTCTAACTGCATTAAAGCCCCTGTTGTTGAGTAATAAAAGAGTTTGCAGATAATCTGAGCTGCACCTGCCCCTCTGGAAAAAAAAAAAGCAGGTGATTTAAAGTTCTCGCAGCCTAGCAGGTCCCAGCCACATGTTTTTCTGTTATTTTAAAGCAGAAAGATGTGTCAAGCTACAGTGCAAATATTGTCCATGGGCATCACAGTCTGGAGAACCTAAGTACCTCGTGATTTAGGAATCTCAGAAGAAAACTTTATTGCCAGTAAATCCTCCAGGACTGAAATAGATGTACTTTAAGAGGGACGAGCATAAATAAGTCTTTGTCTTTGCTGGGGAATTCAGCTGTTCAGTGGGTGGTTGGGAGAGCAGCTGTCCCAATAGACTTCGTGTTGGGCATTGGTATGATGAGCAGTGTGGTTCCTCCTCAAAAGCTGTGATGATTGTAACTGGCAAAAGAAAGCTTAGGAGGAAATTAGCCACAGGGATGTGCAGGATCTTCCCTAAAGCAAGTGGCAGAATCAGCTGTGATAGTCCCAAGTCTGCACCCCCATTCACTCTGCTGCAATTCCCCAGTTTTCCCAGGTCGACAGGCATCAAGCATAAGCAAGTAATGGGTGTGGGCAGCACCATCCTTTGTTCTCCAGTAGGCTCAACTTGACTTCCCACATTTATTTTAGCAGGAGCAAGACTGGAGAGCACTGCAATGACTGCAGAGGTCATGAGTTGGGTTGGGTCGGGTTGGGCTGGGTTATGTTGGGCTGGGTTAGGTTAGGTTAGGTTGGGTTGGGTTGCATTGAGTTGGGGTCATCATGGATTTACCATCCCTTATCCCGTTTGGGTTCAATCCAATGTCTGTCAAAGTTAATGGAGAAGATCTCACAAGGGCAAGGCATGTTCTCCTTGTCTCTAGATGCCTGCCATAGGGTTGTGTGCCTGCCCCTGGGGTTTTAGCAAACCTCCCTCAGCTTGGCTGACACATGGCAGGAGCCGACGGGGTTCCCAAGTGGCTCTCTCATGGCTCTCTCATTCTCAGGCTGGGCAGAAGGATCAGGCAAATTATGCTGTACATTAAGGGTTATCAGAACTCCAGCATAAGAAAAAGAGTGAACATGAAGATGGACACTGCCTCCTCTATATTTCCATCCTGCATCTACAGACAGTTCCCAACAACCAGCATTTATCTCCTTCCTAGACCTGACCACACATCTGATGATACCAAGCTATGCTCCACACACCTTTGGGGCAAGTGGTTTCATAAACTCTTTCTAAGTCAAAGATTTCAACCTGATAGAGACCTAAAAGATTAAAATCCCTCTCTCTGTCCATGAGTGTCTTACAATATCTTTTTTCAGGAAGACACTGTAGTATTTCCTGCTGCAACGGCCAAATTAAATATGAATAAATTAACATGCTAACGTTTCACCATATCCCATTTAATGCAAAATAATACATATCCCTTAATTCAATAAATTAGAAAGTATATTTTTTCAAGGGAAAGGATACCAGTGTAGCTAAGTCTTTGCGGATCTTGGCGTGTCTACAATACACAAAGGACAGGCCAAGGAGACATCCAAGCGATGGCCACGCTGCCTGCAGAAGTCAGGGCTCAGCTAATAAACCTCACTGGGAGGAAGGTTTGCTCAGCCTGGGCACAGCTGTGAGTGAGGACAGGCTCAGGGGTCCTGGCCACTGTGGCTTTGCACTGCTGAGTCTGGTCTCACCCCTCTCCCACTGGTGCACTGAGCTGGCTCCCACTGTGCACACCAGCACTGTATTTCTTACTGGATAATAAGTTCCTTTACACGTGGCTTAGACAATACCCAGAGCATTTTCAACTACAGCTTTTTCCACAGACCCCCTGGTCTGGGTTTACCTGTTATTGTTTGTGCTTCATTTTCACATGCTTTCCTTCTGCTGTTGTGTTTTCCTTGTGCCCCTTGACGAACCCCCCCTTTGCTAACTCTATTTAAATTCAGCAATGACACGCAGGCTTGTTCGTGCAGCCTTGATATCTTCACATTTCTTTGCCCCTGTTACAAACCTATTGTGAATTAATTCCCATTTCAAGATGTGAACCTTGTTCCAGCCATCTTGGCCTGCTAGGCAGTATATTAGTGAATTATTTCTCCACGCTCTTGATTGACATTGTTGAAAAGATACTTTTCATGCGTATCAGTCTTTGTGGGGTGAAAATGCCTTTAACATGCTTCTAGGATTTACATGGTCTTCCCTGCTCTGCTGCTGCCAAGTTCAGATGTGGTTGGAGCATGTGGCATTCTTTGTCCTACTCTTATTACATTTTCCTTCTTATCCAGCCCTGCTACACGTTTCATATTTTTCATATTTCTGCCCTGTGATGTAAAGAACAGTCAGTTACCAAATGTGCCCTTGTCATGCCTGAGCACTCCAGCGTGAGCCTCTGAGATCCTGCTGTGATCTCTGTGCTTTCTTTTCCCCTTTTTGTTTTGTTTTGTTTTCTTTTAATTGTTTATCTCCTTTTCTAATATTTTAGGACTCAGACTCTCAAACTTCTGAGATGCTACATGTCTGCTGAGCCATGGTAGGAGACCACATGTGTGCCCATCAACAGGGACAAATCCAAAGCACCGTATGTTTTCTTTCATCTCAGCGAGGAGAAATCAGGTCTCATTTCTGGCTCTGTGTGTGGAAGTCCCGCCCCAGAGTAAGAGCTGAGATGTTTCCAGGCTGTTTTCCCTCCTTTGCAGACACAGCCCTTACTGCTCAAGCTCTTCCTGAGCTCCACACCACCCAAGCCATTGCCATACTTGTGACACCACTGCAACCTGATTGAAGAAGCCTGCAGAAGTGCAGTTAAGGGTTGGGAGACTCCAACCTAAGCATGACAGAAGGACCAGAGAAGGAAAACATCATTTCACTTATAAAATGAGTACATTTAGAACAGAAAAAGTGGTCTGAAACTGGAAAAAAAAAGCCATAGAATCATAGACTCTTCCAGTTGGAAAAGACCTTTGAGATCATCAAGTCCAACCACACCCATCCTCTTCCAAACCCTCAAAAACTCATCTACCTGTGTTTTTAAACACCTCCATATTTCTCAGAAAAGCTATTGCATGCCCAAATGTTGGGTTTACGACCCCCAACTCCATCTGAAATCAGCAAATATGGTTCCCTATGAGTCGTGTCCAAGAGGGGTGTTTTATGAATTGAATGTGTCATACACCATTTGTTATTTATCCATTTTGCTTTAGAAGTTTAATCTTAAATGAAAATAAGTCCTTCACCCTGGACAAAGACCTGTCTTTAAACCACAGCACTGTTCCTTCATTCTTAGGAAGGCTTGACCAACAGCGTAGCACCTCGAAGTCCATGCTCAACACCTTTTCCAGTGACTGGTCTGCCATAGTCTCGCCCATTTTCCTGGAGCACAGCAGGAAGCTACAAATACCAGTACAGCCAAAGATCATGATTTAAGCTCTAGAAGTCTTAAAAGTAATCAACAAACCATAGACCAGAAAGGAGTGTGATATTAACAGAAGTATTAAGACATTTGAGTTGCAGTTGATTACAACGTTCACTTGCCCATCTTCAAAGGAAAAAGCCATTTAAAAAATATCACCTGTTTCTTTGGCAAGCAGCGAATGGAGAAGCTTTCTTAAATTTGTAGAAGTAGAATCCATGCTCAAATTGTTCTGCTGATGGAAATCCAGCAATCTCCATCCTATTGTGGGTAGAGGACAGGGCACCGATGGGAATAGTTTCACAATTCTTTTATTGGAAGCATCTGTAGAAACCATAAAACAACAACTACAACAACAACCACACAAAGCCATGTTTTCTCACTTCTTTCTGAGCAAGAAGGGTGCCAGAGCAATTCCCTACCCTACCCCCTCACCGCATGGTGGTTTCCTTTGTTCACATTTCACTGCCTGGATCCAACAGGGAGATTTATGGTCTGGTGCTGAGCTCGGGATGCGCACAGTGCTGGTCTCCTGGGGCCTGGGCTTAACCATGCAGAATGGGGGTGCAGAAAGTCTCCTGCAGCTTCAGGGAGGAAGAAATTGGAGGGAGGAAGGTTATTCTGGGCCAGATTCCGGCGCTTTCCACCAAGTAGCAGCTCACCAAAAAACAAGCCCTGGTAGCTAATGAGACCCTTCATGGAGAAATGTTGTCACTCTGTGTCTGCGGGATATTGCACCCAAGGACACAATGACTGGATCCGAACTGATGTCCCCTACACTCCCTTCCGATCTTGGTCACCATCCCAGTAATGAGGAGCCCATTTATTTCAATGTCAGATGACTTCTCCATGATGAAGGGTGCCAGGAGCACTTGCCAGTCTGGACGAGAACAGCATTTAGTGCCTCGAGCTCTGCTGGGACCTGACGTGGGACTGGGCAGAGTGGAGCCCAGTGAGGAGAGAACTCAATATATCAGGGGAATGGTTGTGCAAGAGTAGGACACGAGATCCTGGGTGCAATTCTTAGCTTAGACACGCTTTGCCAGTGTGATTTTCAGTAAGTTACTACATCAGTCCTGAGTCACCCTACGCCAGCAAAGCAGCGACGCTGCATTTCCTGACTCTACAGGCTCTCATAAGGAAGAAAGTCTCCTGATTTGTGATGACTGGGAGGTGGAGGCCAGGAAAACAAAGCAGAGAAGAAGACAATGAACCTACAGTATAGCCACTTATCTTAGCAAAACAGTGATGTAGTGAGCACACAAGGTTGTGCACATAAATATCCAGGGTCTGCCCAACACCTGCCTCTGCTCAAAAACTCATTGATGGCCAAAAACACACAGGAGTAGAGCTCCAGTGCTTCTGGGCAATGATAAAACTGGGTCCTGTGTGTGCAAAACAAGAGAATCATTTTGCAGCTCTGTTCATGTGTGCATTTTTGTAGTGCATGTGCTCATGATAAGCCAATAAAACAAACTCAAGTGAAATACAGACTGGGAAAAATGTAACCTATTAAAGTCACACAGATTTTTTTTTTCCTCCATTCTTGCTCTTTTTCAGTTTGTCTAAATATACCTCTGGGCTTTTTCTCTTGGTTTAAGTGTGCTCTTTCATGGATAGTTTTCAATATATGTTAAAGTCACTGCCAGCTTGGATTTTCGCACTGCGCCTCTTGGCTCTCTCTTCTATTAAGACAAAGTGTTGGCACCGCTCTTTGACCAAGTACATTGTTCATGGTACTGAGCAGCGAATTTTCCATATCTGACTGTCTTTGGGTTCACCCCAGGAGGAAGGGTGAGTCTGGTTTATTAAGCTCTTGTTTCTCAGAGAGCAGCAACATCTGGAGCGTGTGGTGGGCTGCTGGCACGCCTCAGCGGAAAGGAATTCAGCACGGGGTGAGGTCTGCCCAGCTCCAGAGGTGTCACTGCAATCGGCTCTGGTGACGGAGAAATAATGAAGCCCCCACATAAAATAGCATTAGGACCATATTTCAAGCTATGCTGGGCTGCTAAGGGATTTTGTTGCTTCTCACAGGGAGACAGGAGGCCCAGGAACCATGTTGGTCTTCATTTTTATCATCCAAAACTACATTTTACTCTTCTGCTATGCAGGATTTTCCCACCCAATGAAAGCTTGTGTTTCCCTTTGTGCCTAACTCAATGAGTTTCAAAATCAAGGCTGGTGTAGAGGATGAACTCTGGTATCATACTCGACTTCAGTGCCACATTTGTAGCTCACTGTTAGGCACTCTTGAAAACCCATTCCCAATGCAGCTTTGCCTTACAAGTCACGGTGTGGAAACTACCATTGGTTGAAGGTGGGTAGCGTGCATCATGGCCAGCAGTGTGGGCACCCTCCTTGCCTCTGTTCGGCATCGTTTTGGTGAAGCTAAGATGAGATGTTTCACAGTATCACAGTATCACAAGGTTGGAAAGGACCTCTGAGATCATCAAGTCCAACCTATAACCCAACACAACACCAACCCATCATCTAAACCATGGCACTCAGTGCCTCATCCAGTCTCCTCATGCATGTCCTGAAACAAGCTGGTCTATTGCTTTGGGAGACAAGACCCCGAGATCTATAGATGAGACTCCTGTATGTCACTCCTCCACAGCTTCTCCACGAATATCCTCCTTTCCCCCATGCTCTTACCCCAGCTCTCAGCCTTTCCTCAAGCTAAAACATTTCTCTCTCAATATTCCTGGAGAGTCATGCACACAAGAAACCTCACTGGATGTGGTTTTCCAATATGATGCTGAGAGACAGTAACTGAATACCACACCACCAAAATGTTTATGTCTTTGGTCTCCATGTGCATTTTTAATTGTACTTGCTGGAAAGCCAGCCCACCACCACAGTGGAGATAAAAGCTATTCAGCGTGCAACGCCTAGAAGTTTATTTTGGCTGCCAAGCCTAATGTGGAGATAGTCTTTAATTAGAAGTGTTGCCTCTGCAACAGTGCAGAGCAATAACAGCAGCGGAATTTGTCTGAAGCGTGAGCTCCCCTCACATGGCTATGGTGAATTAAGCAAAAATGTCAAACTCAGTCTGCAACCAGCAGACATATTCCATCACGTTATGTGCTTATACCATACAGTAGCCTGACTACAGAGCATTGGTGAGAGCACAATTCCTGACAAGCACTGCGGATGTTTGTGCTAATTTAGGTTTACACCCAGAAGAGACTGAGATGTTCCCTTCTCCACCTTTTCAGAGTACTGTGATGATGATTAAGAAAAGAAAGTTTGCAGTTAACGCCTGTGGTTGCTTCATTTTAGGAAGATCTGTAACTCATTTCATCCAGTGAACCCCAACTGCTAGAGTACACCCAGTCAGGGTATTCTTCCCCTTTTGCTGCAGCATTTATTTATTTAGAACAGACTTCTTCAGAGACATTTATCCTTACAGAAATATTTGTAAACATCAGCATATGACTATAGAATCACAGAATCACCTGAGCTGGAAGGGACCCAAAAAGATCATCAAATCCAACTCCTGTCCCTACACAGGACACTCCCAACATTCACATTCTGTGACTCAGGGCAGTGTCCAAATGCTTCTGGAATGCTGGCAGAGCAGGTGCCCTGACTGCTTCCAGGGGAGCTGTTCCAGTGCTCCACCACCCGCTGGGGGAAGAACCTCTTCCCAATGGCCAATCTCCCCCTGCCCTGGCACATCTTCCTGCCATTCCCTCCAGTCCTACCATAGGTCACCTCCCTTGTGAGAAGGCAGTAAACAGCTGTGAAATCCCCTCTCAGAAAAAGTTTCCTGCTAATATAATACCTCTTCCTGATTTTATTTTAAAGTTTTAGCCTTTCTGTAACTTATATGGAAATGCCAATATGCATGTCTAGGAGTTACAAAGACCACACAATTTAATGCACAGCAGCACTTTGCCTCATCACAAATATGTTGCATTTCTTACAGGAAATATATGTTTTATATATATATATTATAATTATTTGTGAAGTTCTTATTGCATCTGTTATTACAAACGGATGCAAGCCTCACCTGAAAAGCCCTCTTAATCACTTTTGGGGTTTTTTTTGTAGCAGAAGCCTAACATAGCCCAACACTAAAAGAGTAAAACTAAATTATCCAGAACATTCCAGGAACTGTTTAAAAAAACCCCTTTTCCTTGTATGATGACAAGGTGACTTTAAGATAAAATATTCTTAAGGCCTACCAAACCTAGAAATAATTCTCCCATCTAATGTAGGTCCCTGGTTTGAAGCCTGGGGAGCGAAAGCTGCTCTCAAGAAGTGTAAAGTTATCGTTTTTCTCCTCTATGCCAAACACAGTCAGTACCTTCAAGCCCTTGCCACAGCTCATCGCTGCACATCAGGCAGAAAAGAAAACCAAGACTGAATTCAACATGATTGAACTCCTCCAGGCCCTTGACTGGTGCTCCACAGAGGCAAAGAAACAACTGTGAGACTCATTTCCCTCCACTTGCAAGAGTTAGTCAGGATGCCCCATTCCTGGAGGTCTTCAAGGCCAGGCTGGATGAGGCTTTGAGCCCCCTGATCCAGTGAGAGATGTCCCTGCCCATGGCAGGGGGTTGGAACTGGATGGGCTTTGAGATCCCTTCCAACCTAAACCATTCTATGGTTCTGTGATTCCATGATACAAACCAGACTAAAAACACTGCAGTGTTCACTTATTGCAACATGCTTTTACTTTTCTACAAATTAAAACAAACCTGGTGCCCCCCAAGGGCTCACATCCATTTGCCTACTGAATTTACCTCAGCTTGGTCACTCTCATGGATATATCAAAGCATGGTATCTTCTCCCCATGGTAGAATTGCCCCCGTGGTAGTCTGTTCCTAGCTAACTGAAGTTAAAAGCTGCATCTGAAACACCTGATTGTGAACAACTCTTCCCAGCTCTTGTGCAAGCAGAACAAACAATTTTCTTCGTAATAAAAGCAAGACCTTCAAGATGGACAGAGCCAAAAAATTAATCAAGTTTCCTACTAAACAGGAAGTTGTGGGGCTGGGGCAGGACAGGCAAATCTGTGTTTTGGCTGGAAAAAGAGCAGAGAGGAATAATACAAAGTAACCCCCACGGGTTTTTTGTTTGTTTGACAGGAATATTCCCCACAAATGTACCAGTTTGGGCAATACCCAGTTTGAGAAAACTGACAATAAAATGGAAGCAAGCTGCAAGAGCTTCAGAAAAGGAGAGGATAAAACCACCACATGCATGAGGACCATCATAATTAAACCAGAGTTCCACTGTTAATGTCTCTTACAATTGCTAGCACAATAGTTGTTATTACACTAATTACAGCTGCAGCAATACTTGCACTGCAACAGCATTTGGTGTTCCTGCCCTGGAGCAGGATCCTACACCACTGCTCAAATATGGAATAAAATAAATAGCCCCAGTCCCAAAAGAAGGATTGCAGTATAACATGTGCTTGTGCAGGAGCTGACAAAGGAAAACAGTGGATTGAGAGCAGTCCTGAAATGAAGGACTTGTGAGTGCTGGTGGATGAGAAGCTCAATATGAGCCGACAATGTGCACTCACAGCCCAGAAAGTCAACCGTGTCCTGGGCTGCATCCAAAGCAGTGGGACCAGCAGGGTGAGGGAGGGGATTCTGCCCCTCTGCTCTGCTCTGGTGAGACCTCATCTGGAGTCCTGCAGCCTCCCAGTACTGAAAGGGGCTCCAGGAAAGCTGGGGAGGGGCTCTTGATCAGGCAGTGCAGGGACAGGATGAGGGGAACAGTTTTCAGCTGAAAGAGGAGAAATTGAGATAAGATCTTAGGAAAAAATGTTTCCCTGTGAGGGTGGGGAGGCCCTGGCCCAGGTTGCCCAGAGCAGTGGTGGCTGCCCCATCCCTGGAGGTGTTCAAGGCCAGGTTGGGTGGGGCTTTGAGCAACCTGATCCAGTGGGAGGTGTCCCAGCCCATGGCAGGGGGGTTGGAACTGGATGGGCTTTAAGGTCCTTTTCGATTCAAATCATTCTGTGATTCCATAAACTCACTGCATGCTCCATTCCCATATGTATAAACCAGCTTCCACTCCCAAGGACTTGCACATTTTCCTGTCATGTGATGGACAATTAGTCCACTGCACATCACAATGGTGGTGATAGAGCAAATCAAGAAGAGAAAAAATCATAGACAAAAATGCAATCATACCATGGCTGCAGAACATATGACCACATTTTTCTTCTAGCTACCAAGCAGTGCTATGAGATGTATTTATTCATCTGAAAATAAGCCCAACCAGACATTGAGAGATGTACAAAATGGATGATTCATGACAATTGTTACACTGGAATTGCTCAACAAAGAGACAGAAGAAAGCTGTTGATTACCAGGCACCTCAAGAAAGACCACAGATACAGAGAAATCAAATTTTATGGTCACTGTGGACATCTGAATTTCCATCTACAGACTAACAGGCAGACCAGGGAAAAGAGATTAGGAAAAGCATACTCATTAGATTCAAAATAACTGGAAAAATTGTGTATCCACCAATTCAAAAAGGGTGGAAGTCACTGAGTCACACCAGCTGAGACCATTGAATTGGTCAATAACCAGCAGCCAAAGGCCCTAATGGGCAATACACCCTTTATAGCCTTAATCCTTTGAAATGGTGAAGACTCAAAGACAGAGGAGGCTGTAGAGAAAACACACAGATCATACACTATTATGGTCTTTTGGTTCTTTGGGACTTATCTTCACTCAAAAAAGCAGTCTTATTGAACCCTCAGTACACTGGACAACTTGAAAGTGTAAGTATTTGTTGGATCAAAGTATGCATTACTTCAAAAGCATAAAATGCCAAGATATTGAAGGCAATAAATCTTTCTCTGTAAAATATATGCATATATATAATTTATATGATAAGCTTAATACTGAGATTTTTATCTTGGCTTCCAACAGCCATGAGATGTAGGCAATTATGTTCCCTAGGAGTGAGTCTGTCTGTCCCCTCTCAGCCCCAAAGAAAATAATTTTTGAGCCTGTTAGCCAATTTCAACCAGTTTTGGCTGAGGGATAGAGGTCTTAAGGGTATTAAGTTCCCATATGCTTTGTGATAGTAGGTGGCCAGGTGGGAGTGGCAGACTCATTAGTGCATGCCTTGAAGGAATGGCATCAGTATAGGTACAACTCCTTCTTAGACCTCAGAGGATCCAGAAAAACCTCATGAAAGCCCAAATAAGCTCTCAAGAAGCAACAGCTTCAGTTGAAATTCACGTCTCATTAGACACCAGCAAATCAAAGCACAAGACCTGTTGATTTCCTGCTTGTGAAATCACCCATTTCTCCATCTCTTTTGGTCTTGATGGCAGCTTTCAGAACACCTTCACATCACAGCTAGGAGTTGTCCACTTACTGCTGTTGTTTCTTTCCATTTAATGGGAGCCCCATCACATATTTATGCCTCAACTCTCTGCTTATAACTGTTGGGCTATCTCCTAACATATGGAAACAATTCATTTTCTTTGTCATCGTTTGGATCTGAAACGAGGGTACTCTGAAATGTAACTATACATGAATTTCCCTGAACTAATCACATAATATTTATCCTATTTTCTTTAAAGTAATACTTGCTAGCTAAAAAATGAAGAACTGCATTGCTTATAATAAACTCTGCATGCTACACTGTAATCTAAACTGTACAGTTATATATGGTGAAGAACTAAAAGGTTTGAGTTATTCCCCTTGGCAAACATTTTTTTAAGGATTGCTTAAATAAGCAGTACAGAAACCAGATGTCATTTGGTAAGAGTATCTGAATGACCAAAAATTTGCTGTCTGGGTATTTTTTTTTTTACTCTATAAAAACATGAGAAATTCTTTGAATTTATATCATATTTAGCAGCTGTGAAACAGTGCAAACATCTGTTTGTACCTATAGGGAGCTGACCTATGGGGTCCTCATCTCTTAATCACCAAGCAACAAGCTAGTCTCATATACATAGTTTATTGTTTTCTTTTCAGCTGCCTCCTGCACTTCAAAGTTTTTATAATCTCATGTTCTATTATCATGGCGAGAGGGACAGTCCATTCATTATAAGCCCAGATCACTGCAAAAACTGATCCAAATTGCCATAAAGCATTGAGGATGCAGAAGTGCCCTCAAACACAGCCCTGAAGCAACATTCAGTATGTCATAAAAAATTGTTGCTTCCCTTTTTTTTCCCCCCGATATTACTGGCTGTTTGCTTGGTTTGGTGGTGTTCTTTTTAGATTAAAGGCTGGAAGAACAGAAGATTAAAAGGAACAGAAGCCTCTTTCTCACAGCCAATCCTACTGTGGGAAGAGGAGTTGACAAGACAGCTCCATGAGGTCCCATCTACCCTATTTTTCCATGTTTCCGCAGTTGTCAGTTGTTATAGGAAAAGGCTGCTATCTTCTACATCCACACAGCATCCCAATAACTAGAAAAGAAGGAAAGCAAAGTAACTTTAGTGGATACCCCCCTTCAAAGAGGTTCTCCTGCTGTATCTATGCACAACAAAAAGCCAAAGTAAGATCCCATCCTACATCAGGACTTCTAAAATAATGCAGGGGATGGAGGGGAAAAGAAATTTACTTGGAGAAGTTTTTCCCTGGTCTTTACCACACTACTTCCATGCTCACAGATGTGCACCAGCCTTTAGTAGTTTAGCCAGGAGCAAAATTTTTCAGCCTCTGCACTAATCTCTCCCCTTTTTTCCCTAATGTAATATTGACCTTGGGACCTCGATTTTTATGCAGTGAGAGAAAGGTGCGAACAGCGTGAAAGAAAAGATTTGTGGGCCTTGGACATGAGAGTGGAATCAGCACTCCCAGATATACTCTGAGAGCTTAAACGATCTTCTGAACTAAGTCTGAAAACAAATGGGAAACACTGTATGATTCCATCCCATTACAGTACAAATAAATCATTTCTGGAAATCTAAAACAAATGGCCCGAGCTCAGCTCTGTGGATGATCCAAATGCAAAAAGGCTGCTAATTCCAAAAGGCAGATGCAAGTAACCAATTAAGTAAGAATGTAGAAAAAAAATAAGGAGTGTAGCTTGTTTACCAGGAAGACGTTAGGGCCATAGAAGTGGGTCCTCCAATCACCTTTTTTGGTATTTCTGAGCAAACATTCTTTTTTGCTTACGTTAATATGGAATGTATTATGACAACCTTCTTATGGATATCCATGCCTTTTGTCTATCAGTACTTGCAGATACATTCAAAACAGCTGCAAATATTTTTTAAATTATGTAAAAGTCCAAAACACTTTGAAAAGAATATTAATATCCCCTTAAAACAGCAGTGTATCATATTAAATTAGGGATAGGAATTTAGAGAACAAAAAAATATGTTGTTAGTGTTAACGTTTTCACTGCTTTCAAATACAGCCTTCTTAGATAAGGCTTCAAATTACTTTGGTTAAGTTTAGAAACGTTATGGTGTTGCACATCTAGACAACAAAGCACATGGTTACACATGGAGATCACACAGAAAGGTTTGTGTTAACAAAGCTCAGCTGTTTTTTCTATTTCATTGTATATATGTGTTATTTTACATATATATCTCTCAGCTCTTCCTACAGTTCTTGCCTCTTTTCGGTCTGCAGATTGAATTCTGGAATCATGGATATATTAAGGTTGGAAAAGACCTCTAAGATCATCCAGTCCAACCATAAACAGAACACCACCATGCCTGCTAAACTGCATCCCAACACCTCCAGGGACTAAGGCTCCACCACTTCCCTGGGCAGCCTCTTCCAGTTCTTCACCACTCTTTCAGTGAAGAAATTTTTCCTAATATCCAATCTAAACCTTGAGGTACAACCTGAGGCCATTTTCAGTAAAGAAATTTTTCCTAATATCCAAACTAAACCTTGAGGTACAACCTGAGGCCATTTCCTATCGTCCTATCACTGATCACAGATCATCATAGCTACAATATTATTCCTAGTGCAGATGGAGAAGTCGTTTCTCTTGATGCTGCTTTCTCGCTCTTTGTCTGTGCAACAGTAAAAAAAAAAAGAAAATTACCTTGGAGGGATTTTCAGAAGTGGTTTGGCAATGAAAGATATCAGTTCTTGCAACAAAACCTCTCAACCATCTTCCTGTGGTAGCGTTTTCACATCCATAACAAGAAGGATTATAGCAGACAGGGAAGCTGTGGGGCATGAGCAGCCCTGTCTGTCCTCTCTACCAGACTCTCTGAGGAAGGAAAAATATTACAATCATAGAATCATCACAGAGTCACCCGAGTTGGAAGGGACCCAAAAGGATCATCGAGTCCAACTCCTGTCCCTACACAGGACACTCCCAACACTCACCCCGTGTGACTGAGGGCATTGGCCAAATGCTTCTGGAATGCTGGCAGAGCAGGTGACGTGACTGCTCCCAGGGGAGCTGTTCCAGTGCTCCACCACCCGCTGGGGAAAGAGCCACTTCCTAATATCCAATCTAACCCTGCCCTGGCACATCTTCCTGCCATATTAATCAGTGCTTTTCCCTGGCACATGGTAGCAATGCAATAGAAACAGCAGCATTCACCCTACTGAAAAATCCTTGCAAAAGTATCACAGAGGAGTGCTGAAGATCAAGGGGTCTCCAAGACAAGACGTGGGTTCATGCAGGTCCCATCCAAGGAAAAGAACATGGAACTTCTGCAGTCATCACATTCTTCCACACAAAATTTTGGGGAACATCTGCTCTGCAGAGGCAAGAGGACTGGTGTCTTGAGTCAGAGTCCAGCAAAAAAGAGAAGGGGGAAGTGAGAAAGAATCCAGGAGAGGTGAAACACCACACTCTGAAATGGTCATACAAAAAACATGCACGTGCAAAAGTGATTGCAACTTGGAAAAGCATTTTTGGGCTCTCATGTCAAACACTGGGTTTAGTTTTAAGAGACATCCAACATGTAACTTGGACAGAGAACAGGTTCCTTGAGTGAGAGCTTTCCTATATTTCTTCTGGCCGTTTCTGTTGTTGTGGACTGCGATGTTATTTCTTTCAGTCATGTGGAGGCAACTCCACTTTCACCCTCCTAGAACTGACAAATAACAGGGAGAATGGGCAAAAGAGGGAAGAATAAAGCTGATTCCATGTGCTAACTCCATTGCTGGGGACTTGTGGACTGTTACTACTTTTCATTTTTGCTGGGATTAAACAGCTAATAAATACAGATTTCACGTCCCATAAATAACATTGTGTTTGTCAGCTCACACAAAGAATAATCAATAGTTAGTGCATGAAACTTTCCAGTACAATAAAATAAGCTCTGCGTTTACTTTTCCCAGAGACACCTCTGTATTCTACACTTCATTTGGTCCCTACCTAAAACAGCATTTACACTCTCCCAAAAACCAACCAGTGACAGTTTCAGGCAGCTGGGTGCCTTCAAAACTTTTGGAAATAAGACCTAGACCTAAATAATTCTACATCTGTGGAGGCCCCCTTACTGCTTGGTCCATCAGGAAACAAGCCCTGGTCAGAAGCTGCCTGCAGTCCTTGCCTGTCTCCTAGTGCTAAGTCCTTGCTTGGTCATGTTGGAGCAGCTTTTGGATATAACTCCATTGGCACTGTCATCACCTCCTGACAAGGGCATTGCTTTTCTCCCAGGGCCATGGCATTACAAATATTCAAGGTCTGAAATCTCTCTAACACTGCTGTGAGATGAAAAACACATAGCCCAGTCGCCATGCAAAGGATAAAACTTTGCACCAGCTCCCATTGACTAATAGGTCATGTTAGAATCATAGAACATTTTGGATTGGAAGAGACCTTAAAGATCATCCAGTTCCAACCCCCTGCCATGGGCAGGGACACCTCCCACCGCATCAGGGGGCTCAAAGCCCCATCCAACCTGGCCTTGAACACCTCCAGGGATGGGGCAGCCACCACTGCTCTGGGCAACCTGTGCCAGGACCTCCCCACCCTCACAGGAAAATATTTCTTCCCAAGATCTCATCTCCATATCCCCTATTTCATCTGTAAACCATTCCTCCTCACACTACCCCTGCACTGCCTGATCAAGAGCCCCTCCCCAGCTTTCCTGGAGCCCCTTTCAGTACTGGGAGTCTGCTCTAAGGTCTCCTCGGAGCCTTCTCTTCTCCAGACTGAACAACCTCTCTCAGTCTGTCCTCATACCTTGGATCATCTTTGTAGCCTCATCTGGACTTACTCTAACAGACCCATGTCCTTCCTGGGCTGTTATATACGCAGGACCATCAGATAATTCTTCGGTGGTCGCAGTGCCTGAATGTCAGTGTGCATGGGCATTACTCTGTGAAAAGTTGCTGAGAGTGGGATTCTAACTGCCCAATATCTCACCCTGAGAGCACAGAACCTCTTGGTTACCGGTCAAGTGTCTCAGGTTTACCTGTCATCTCTCAACACCCACTCTGTAGCAGCCCAGGTTGTCTCCATGCACCACACGTGTCTCAACGTGCCTCTCCTCACCACTTTGCTCCATTCAGCTCCTTGCAGGGACCCACTCAGGTTGAGCAGACCCTCTCATCCCTCTAAGACCCTTACTTGGCTCACATCTCTCTCCTGATTGACCCACCAGTGGATCTGCCTCATCTTTCTGCTATTCAGTGGTGGAAGGATATCTGCAGATAATGGTCTTTACAGAGCTCCGCTTTCAGTCCTGACACCAGCATCTTCACCACCAGGCAGGGAGTGCCCTATTCAGTCCTATAAAACAAAAATTTATCTTTACCTCTAAATTTTTAACTACTCAAGTGTTTCACTAGTTCTACTTTGCCTGTTTGGATGGAGGAAAACCAACATATTCAATGCTTTTGACCTCTTCCTTCCACCTCATGACTGACTTTTATCAAATCTAGTTTTGCACCTGAACCTGATTTAAATGCTATAGTCCATCCATTAACCCTGCTAAAACCACCCAAGAGGCAGAGCAGCAATGTTAATTTAGTGGTATCTCCAACTCTGTTCTAAAACTTCAAGTAAAACACCCTGAGCTTATAAACAGTGCAGCTCATTATATGCCTTGGCACAGAGGCACCATTTCTGACACCACAAACTCCTGTCCTGTGTTTCCCTTGAGCCAACCTCCTTCATGTGTGCTAAAACACTCTACAATACAAGATTAGGATGCTTTTTGTGTGGGGACCCCAGAAAACCCAATAGTCACCACCCTGTCTTCCTCATTAAACCAAATTATTTGCTCTTTCCTGGGCACGTAGTTTAGGGTTTCTCCCATCTCTTCTCCACACCAGCTCTATGCTCTGCTCTCTCCATCCCTTGCATGCTGCAAAGACACCTTCCCACTGCAAAGGGAAAGCTCACCCTGCCCCATATTTCCCCCTCCAAGGCTCTTGAGGAGCAGCAGAAGCTCTGCACAGGAGGCACCCATCTCCTTCTCAAATTCCCCCAGGTTTTTGCAGAGGCTCTGCTGCCCCTTAGCTCAGGGCACAGCTCACTGTGCGATGCTGAGCTCCTCTCCCTCATTCACTGACTGCAACCAGTGGACAGGACCTCACATCCCACAAGAGGTGGCACAGAGGAAAGCACCACCTGCACCCAAGACACAATCCTCAAGAGCAAGGTGTGGGTTTCACAGGAGGAGCTGATATTTGCTGCATCTGCAGGTGGGAACAACCCTGCTCTCTGTGCACGTGGTTACCTGGCAATTCCAGTTTTTGGATTATAGCTCTGTAACCTGCTCAGCTACCAATTCTTGCAACCTGCCCCTGCCAAGAAAACTCGAGGAGAAATAAAACCACTTGAAAACCCTGCTCAAAGTGCTCTAGGTCAGAGCTTGGCAGCTTCCTTCCAAAATTCAGTGATTAAAGCAGTGCTAATGAGACATTCATCACCTGCATGTTTTCCTTAAAATAAATACACAGGGCTCTGCATCACAGGTGCATGTAAATTGCTTAAATAATCATCTTTGAAACACAGGGGGGGAAAAAAAAGGACACTCTGGCAAAAACTTCCCCAAAATACTTAAAAATATAACTGAATAATAACTCCTTTTTGGACTGAAATCTGCAGACCTTGGCAGATGTGTCCAAGCTAAATGAAATATCCAGGGAACTGGATCTCCTTTCTGATGAGGAATAAAGAGTGCTACACTCGCAAGGAGACAGCCTGGAGGAACCTGCTGGTCTTTTCCAGCTCCAACTTCCGTGATATCTCGGAGTTGTCCTTAGGCATTGGCTTGATCCATCAATGAAGTTATTTATTGCAGACCAGGACCCCAGGGCTGCCAAACCTACACCCATATTGAACTGGAACCATTCAAACATTCACAGAGTCAATAGGATTATTTGGTACTTAGAGTCAAGCACGTGCCTGTGTCTTTGCGGGAGTGAAAATGCTGTAAAGATGACTGCAAATAAGGGGGTGGGTGGGTAAAAATCCTCTTAGGATGAAGAGGCTTTGGAAAATTATGGGGGTCATTTTTGTCAATATTTTTTCTAACATTTTAGAAATGCCACCACGGAGGTGTCAGCTTAAATTATTAGGGAAAAAAAAGCTAAGGCAAAAAAAAAAAAGAAATCACATTCCACAGACCTGCATGGAGGTGTAAGGGGGATATTTCCAGTGGGGATTTTTTTCTTAGGATATGCTGTAACAGTACTTGCCATTGTACTTGCAGGGCAGGGTATAAAATCTGCTTACAGGATTTTTAGCTGCATTGCTACACTTTGCAATCCTTTCTGTTGCAGGGCTGTGCTCCTCTGACGGTGAAGTCCACGGCAAAACCCTTTCCCTCAACAGCATGGGCAGCAGGAGCAGGCCCTGAGTTTGCAACTATTAACTCATTTCAAATGTCAGATTATTTACTCTCCATTCTTATGATCACCCAGGCCAAGTGGATGAGGGCC
Organism: Dromococcyx pavoninus; assembly: GCA_033558185.1. Taxonomy (NCBI): domain Eukaryota; kingdom Metazoa; phylum Chordata; class Aves; order Cuculiformes; family Neomorphidae; genus Dromococcyx; species Dromococcyx pavoninus. The sequence continues at coordinate 324,741 of JAUMJL010000933.1, forward strand.
AAGTTTATTAACAATAGCTCTTGGCCAGGAGAAGCCGTGGCAAAGGTTAGATCCTGTTTGCCTTACTCGAGCGTGGAGCCCCACGGACTCAAGCGGCACCGAGGGCTTTGGGAAGGCGACAGGTTTTGATGTTGGGATCTGCCCCCGGTTTTGCAGGATGCAGAGAGCCCTGAGCGACCTGCAGGCACCGGGCCGGGGTCTGGATGGTGCCTCCAGGCACCAGAGCAAGACTCACTGCAATGAGGAGCTGAAGCCCTGCCAGCCTGGGTTTGTCACCACCTAGGACAACCTTTGCTGGCATGACCTTGTGCAGGCAGGGGGTCACGGCTCGTCCTTGGCTGTGCAAGGACTGCAGCTGATTGCATGGGGCTGGCACAGCTTCCTGCCTGCCACACCAACCGGGCTCATCCACCTGAGGATCCTCTATGGGGCTGTGTCTCACTTGCTGTGAGTAGTGGTGGCTGTGGTGGGGATCTCAGTGGGGAAGGCAGAGATGTTTGTCTTCATGTGCACATCGATGGGTTCTGCGGTGGAGGTGATGATGGGCAGTGCTGAAGATTCATAGAATGGTTTAGATTGGAAAGAAACTTAAAGCCTATCCTTTTCCAAACCCCTGCTGTGGGCAGGGACACCTCCTGCTGGATCTGGGTGCTCAAAACCCCATCCAGCCTGGCCTTGAACACCTTCAGGGATGGAGCAGCCACCACTTCCCTGGGCAACCTGGGCCAGGGCCTCCCCACCCTCACAGCAAAACATTTCTTCCTAAGATTTTATCTCAATTTCCCATCTTTCAGCTTAAGACTCTTGTCCTATTCCTGCAGTCCCCGATTAAGAGCTGCTCCCCCACTTTCCTGGAGCCCCTTTCAGTACTGGGAGGCTGCTCTCAGGTCTCCCTGGAGCCTTCTCTTCTCCAGGCTGAACAACCCCAACTCTCTGTCTGTCCTCATAGCAGAGGTTCTCCGGCCCTTGGATCATCTTTGTGGCCTCTCTGGACTAACTCCAACAGATCCATGTCCTTCCTGTGCCTTCCAGTGTCTTCCAACACACACCATTCTATGATTCTATAAAATACACATATGTGTAATATATATGGACTCACCCCCAAGGAATCTTTTTTTGTGCTATTGTTCCACAGCTCCCGCATTGTTCCACATTGTCCCCCTGCTCCATGCTACCTTCATTGCATTACACAGCTGTTGCATGGCCATGCGGAGAGAGAAAGCCAAAGAAAGATTTTTAGGGACCTGTAAAGTTCTGGAAGGTATAGACCCCACTGTCCCCAACGTAGAGGACACCTCTGTTTGTGCTGTCTGTTCTTCTTTCCTTATTGATCACTCACGCAACAGCAAGCAGAGGAGAGCATCAGCCATTTGACCACAAATCCCTGAATTCACATCAAAAAACAAGCAAGTACTGGGTGGAAAGGACATGGTGGACCATCCCAAAACAACCCTGGTGTGCGAGGGGGAGTTGTCTGTGCCAGGAGAAGAGGCACATCACCACGCAGCAAGGGAGGAACAGCAGTGGTACCTACTCACTGTGAAGGTCTTCCTCAGTCTGTGTGCCGTCCTCCTCTTCCAGCTCTCTTTCTCCCTGCTGGTGTCACTGAACAAAACATGCTGATCCGTCAGGGCACGTGGTGTGCTTTGCCTGGTGTGACCCACGCAGATGGTTTGCAAAGGAAACGTTCGCGGTGGAAAGCCAAGTGGCCCACAGTGCAGTTTAGCCAGAAGCACTCGGATCCAGAGACATTCCTCTCCTGATTAGGAAGGCTGAGTGGGAGCCAGGGGTGGGTCAGCGATCTCCTTCCTCTGGCTGCAGCCATTCCCGCCACAACTTGAATCACACCTCTCGGAGACACTCTTGGGTCGGGCACGGGAAGTTCACGGCTGCAAACACGCCGGCAGGGAAGAGGGAAGAGCACGGGGATGCAGAGGAAGTTCACCGGGGTTCAGCCAGAGCCGGGCCCGGAAGAACAGAGGTCTGATAAAAAGGAGAGAGAAATTGTAGTGAAACTGACCCCTAGGGACTCCTCATCTCTTCTCCAGCTTGTGCAAGGTGCTGTACACGTTCATGGAATCGTAGAATCACAGAACGGCTTGGGTTGGAAGGGACTTTAAAGTCCAACCCTGCTGCCATGGGCAGGGGCACCTCCCACTGGATCAGGTTGCTCAAAGCCCCATCCAACCTGGCCTTGAACACCTCCAGGGATGGGACAGCCACAACTTCCCTAAGAAACCTGTGCCAGGGCCTCCCCACCCTCATAGTGAAGAATTTCTTCCTAACGTCTAATCTTAATCTTCCCCCTTCCAATTTAAAGCCATTGAGAATGAAAAAAAGTGTTCAGTGCTTCCAAAGACCTGGGAAACAAAAAGGTGAGGACCAATTGCTGCCTCACCATGACGAAAAAACGTTCCAGGTTAGAGCATGCAATTTGTCATCTCTTTGGGTACCTCATTGCAAACTGCCCAAATGACCTTGGACAGGTTTGCTGTGTTCCACTCACTGTGCGCTTTGCAATACAGGAAAGACTAAACAAATCTCTCCTGGCAGCCAGGGTCAAGCCACACCATTTTTATCTCTGAAGCCAAGAAGAAGATTTCACTTCCCATCAGGGAGAAAAAAACAAGGCAGCAGAATGAAAAAAAAAAAACAAACTGAGAGAAGCATTACTCAAATTCTCTCTACAGCGAGTGGAGGGATCGGAGTCCAGTGAACAAAGAGATCAGATGACCAGATGGGCCAGATCAAGTCGACCACAAAGCCTCTGTCCAACATTATTTGACAACTGCCAGAGCCGTACGTTCGTGAAGATTATGGAATAACTGGGAAGGTCCTGTGGACTCAGAGATGGCCTGGCCACACTCAGAGCTGTATGGCTGCAGGGTATGAGCCAGTGCAACCCAAATCGCAGCCCCGTGCCATGTGAAGTGAATTAACCTGATAGATCATTTAGCTCACCTCCTTGCCGAGCTCCGACTGGCCCTTCTCATGGTTTTCCCAGTGTTTGGTCCATCACTAATGAGCCGTGTTCTGGGGGGAATTCTTAGGTCATTTATTTTGCATCATGTCTGCTAGGAGAGGTAGCAGGACTATGGCTAATTAGGAAAGCAGACAGATAGCACCAAAGCAAGCCAAGGGCAGAGGAACCATGTTTGTGTGCACGAAGGGTGGGAGTGACCCTTCCTGCCAGCTGCCCCGTGAACGTGAACGTTCATGAAAGGCAGAGGCGGCCCATCTCAAATGGCCCATCGTGCCCTTTGTGCAACGTCTCTATGAAAAACACACTTTCCTCATTTATTTTGTCAGCTGCTCTTTTGATTATTTAGCGCATTCCAAGGAGTGCAAGGAAATACAAGGGATGACGTTCTGCAAGAAGTGGAGGCGACGGTTTTGAGGAGTGACGGGTAATGGCAGGTACCCCACTAGAGTTGTGCAGGGATGCTCAGCCCTGCCCTGGAAATGTGCAGATTGTCACCCACTAACGAGTGGTCCTTTTGGGGTGTTTACTACACGTGGTGAATTCGAGACCCTCCTCAGAAGGACACAGGACTAACCAGCCAGCTACAACTGCAGGCAGTAGGTTTTGCTTCTTAAAAATAGGGTGGAGAGAATTTAGCCCCATAATATTATTTTATTTTCACTCTGATGTGAGTGATTTGACCAATTTCACATTTTGAGTTTCCAAACTGACCCTTGGGCTTTGACAGAGTCTTGGGGTCCTTCTGCAACCTTCTGCTTCTTCTAAAAGCACAGTTCTGTCCCATGTAGGTTTGCTGCGTCTTGTTCTCTCACAGGCGTGCATGGAATATGTGATAGAAAAAACTCTGTTTTCCTTAAGGAAACAAGCTAAAAAGAGTTGAAGATCACTGCTCTCATTTTACCAACAATAACCAGGCACAAAAGGGTCATTCAAGGAAGCCAGGACCAAAGCAGTGGTTATAAAGCACATACTCCTTTTGTGGCAGAGAGAAAACAGGGAGTAAGACATCAACTTCATGAGTGCCATCTTCTCCAAGGCCAAAAAACTGCACTAACAACAGTGAGGATCATGAGGAAGAGACTGCCACCACATGTTTGTTCCCTATGAAAAACTGTTGCTGTCAGCACAGAGAAGTTTAGTGATGGGATTGGTGTTCCCTACAGCATTGCCTGGGCAAGGCACACATCACGGGAGGACCTGGTTTTCCATAGGAGCACCATGGTCATGGGAATAAGATGTCCACAAGGTGTCCACTGGCACCACAATGTGGTAGTTTCTGTCTGTGTTGACAGCTGGAAATCTTCTGCATGTTGTTAAATCCTCCTTCTGTCCTTAAAAGTGGCATGTGCTTCCCTCCTCTGATGCTGGGTTACTGGACACATCATCATTTCGTGAGGAGCCATAGATATGACTTCTGACAAGAAACCTTGAATCAGAGCTACTCATGCTCCTGGCCAGCTCAGGTGGGAAGCTACACAAATGAAATACAAAACCTAGTATGCACTGTCTCCTGGTCCCCTGGGGTCAGACTCGCCATTAATTCCAGAAAAAGTAGTAAAAGAGGTGCCAAAAAACCACCAACCATGGGGAAAGGTGTGCTCCTGTCTTCCTGCAAAGCACCAAGTGGACATGCTCAAGCTGCACTACAGCAGCACCCAAGACCTCTCTCGCACCTCTTCCGCTACCAACTCAAAGCCCCACAGAACTACCACTCCATTCCCTGTCTCCCTGTGTGATCCATAACTTTCATTCACCTCCAAGAGACCAGATTTCACCTCCACCAGCAGCTCCACCCTCTGCTTTTCACCATGCTGTAACTCCCCAAAACTCTTGCCCAGAGCAGAAAACATGGCAGATTACTTCACATCCAAAGGGTGTGTGGGTTATGAAGGGCAGTGCTCCCTGAATTTGTATCCCATAGGCTGACGTTAGCCTGTGGTGTCCCAAGAGCTCAGCAAAGGCACATGATCCAAGCCCCTTGGTGCTCAGCAGCCTCCTGGTCCCACAATCACTCAAACCTCTTGCATGCAGTGTAAAAGAGAAGGGGAAAAGTTCCATTCTGGGTGAATAGGAGTGTTTGTATTGCAACTCCACTACCTAAATTCTCCAAGGGATCCAGGGGCAGCAAAACAACCCAAAACCCAACAAACAGGGAGTTTCCCATCACCATAGAATCATAGAAAGGTTTGGGCTAGAAGGGACCTTAAAGCCCATCCAGTTCCAATTCCCCTGCCATGGGCAGGGACACCTCCCACTGGATCAGGGGGCTCAAAGCCCCATCCAGTCTGGCTTTGAACACCTCCAGGGATGGGGCAGCCACAACTTATCTGGGCAACCTGTGCCAGGGCCTCACCACCCTCAGCATGAAGAGTTTCTTCCTAATGTCTCACCTAGATCTCCCCCCTTCCAGTTTAAGGCCGTCCCTCCTCATCCTGTCACTCCAGGCCCTTGTAAAAAGCCCCTCCCCAGCTTCCCTGGAGCCCCTTTCAGTACTGGGAGGCTGCTCTAAGGTCTCCTTGGAGTCTTCTCTTCTCCAGGCTGAACAACCCCAACTCTCTCAGCCTGTCCTCATAGCAGAGGGGCTCCAGCCCTCTGATCATCTTTGTATCCATTCCCACAGTTCCATATCCTTGTGCTGGGAATTCCAGAACTGGACACAGTGATGCTCCGTGATGGGACCATTTCCCTTTGCCAGAGGAGCACATCTGCTCTGCGTTGTGTCCATCGTGCCACGGGGCCAGGTAGCCGAAACAGCCCCGTGTAGGGAGCCTGTCCCTCCACTCCATCTGGCAACACTGGGAAGGGGTTGTCTGTTCTTCCCCATCCTCCCCCGCTTGCTGGAGGCAACGATACTTCCCAAGGCAGATGGGACCAGCAACCACGTTAGCAAAGGCCGTGCGAGCTCGCTCCCCGCTGGGTAATGTAAACAGGGCTGTCGGGCGCAGCGAGTGCTGCCAGGCTTTGATCAAAGCCAGCTGCACGGCCAGTCCTGCCGTGCAGACATCATCCCATTCCCCCTGCAGCATCACATTGCAGGGGACCAAAGCGGGCTTGTCCTTCTGCTGGGAGGGGAAGGAAGCTCACACAGCTTTGCACCTTGTACAAGCAAGTTTTGGAATGTGGAAGAAATTGTTTGGGTTGTGCCAGGAACTGCCTAGAAATAGGTGGGAGAAAAAAAGTCTCCCTGCTCTGGCTCCTGAGACAGTTCATAGGATCATGGAATGGTTTGAGTCGAAAGGGAACTTAAAGCCCATCCAGTTTCAACACCCCTGCCATGGGCAGGAACACCTCCCACTGGATCAGAGTGCTCAAGACCCTATCCAACCTGGTCATGAACACCTCCAGGGATGGGGCAGCCATAACTTATCTGGGCAACCTGTGCCAGGGCCTCACTACCCTCAGCATGAAGAAATCCTTCCTAATGTCCAATCTAAATCTTCCCCCTTCCAAGTTAAAGCCATTCCCCCTCATCCTGTCACTCCAGGCCCTTGTAAAAGGTTCCTCCCCAGCTTACCAGGAGCCCCTTTCAGTACTGGGAGGCTGCTCCAAGGTCTCCTTGGAGTCTTCTCTTCTCCAGGCTGAACAACCCCAACTCTCTCAGCCGGTCGTTGTAGCAGAGGTGCTCCAGCCCTTGGATCATCTCTGTGGCCTCCTCTGGACCCACTCCAACAGATCCATGTCATTTCTGCGCTGCTGAGGACTTCAGAACTGGACACAGGGCTCCAGGTGGGGTCTCACTAGAACAGGGAGGCAGAATCCCCTCCCTCACTCTGCTGGTCTCACTGCTTTGGATGTAGTCCAGGATACCTTTGGGTTTCTGCACTGCGAGAGCCAATTGCTGGGTCAGGGGAAAAAAGTTCCCAAGGGAAAAAAGGTACCTTATATTTAGGGACTTCTTTTGGAGGTGTGGCTTGAGCACAGTGTAGCTTGCTAATGGTTTTTGTCCATCAGCAGAGCTAGGGAGCTGGGGTAGGATGTTCCCATCCACCAAGCTGCTTGCAGCTGACCCCCTTTGCTGGGTGAAATTATCCAGGTTAACAAAACAGTAATTGGGGCCATGAAGAGATTTTTACAGGTCTGGATCACCCTAGGGATGTAGTTCATGACCCAGCCCACAGACAGTTTCGTTACCCAGCAAGGGCCAGGGAGGGGACACCACATCTCACCTTACATCCCACCCAGCTGCTTCTCACCCGTCAGCGAAGCCTCTGCCAAGGACTGTGCTGCTCAGCCAACCCTCGGAGCCCACACGGATGGGACAGGTCCTGGCAGTCAGCACCTGGGGAATGACTCCTGTGGGAGAGAAGAGGATGCAGTTGCAGCTGTAGGGACATCCCCTGCCTGGGTATTATCAAGAAGTCTTACAAATAGTGATTTTTCACATCAAGCTTTCCAGAATTCTCACCTTTTCCTCCCTACTTTGTTATTGAGAATTATTTGATGCCACTATTTTTTCCTATTTGTTATTTAAACTATTTGCCTTTCACCTGAAATAAAGCAACTGTAGCTTTAGGAGAGGCAGAGTGAATAATGGGGCTTTTTTTTTTGGCACAGATTTTATCTACACTGTGCAATTCTTGAGCATTGGTAGGGAAGAAAGTGTCTGGGGCTGGAAAACAGCATTTTCTGCAGCAGCCTTTTTGAAAGTAGCAGTAACTTAATGAAGTGGTTAGGGGTTTACAAGAGCTTGGAAAAAATTACCTCCTTTTAGTAAGTGTTAATTATATGACTAATTAAATAAAGAGGAGGTTGAAACACTCTCCTAGTCATAACCTGTGTGCTCCCAGCATGGCCCTTGCGTGACAGAGAAAACAGGGAATGGATCCTGTTTGGCCTTCATGGCAGGAAGTGGCTACTAAACCAGCTCTAACTTCTAATTTATTTATCTGGGAAGCTGTAAGGAACTGTTTTAAAATTGACCAATGTTTCTGCTACTTAAAAAAAAAGAAAGAAACCACCAGCCACTCAGTAAAAACACATCGGACCAGCCTGAGTTTTAAGAATGAGATATAAAAGGTGACTTTGTTTCTGGTTTTCAGCAATGGTGTGTTGGCTTCTTTTTTTTTCTAAATGACAGCAAAGAAAAAAACCATTATGTTAAATCTCTTATCTTCACGCAATGTGGTTGCAGCTATCATAAAACACACACATTGTGTCATTTCAAAACACAAATGGGCTCGTGGTCAAACATTCTCCAGATTAACTCCTTGCTTTCCTCCTCCTCCCCTTAATAATTTTGAAGGCATTAATAGAGTATAGCATGTTCAAGTGAGATGCTTTGTCCCTTCAGTCCGGTTTTAATCACAGTCTTCTGGAGAAGCACAAAGAAAGCCTGGGGATGGGACTTTGACTGCAATGTCTGCAAAGCCCTCTCTGAAGCCCAGTGCTGTGACACCAACATGTTACTGCTCCCATGGACATTTACCTGGGCAAAAACTGTGCCCAAAAGTGATGAGCACAGAGCTGCACTGCAGAAAGCTGGGGTCAATGGCAAGATGGAAAGCTGGGAAGGGATTCTTAATCAGGGAGTTCAGGGACAGGACGAGGAGAACAGATTTAAGCTGAAAGAAGGGAGATTTAGGTAAGATCTTAGGAAGAATTGTTTTCCTGTGAGGGTGGGAAGACCCTGGCACAGGTTGCCCAGAGAAGTGGTGGCTGCCCCATCCCTGGAAGTGTTGAAGGCCAGGTTGGATGGGGCTTTGATCCCCCTGATCCAGCAGGAGGTGTCCCTTCCCATGGCAGGGGGGTTGGAACTGGATGGGCTTTGAGGTTGCTTCCAACCCAAACCATTCTGATTCTATGATTTTGTGCTTGGCTGGGAGTCTCTCATTGATTGTGAGCAGGGCATCTGATCTCCCCATGCCTTGAGTCAGTAAGATAAGCTAACAATCTCCTTCCATGGGAGATTTCTTTTCCATCCAATGCAACAGCATCCCAAATACTTCAGACCCAGACCTTCAGGGTGAAACAGGCTTTTCTGTGGTACTGGGATGGTCTGAGCTCTCCAGGCAGCTTCAGGGGAGCAGGCATGAAGGATAGATATTTTCATCCACTGTCCTCTCCCTCCCTGCTGCCAAAATCCATGCTTGCACAGTTGGCCAGTTTCCATCCACCTGGGCAGGGCCTGTCATTTGAGGGCAGGGTGTAAAACCCTGAGCCAACTCCAACTGAAGATCATTAGCCAGCCCCAACAGTGGAGAAGCCCAGCCAAAAATAAGCTCTAAATATAAAAAAACCATGGTGGGTGGAAAGCAAACAGTGACTGTTCAGGTGTGCTGCTCCCTGAGAAGTGCCTTGGGAGAGATGGCAGCCCAGCTGCAGGCTGCCTTGATCCATTGCCTAAGCAGTGAGTCAAGAATAAAGCCCTGCAGGCAGAGCCAAAAGGTTGTTTTGGCAAAGCTCAGCACCTCTGATGCTGCTGGAGCCATCAGATGCCTGCTGGCCATCCCAGTAAAGGGAGGGTATCCAGTACCCCTGGAGTATTGATCTCCCCTCCAGCACATTTCCTTCAGAGAGGTTACACTCCTCTGTCCAAAACTCCCTCCCAGCACTGCCAGAGACCTGTTTGACTCAGAGGTTTCTGTGGTCTCCACTGGTTTTTCTTCCCACATCCTACCTCATTGCAAGATGACTCAAATGGTGACGTCTGAGTAATGTTTGAAGATGTTCAACGCAAAAGGTCATACTGTGATGAACAAAAACTACAGGTGCATTTCCCAGCTCTCCCTCGTGGAGATTTCCATCTCCTCCCCCTTTCCCTCTCCTTTTTAATGCTTTTAAAGGCTTGGTGGTTGCAGACAACTGAGAAGAGGCCGTGGTTCAGGGATGTGACAGTGGGTATTGCTGGAAGGGAAAGTGTCAGAGGGGAAAGCTGCATGGCAGCAGGTAGATCCTGGCACTCTCCTTGAGCAAATGCAGCTCATTTCTATTTGGCTGAGTGAAGCAGCCAAAAGATGCTCCAGCCTGTGGGGAGGCAAACCCTTTCCTGTACAGCCACCCCTGCAGCTTTTTCACTCCACATTTACTCTTCAGCCTCAGTCATTTCCAAACAAAGCAGCTAAAGATGCTACCAAATAAGTGATTAACCAGTGCACAGACAGGAGGATTGACAGAAAATTGGACAAGGAAGAGAAACAAGATTTGTAAAAATGAGGAACTGGAGGAACAGAGATGCCTGGAACATGTCCTGGCCAGTGGTGCCTGCCTTGCACACACAGCCAGCTGACCAGTACCTCTACAGCCTCTGCTGCCTTGGCACCCCAGGAGAGCACCACGGCAGAAGCAGCCTGGGCTTGTTTTGATCCTGGGCATCAAGGACCCAAATCCACTGGAAAGCAGGATTTGCTTTTGCAGTTGGTTTGAAATACTCCAGTCCCTTCCATCCTCAGGGATGTGCCTGGCTTTGGTAGTTGTGGTGAGCTTGGTGGTGTGGACCTCTTATAGAGTCGAAGAGAAGATATCAAACCACAATTTACTTGGAAAGAGTTTTCCTAGTCCAGCAGTAATGGGAACATAGAGGATCTGAACCCCACAGGTCTCTGCCCACCAGCAGCCGGTTGAGATGCTGCCAGACCCCATCAGCAGGAACCAGGAAGGAATCATACAATCATAGAATCATGGAATTACCCAAGTTGGAAGGGACCCAAAAGGATCACCGAGTCCAACTCCTGACCCTACACAGGACACCCCCAGCATTCACACCGTGTGACTGAGGGCATTGGCCAAATGCTTCTTGAGTGCATTGAAGGAGGTCCCGAAGGCTGGAGAGCAGGTGTCCTCACCAGATGGTTCACATGTACCTGCCCCAAATCCACAGTACTGGGAATGTAGGACATGGCAACACCCAGGAGACCCACGCTGAAGCCACCATCGCTTTGCAAAAGCCATGTCCCTTCCCTCCACCCTTCCACCATGCGGCACAGCATCCCAACATGCCAGCCTGGCACAAAACCGCCGTGAGCTGCTCAGCCGGGGCCAACTACCCCAGAGGGGCAGCCTGGGAGTGAAAGAGGTAAATGAGCAACAGGCACTTGAATATTTGAATTAGAAAAGGTTAAAACCTGCAGACACTCTAAAAACAAGGGCTTAAACTTCAAAATAACCGGAACACACAATTTCAGGGAAACTTCTCAAAGCATTTATTACCGTTAGTGCCGTGATAGCGATGGATTTAATGAGCTTGTACGACCGACGTGCTGAAAACAGCCTTTGCTGGAGCGAGCCGTGAGTCACCCGCTCCGAGCGGGCACCGGCCCACGGCCGCCGGCAAACAAACACCCAAAGCACAACACAAACACTGATAACACTTGCGCAAGGCAACAACCAAAGGACCTTTCAGCAGCCATAACTAATCTATTTCCACCGCCACGCCGCATTACTTCAGAGACAAAGTGGGAAATTTCTTTTTTCCCCCTGCTAATTAACATTTGTTCGCGCACAAAATGCAGGAGCCGGTGCCAACCGGACATACCTAGATAGAGCCTAATATTAGATTTCACAAAAGCATTCATCCTGTCTAAACAAACATCCTCCATACAATATTAACCTTAAAATCTTTGCCCAAACAGATGTTCGCGCTGCGGGCACGGCTCGGCATCGTTTCCCAGGGTGAAGCAAAACCTCCACATCCATGACCGTCCCCACACTCCAATTAACCCAGGCATCGACAGGAAAACAAGCTGTTATTTTAGGAAGCTTTGCATTAAACTCAGTTTTGAATTAAAACAGTATCAAGACATTATTTGCCTCTAGCTGAGGCTTCCTATAAGGTTTCATCCTCCTGCTTTATTGCAGTGCAAAGTTACTCACATTTTTGTTACAGCCAGAGACAAAGTCCTGCTTTTAACAGCTGAGAAAATTCACTGGCAAATGATATATGATGTTGATTTACCAATAGCACGGTTCAGGTCTTGTCGAACAAGCAAGTGGCTGAAATGGGAAAGCAAGTTTTTTAACAATTTGTTATACACAGTAGCAAGAAAAACAGGAAGTTGGGTGTTTATTAACAGTTTCCAAATATACCAGCCAAAATAAAACTCCCCGTGCAGTCTGAGGTATTCAAAATACAGCAACGACCAGAATTCCTTAGATTATAAGAGGGTAATTAATCACAAACAGTGTTCACAGACCAGTGATTTGGAAACTTCCTTTTTATTGAAGATCTGGATCAAGAGCAAACTTCAAAGCAAAACTAATTGATCTGAGATTCATTGCATCTGGTCGATAAAGCAAAAAAATAAAATATCGTTCTGATGAAGCCAGATCTATGGTTTACGTTCATTATGCCCTGACAGCCCACAAAGCACATTAAAAAGCCATTTTTCAATGAGTGCTATAGGGCTGACCTATTTTGGCATAAAAGCTATTCATACACGGGAGACTGTTGCTTCCTCATCACCAGTGCACTGCACCCAAAAGCCAGGCGTGTTATTCCAGGCTTGTTCCTCAGGAATGTGAGCATATCTTGGAGGCTGATTCATGAAAGGAAGAGAGCAGCCCACTTCTGGGCCAGGCTCACATGCTTTACTCAGAAGTAAAATCTCTGAATTCTCTTTGGATTCAGCCAACTTCTTAACTTTGCCTTGAACTCGGGTGAACAGCACGGTCACTACATGAACCCTTTTTTTTTCTGCTCCTTCTTTTTATGAAATTGCCTGAAAATAGTGGGTTTCACCAATCCTTTTTCATAAAGGTTGTATGCACATCCCATCCAGGGGGACTGCCATTCACTGGTAGCCAGGACTTATTGCAAGATTTGTGATTTAACATATGTAATTTGTCACCTAATTCATCTGGCTTTGTTTTTTTTATTGTATCCTCCACTGGAGGATTTATGTGCCCCAACAATACACTCATGAAAACACAATTCACAGCCCCATTCTGAATCCATAAGCCTTTTTTTCCAAAGATATTTTCCCCACATTTGCTCTGCTGGCATGTCCCATGGATGCTCCTCGGTGCTGGGTAGGACCGTTCTCTGGCCAATCCCATGTGGAATCCTGCCATCTCATTTCAGGGTTGATACCAGGGATGGTTGAGGCAGGATACAAAGTACAGCCTTGGGAAAGGAAAACAGCTGGTTTTTGCAGGGTTAATTTTCACAGAACCATAGAATCATGGAATGCTTTGGGTTGGAAGGGGCCTTTACAGGTTATCCAGTCCAACCCCCCTGCAGGAGCAGGGACATCTTTAACTCAATCAGGTTACTCAGAGCCCCATCCAACCTGTCCTTGAATGTTACCAGGAATGGGTCTTCCAATACTTCCCTGGGCAACCTGTGCGAGTCCAACGTTCCATCACCTTCTCTGTAAAAATTTTTTTCCTTATATCCAGTCTGAATCTTCCCTCTTTTAGTTTTAAACCGTTACCCCTTGTCCTGTCACAACAAGCCATGCTAAAAAACCCCTCCCCAGCTTTCCTGGAGCCCCTTTCAGTACTGGAAGGCTGCTCTAATGTCCCCCTGGAACCTTCTCTTCTCCAGGCTGAACAACCCCAACTCTCAGCCTGTCATGTTCTTTTATGGAAGACTGGAATTGCACAGATGGATATGGAGTATGGAATAAGAAGAAAATTATTTTCTGGTTTTGACTGTCACAAATTCCCAGGCCGAATGCAAGAAGGTCACTCACACTAAGCAGAGCTTTCCAATCTGTACCTCTATTTTGTCTTTCTGGGTAGCCTGATCAGTTACCGGCAAAAAGAAAGGTACTTAAGTAATCCCCCCTTCAGCCCTACACCCTGCTGGAGGGTTTTGCATCACGAGATGTGTAAATTGCCAGTGGTTCAGAGAAGAAATTCTCCTCTCAGCTGCCCCTGTGCAGGAGGTGAGTCTGGGTTCTCCCCTCCTGGCAGAGATCTCTGTGGGTGAAGTCCGGCGAAAGGTTCCATCCTGCTACAAAGGCAGAAGTCCCAGCTGGACCGTGGGATGGGGAGCGCTTGGATCCCACACCAAACCCTTCCAAAGCCAAGACTTCCCACTTCAAACCCTGTCAAAACACAGATGGTGTGGATGCATCCGATTTATTCTCAATAGGTTTTGCAGACTTTCTTTTTGCTGTGCTCCTTTCCTGGAATCAAAGGCAGAAGCCCCTGAGCTGCCAGGTTTCTGAAACCTCTGATAAAAGTTTGATCCTAAATGCAGGCTTTAATCAGTTCTTTTTTTTACCTTGCCTATTGTCTGCTGATGTCTTCACCTGTGTCATCCCCTCTCAGTCAGGCAACCCATTGCTGCGAACAGGAAAGATCACTGTGAACAAAACCTTTTACAAGGGATTAAATTTCATCTAAAAGCATGTAATTCTCCATAGCCAGAAGCAGTTTCTAATCTTCATATGTAGGAACTTACAAGGCAAGGAATTCAAAGCCACCGGATTAAATGAAAAATGTGAATGAAAAGCTACATGCTGATACTCAGCTGACCTAGGCAAGTTACTGTACATTTTTCAAAGTTTTAAATTACCACTAATGGAAAACGTGGGGAGTCAGCCTGAAGTGTCTCTCTACATCATTACTTTATAAAAAAGAAGTCCAAAACAATGAATGAATATTTGCAGAGAAGCTGCCAATGTTTTCCAACACAGTTGGCCTCACTTTGCTCTTACTGTATGGATCAGCAGGTATCATCGGATCAGATTAAGACCAGCTGTTTGTTTCTAGTAAAGGAATTTCCCAAAAAGGTAATACATAACTCAAGCTTAGCAACCTAGATACTTTGGAAGAATAAAACCTCTGCTTGTGACTGTAAAAAGCAGAGAAAAAAAAAAGGAGATTATAAAGCATTTAAGAGCTTTGCTTTCAATTATTTCATATTAAAGGATAGGTAAGTTTAAATTGCCCAGACTCTTTAAAAAAATAAAAGGGATTGTAAATAAAATTGGAAACAGATATACATCAACCGAGTTCCCACAGGTGCATTTTCCTACTGTGGAAATACCCGTGTGAATTTCCACTTTCCCATTAGGTAAGGGGAGACAATAAATTCTGAAGTTACCCCGTTTGCCTTCGGACTTTGCTGCAGAAGAAGTAACCTCTTGTCTGTTTAGACTGTCTGAGTAGTCCAATGTCCCTCTGTGTGTCTCACACCAAAGCAAAGGTTTGTGCTGCCCGCCGGGGCTCACTGCGAGATCAAAGCTTTGGGCCACTCACAATAAAACAAGAGGGTAAAGCCCAAAGAATCAAAGAAACAAAGGAAAGGTTTAAGAGATAAGGATCAGCCTCAGATATGATATTTCATCCTGATCAGATCCGGTGCAGAAGTTCAATTCAAAGTTCATAAGACAAAAATACAAGGAGATCAGCTTTAAGGTTTTGTTGCTCTATATCTCTCCACGTTCTCAGCGATATTCCCATCTTCCAGGCAACAAAGATTTCACCTGTATTGTGCAAAACCATAGCACTTATCTCATCCTCTCCTCCAGGCTATGCCTCCACTCAAATACATACTTCAAGCATTTCTAATATCCTCACCCATCCCTAAACCAAATGCCTCCAGACACATCTCACAAACAAGGTGTAAAGGTGTTGGGTAACCAGCAAAACCAGAAACCCGTTCCCTTCCTTGGGGAAAGGCACTTCTCCACTTGTAGAAGCTCATTATTAATGCAGAATAAAGACAAAAACCCGAGCTAACTTGCTGAAATATCTATTGTTAAATCATTTAAAGACCAGGAAGGAAAGGACATTTCTCAGAGGTGCCAGACCTGGCACATAATATGTTAGTTTTTACAGATATAATTGTCTTAGCTTGCAAGGGTGTGCTTGGGAATTACTTGGCTGAAAGAGTCTGTTTATTAAGAATTTGGGAATGGGAGGGTGATGGCTGGGGAGGTCTGTGAGCGTTTGGAGACAGAGAAGGCAACTGGGAGCTGGAATGTCATTGCCCTCTGGCAAGGTATACACTTGGCACTCCCTCCCTGGGAAAAGAGCATCTAAAGGACGTGAAAATATTATTGTTGATCCTCAGTTAGCTGCAAGGAGGATTATGGAGGCTGCAAAGTGCTGTGCTTAAAAAATATAGTCCTTTTTCATATTTATAAAAATACCTTAATTACAGAGACTTATCTGTTTTAAGTTTTGCTTTTGGTTCGTCCATGTCCTTATTGCAATGACAGCTTCAGCAAAGAGCAGCCAGAATTCCCCTATGTCCCACGAACGGATGGATTCTTCAGGGGTGCAGCTCCTAGAGCATCTCCAAGCCATTTTTTTCACCTCGTTGAAAATCTTCCATGGAGAAGTTCTCTCTAACCTCATAAAGTAAAAAATCAAAGAGAGAAGTCATATGCAGTAGAAAAAGACACAGAAAGATCAGGGAAAGGTTTGCAAGGTGTGTTGAGCACACCGCTTCGTGCACAGCATGGGGAGGATGTCACCATCTCTGTTAGCTCATAGGTAGAGCTGCACGAGGCTGCAGGGAAGAAAAGCTTGGAAAAGAGGCTTTAGAGAAAATAATTAGAAGATACAAGTCTTAAATCTGGTGAATGCTGTCGGTTTGCGATCAGGCCAAGCCTGTTAAGTACGTGCTGTGGTTAAAGCAAAGAGGTCAGGGCAAAAAACAACACCCATTCTCTTACAGGGACACTTTTGGCATTAAGATGTTGAAGTACATGGTCAGGCCTTGATGGAGTGGTAGGGTAAATGCATCCAGTGATGATGTTTTTGCAGCTGAGCTATGGGATTCATGAAAAACAGGCTTGCAGTGAAGTCACCCTGAAGTCACCAGGGGAAAAGATGCACTTTCTGAACAAGCTATGTGCCTCGATGTCTTCCCAGGTGCCAACGTGGCTCTGGATTATCACACTGTGTTTCCACCAGGGAGGAATCTGGACCCCCAAACACCAGTCCTTCCCAAAGGAGCCAGTTACGCTGACAGGGAGAACACTGGATGAAGAAAACCACGTGGCTATTCCAATACTTTCTGCTTTGAAAGAAGTTTATTAATAACTCACACACAATCCCCTGGCACATGAAAGCCCTGGAGAATCAGGGACAGCCTGAAACACGAGTGCTAACCCTACCTCTGTTCATCTGATGCAGCACAAGTACCTCAGCTCCAGAGCTTTTATTTTGGCCATGGGGGACGATGGCTCCCTGTCAACACCACTTAAAAATCGGCCTCTACTGCAGGGTGTGGGTTTCTTTCATTTCGCCCCCAGAGATCACACACCTTCTGAAGTTTCCTTACATGTTGTCTCATAAGGTGCTTTCACAACATCCACGCTGAGGATACATTAGCCAGCAACAGCCGAGCGTAATTCCAGTCTCATAAATCTGGCAATTACGAGGCCTCATTCAGCCTCCCTGTGAGATAAAACAACCGCTGCATCGTGGCGTCGCAATGGGATTATTTATTTTCCCCTTTTTCTTTCCAACAAATCAAGCCTGTGAAATGACAAGAGTGATGTGCTGGTCAACAGTGCTTCCAGTATGAAGCTGTGCCCACTCCTGGATTTCCGTCCTCACTAGCAACGAGGCAGTCATCGAACACATTAAACGGGGAGATGCTGAGTGTGGGGAGCAGGGGGCAGTCAGTACCAGGCACTTCATAAAATCATAGAATCACAGAATAGTTTGGGTCTGAAGGGACCTTAAAAATCATCCAGTTCCAACCCCCTTGACGTGGGCAGGGACACCTCCCGCTGGATCAGGGGGCTCAAAGCCCCATCCAGTCTTGAACACCTCCAGGAATGGGGCAGCCACCACTTCCCTGGACAACCTGGGCCAGGGCCTCCCCACCCTCATGGTGAAAAATTTTTTCCTAATGTCTAATCTAAATCTTCCCCCTTCCAATTTAAACCCATTCCCCCTCCTATCACTATTTGCCATTATAAAAAGTCCCTCCTCAGGTTTCTTGTAGGTCCCCTTCAGGTACTAGAAGGCTGCTATAAAGTCTCCCCAGAGCCTTCTCTTCAGGTCAGTTCTTATGAGGTAGATCCTACAGAAAGACAAAAGAGAGAAAAAAGAAGACAGAAAAAAAATACACTTGCATTTACTTGTGTTTTAGGTAGTTTTGAATTCTTTGATCTGAAGAAAAGGCCAACAGGAGCAACTGATCTCTGTTTTTACCCAGAGTCTTGTCACGGTAATATCATACTTCCTCAAAGCATCAGGTGGGTTTGGACAGAAGTCAGAATTGCAGTCTATAGAACAACTCCAATACTGTGTCACCTGTTCAGATATTTGGTTAAAATTTTAAAAAATAAAATATCACAAAAAATGTAGGATGAAAAGGTTGGAGAATCTTCCATATGACAATGCATGTTTTGAAGTGGAACTAAAATTTTTAATTTTACAGTGAAACAACTCATGCTTCCTGGAATTTCAGGAGACAAAGCAATATAATTTTTTACCCTTTTTTTCTTGACCAAATCCTGTCTTTTGCTGGAGAAAGTTCCAGTTACAAAAGTTGTAAGTGAATCTGCTACGCTGTGATTTGGACACCACATGAACAAAGCTGAAACAATACCATTGTTCACAGTCCTATGGAGCTCACAGCAATTTCATGTGACTTAAACAGCATTTGCAGTTACATATTTTTAGAACCTAAAACCTTCTCGGCCCCAGGATACAGAATCGGCCCATCTATTCCTTATTTCCTCAAACAAACAATAGAAGCATAGAATTGTTTGGGTTGGAAAGGACCTTCAAATTCAATCAATTCCACCCCCCTGCCAGAGGCAGGGACAGCTCCCACTGGATCAGGGTGCTCAAAGCCCCATCTGGCCTTGAACAACTCCAGGGTTGGGGCATCCAACACCTGTCTGTGCAACCTCACTACCCTCATTGTAAAAAATTTCTTCCTTATATCTAAGCTGAATCTCCACTCTTTCAGTTTAAAACCATGACCTCTTGTCCTCTCCGGCATCATTATTTGTGATCCACCAGGGAGAAACAAGGCAATCCCGTTAGTCCTGAGAAATTGAAGAAATCCCATAGAATGGGAGTCCAGCCCCGCTGGCGTTGCTGGGTCACAGCCAGGTACGTGCAGTTACGCAGAGCAGGCTCTTTGCAAGCCATCTCACTGCATCTTGACTCACTGCAGATTCCCACTGCTGGTTGCCCCACAGCTACGGAATGTGGGGAAGAGCCAAATTACTGGATTTCCCTGCCCGATGTGCGCTTCTCTTGCCAAGTGCTACGGGAATGAAGTCATGGGTACCCTGCACTCACGGCGCAAGGTGCTCAGACTTTCCTCTCTCTCCGTCAACAACGGAAAGTTGTTTGGGTTAGATGGGCAAATGGATTCCTTTTGAAAGCTCTTCCTTTTCCAAACACATTACTGTGCTACTGGAAACCGTTCAATTTAGCAAAGTCATTAAGTTAAGTCATCTGAGCATATTTTTGCAGTAAGAGGAGGCTGTGTGGTAAGCTGGCTTGGGAGAACAGTTGGATGTAAGGCTCCCCAGGGGGAACAGATGCTGATGACATGTTCCTATCTTGTTGGTTTTCAAGCAGCACCGTCCACTCCAGCTCCCAAGCTTTACTACAGCCGTTTCACACCAGCGAAACACAGCCCACGAGGTGGTTTAAACCCATTTCTACATCTGCCTTCTGTCACGGTTCATCCCAGAGCCCAGCGTAGGAGCCTCTCTGCTACCCAGCTTTGGGGCTGCTCTAAGTTATACCAGACCAACCTTATTACCGGTACCGTTCAGCACAGCTGAGGCATCTTCCTAGCCAGATGTTCGCCGGATGTGTTTGTGCTCACTTTGCTGATGTGTGAATATCCTCACAAGATGCTCAGCCAATATGCCACAGCCTAAAGAGCAGCCTTGATTTCCACCTCACCTGTCCTCAAAAAAAGGTATTATTTTGATTTCCTATGTGTGTAATACAGCGGTGATTGTTGAGTAAATAAACAGGAAACCCTTAGGTCTGATGATGTTGCTCAAAAAAAGGCACAAAAGCAAAAAATTCCACTTATCTGAGCATCCTTCCCAAATTTGCTTCCCACACAACCTTTTGGGAGATCACGTTTGCATCAGTTTCCTCAATTACCACTTCTATCACTGCTGTGATTCTTCAAGTGACCTCCCAAGGGTGCCCAAGAAATGAGCCAGGGGTGGGAAGAAAGGGGGTGTAGTGACTTAGCTCTTGTTTTTCCAAGCACATCTGAGGCCGCAAGCCCTGAGTTTTCAGCTCGTGAGTTAAGTGAGTTTCCTGGAAAGACAATTCCTTGAATTTTCATCCTACACCTTCCTCCCGGCTGCATTCACAGCGGGCACATCAACCCACTGCACAGCAAATCCGTGCAGGCTGTTGGACGAGATGATCACTGTAGGTCCCTTCCAAATTAAATGTTCCATTCTAGGTGCAGCTGGGAGCTCCAGTTCCTCTTCCTGGTGGGAAGGGTTTCCTCTGCCCCTCTCATGGACTCCCAAGCCCCAGGGCTTGTCACAATGCTGCAGGCAGATGAGATGGGCAAGGATAGAGCACGGAGGGCTGAGACTGAGGAGAGACCTGGTGCAGGAAAGCTGCTCTCACAGAGGGACTAAGAGATCCAAAAGCCTCGAGTGCACTGCACAGCCAAAGGAATTCAGAGCATGGGGCTGAAAGACAACTTGGAAAACATTAACAGCTCATTACTAATTGTCTGTTTAAAAATCCCCATTAATGTATACACATACGTCCCTGGACAACACGTTTTCCCCAGCTAATGGCACTGAGTGGAAGCTGGAATTATCTGTGCGTAATGGCTTCAGCAAACTCCCAGCCCTCCCTCATTTGCAGTTTTCTTGCACAGGCTCCTTCTGACCTCTTCAAATCCCATCCCAATTACAGCCTCCCACTTACCCTTCAATGTAAATAAATCCTGCGTGGTGGGGATCGCTGCTACCAGCGCAGATAAAAGCAGTGATGTTGATGGAGGAAAAGCACAACCTGCAGCCAGTTCTTGAGAAGGGCAAGGAAATAAAACACAAACAGGCTGGCGGGGCTGAGGCGTGGGAGGTGACACCCATTGGGATGCTCAGAGCTTGGGCACCACTCAGCAATCTGGGGAGATCCAGAAATCTTGCAAGGAGAAGCTCGGAAGCAATGTAAACCCATCCACGCTGAATACATGGATAGCCAAGAAATCCCTGTGGGACATCCATGCACCTGGGACTTCTCCTTGTTAAGATGCATGGAAAATTTGCTTAGGAAACTGCTAAGATTTCCCCATCCACAACATGTTGGAGGATGGAAACCCCAGAAGGACCTGCATGAAATACAGAGTCTTCTTTTACATATTAACAGAGTCTTGAGTCAAAGGAAGGATCTTGAACCATTTCCTCAGCAGACATGAATCACTGCAGTGCCATTGGCTTCAGCAGGGTTAAGCAGGTTTTACACCACTAAGGCTCTGGATCTTTTTCCCTTTGGAAAAAATATTATCTCCCCAGATGTATTCAAGAGGTCCCATAGAGAGAAAAGGCTGGATCTCTACTGGCTCTCTGAAGCATCCTTAGGCTGGTGGTATGTTAATAATTATTTTCTCTGGATTTATGAAAATTTAAGAGGACTTTTGGACTCAGGGACAGAGTAAATGCCATATGGATATTCTTCCCAGCACAAGGCAAACTGAGGGAATGAACCAGTTAAACCCAGCCAGGCTCTTCACTCCTCCTAAATCTCATCTCTAAGTGTATCTTCCTCAACTTGCACCCAAACTCATCACAGGCTGGGCAACCTTGGCCACACACCCATCCTGGGCTGGGATGCTGGGACCTCACACTGCTGTTTCCCCATGAGCCACGGGGTTTTTTGCAATTCCAAGACAGTGGATGCAACAGCAGGTGAGACAGGTGATGGATTTTAATTTGCTGGAGATTGGGGGTGGGGAAAAACGTTGTTATTTGGATTTTTTTTCTTAATTGGTTGGCTTAACGTGAGGCTTCTCTGCTGATCATTAAACGATTACCCTGTGGTTTGAAATTGCTTTTAGTGAGAAAGGACTAAATGATCTTATAACGTTCTGGAACTGTCAACGTAATATATGGGGCTGTATTCAGTCTAAATTATAGGCAGTTTCCATGCCACAAAAGCCGCACAAGTTCATGGATCCAGCCAAAATACCCAACAGAAAGTTCTGCCAGGCCGCAGGGCCCGTTTTGCCAAGTCGTGCAGGTGCACACGGTGGAGAGCAGCCTCACCGCTGGCCCAGGCGATTCCACACCTCCTCCCAACCAGCCACACTCTCCTTGGGCCACCTGAGCAGAGGTGTTATGTGATCCCAGAAGCCACAGGAGGGATTTTCAAAGCCGTTCCAGCTCTGAGGTGACACGCCCTTTCATCTGCAGGTGCAGCAGCTGCGGATGGAGACACTTGCAGATGTTTTTGGAGAGGTGTCCACCTCCGGGATGTAAATGGGGCAGCTTGGCTCAGTGCCCTGGACATCACTGGCACTTTGTGCACTTGTGGTGATGCAAGGCCATCCATTTCTTTCATGTTCCTGTGCTCTCGCTCATTACACAATGTCTCCCTTGTTAGTTGAGCAGTTAGTTTGGAGGCTGAAATATCAAGGGACACATTTCACACGCACAGTCCTGGAGACAGGACATTCATGGACAAAATGTCTGAGTCTGACAGCTCCTCAACAAAGGCTAAAGCCACTGCTCTGCCACTGTAGGCCCCAGATCTGAGGTATTCCCAAACGAAGTTCCTCCTCTGGAAGAGATGTGTGAAGAGATGTGTGATCTCTTCTCTCTTCTGACTTATAATAGGACCCGAGGGAATGGCAGGAAGATGTGCCAGGGCAGGGTTTGATTGGACATTGGGAAGAGGTTCTTCCCCCAGCGGGTGGTGGAGCACTGGAACAGCTCCCCAGGGAAGCAGTCAGGGCACCTGCTCTGCCAGCATTCCAGAAGCATTTGGCCAATGCCCTCAGTCACAGGGGGTGAATGTTGGGAGTGTCCTGTGTAGGGACAGGAGTTGGACTCTGTGAACCTTTTGGATTCATCTTTTACTCCTCCAGCTTGGGTAATTCTATGATTCTATGATAAGAGCAGGATGGCACTTCCTGCAAAACAGGCATCTGCATGAATAATCCACCTTTAAGGAAGCAGCTGTTGGGATGCTGGGATTTTGCATGAATTCAGAGCAATGGAAAGGTTTTCCATGCGAGTCTGAGGTTTACTGCCATGTTTTTTTGCCATGTTTTTTTTCCATGTTTCAGAAGAGCATGGGAAATAAGGAAAGCACACCAGGCACACTTCTATCACATTCACTCCATGTGTTGGTGCTACAAGCCCTGACTGCATTTCATAGAACACCACTGCAGGCTGAGCTGACTGCTGATTTCCAAGAGTTTAGGTGGTGCAAAGAGCCTTCTCTGCTCCTCTTGGAGATGGGGAGACACCCCAAAGGACATCCAGAGCCGCAGCAGGGAACCATCAATAAATAACACTGCCTCACCTTGGCATAAACGTTGGCTTCGTACCAACTTTGATAACTACTGGCCAAATAATCTTCATTTTGGTGCACTCTGCTCAGCTCAGCCCCATGGGCACAGAGCATGGTGCAGCTGAGTGCTGCAGGGAGCCATCAGCCTCCCTGGAGCCCCACGCTCCAGCAGCTCCGTGGGACATCCTCTCCTTGGCCACCCTCTACCGTGCATGCCACGGGGATAGTGGCCTCCAAAGCCAGGCAGAAACCCCATCATTTGGAGATGCTTCTCACCACAAATCCCCAGCAGATGGGGAAAGTTGTGCTGCCACAACCCAGCCTCAAGGAATTTAGGGCATGACAACCTTTCACAGACAAGTGGTGACTCCTCCAGGTGGGGATGGAAGAAGATTTGGGAGCATTTTTGTGGCAGATTCCTGCACCACTTTGTCTGGGTGTGCCTTTTCCAGCGAGAAAAGGGAAGAGCCCTGTGTCATCATGAACGAGCAAGGTCAGGAAATACTTATTCCATCTTTGCTCCTGGTTTTGCTGAGTCTGAAAGGAGTTGTTCAGAACAAGATAAGAAACAAAGAGCAGCGGATGTGTGCAGGAAGACATGAGCTCTGTGCAAAACATCCTGTTGGCTCCTGAATTGTAAAGCAATAGAGACAAACACAGCTCATCAGAGCAGACACTGGGTGAACCATCCCACCTCTGCTTCCACTGCATCAGGAACGTCTTCAGGATGTAAAAACTCTCTGTCCTGCAATCTCGTTTGGGCAGCCTTAATTGCTGGATGGGTTGAGCTTGGTATCAAGGGCTTTTTGGAAAAATTAACTCTGCAGCAGAAACAATCGGAATCATGGAATGGTTTGGGTTGGAAGGGACCTTAAAGCCCATCCAGTTCCAAACCCCCTGCCATGGGCAGGGACACCTCCCACTGGATCAGGGGGCTCAAAGCCCCATCCAACCTGGCCTTGAACACTTCCAGTGAACACTCATCCTATCCCTGCACTGCCTGATCAAGAGACCCTCCCTGGCTTTCCTGGAGCCCCTTTCAGTCCTGGGAAGCTTCTCTAAGGTGTCCTGCTATGGCATGAGAGTGGGGCTGTGAGAGCAGGGAAGGGAGGAACCGGTCCCCAAAGCACAGGTACAGAGTTGTCTCTCCTAAATGTAACATTTTTCTCCACAAATTACACTTTCCTCCAGAAAAACCTTCCCAACCCCTCTCCTTAACACTGCTAATCATCATTCCCTCAGCCTCTGGATCGGGCCCAAACCAATCACATCTGTACCCAAAAAAAGAAAACCTCTGCTTGTGTTGCACTTACTTTTATGGGTTTGTTAACACATTTGAGTCACATAAAACCTTCACCTTCCAAAGTGAAAGGAGAAACCTGCTACATAAAGCAAGCAGCTTAGCCCCAATTACACACTGAATGACACCAACCCAAGAGGAGCTGACCCAGTGCAGAAGGGTTTCCCCACACAGAGCTTCGGATAGAGCAAGGCTCTGGGGAAGCCAAGTTGGGAAAATGATGGGAGGCAGGAACAATGCCAGGATCATTGCATCCTGTTTGTCACCAGGATGTCTGGTTGTCACCAGGATGACTGATTTCTTCACTGACAGGGTTCTCAGGCACTGTCAGAGGTTGCCCAGGTAGGTGGTTGTGTCCCCATCCCTGGAGGTGTTTAAAAGGCAAGTGGATGAGTTCCTTAGGGACATGGTTTAGTGAGGGGACAGGTACAATTGGACTTGATGATCTCAGAGGTCTTTTCCAACCAGATGATTCCATGATTCTAGGATGCTGGGATGCTGCCACTGCCCCATCCATCCCAGCCAGCCTGCAGCTGCAGACAGCCGTCACCGTCCCCTCTGTGGGTTCTTTCATTGGTGGTTTGGAATTTTTTTCACAGAAGATGCTCCAAACCAAAACCAGATTTGATTCCCAAATACCCCCAATCTCCTTTAAAGTGTACAAATCTTCCACACCTGTGTTTGCTCATTCCTGCTGCTCAGCTCTGCTCTGGGAAGGACGATGTTTATTCCACTCCTTCACAGTTATTTACAATGGGGTTTTCGGATGGAGATGGAGCACATATTTGTCTAATGGCAACAAGGCAGTGGATTTGATTCTCCTCATTAACTGTCATCAGCTTAATGGGAAGCAATAAAAGATTTTTTAAATAGTGGTTGCTTGTGAGATAGTATTTATCGCCGTTACTGTCAGCAGGATGAGTGCATTCCTGGCCTGCAAGGGGGGAAACTGAGGCATGAGGTCATTTACTGACCCACCCTGGACCACACAGATGGAGGTGGGAAAAAAATCCAGCCCTCCTCTTCCCCATCCAGCAGCCGTGCTGCCCCCAAGGCCACACAAGCCATGTTGTTATTATAAGCCATTATTCAAACTACAGCAAAAGAAATCTGTGAAGCGTGCTGTATAATCCCAGCAATTTCCAGCACCCAAGGGAGTCACAGCAGGGCCTCCCACCCTCTTTCTATCTCCATCTGCCACCTCCAAATCTCTTTGTCTATCTGGGAATGGGACTGCCCCTCCCCATGTCCCCCCCTGCTACCCATCAGTTCAAGAAAGGGCATTACTATCCCCACTCTGCCACTCTGAGGTCACTCCTCCTCAGCAGGACCATGGCTGGTGACAGCTGTGGTGACACTTGGGACTGTAGGTCCTACCATCGTGTCTTTGGGTCCTTGCAAGGTGTTGATCTGACATCCTGCAACCAAAATAGCAGGGACCTCCCATCACCCCGGAGAGGAGAGCTGCTCTCTGCTGTCTTGAGGAGCACATTTTGCTCTCCAGTTGGTATAGAGGAGTCACCTCCAATCAAGTATGGACATTTGTCCTTGATAGTCCTGTCAAAATGATCCATCTGGGATCTTACTTTTGATAGCTAGAATTTAGAATCAGAGTCATAGAATGGTTTGGGTCTGAAAGGACCTCAAAGGCCATCCAGTTCCAATCCCCCTGGCAGGGACACCTCCCACCAGATCAGGGGGCTCAAAGCCCCAACCAACCTGGCCTTGAACACCTCCAGGAATGGAGCAGCCACCACTTCTCTGGGTAACCTGTGCCAGGACCTCACCATCCTCACAGGAAAACATTTCTTCCTAAGATCTAAAGTCAATCTGCCCTCTTTCAGCTTAAAACTCTTCCACCTTGACCTGTCCCTGCACTCTCTGATCAAGAGCCCCTCCCCAGCTTTCCTGGAGCCCCTTTCAGTCCTGGGAGGCTGCTCTAAGGTCTCCCCAGAGCCTTCTCCTCTCCAGGCTGAACAACTCCAACTCTCTCAGCTTGTCCTCATAGCAGAGGGGCTCCAACCCTCTGATCATCTTCATGGTCTCCTCTGGACTTGCTCTGACAGACCTATGTGCTTCCTGTGGTGAAATTCTTTCCCAGTTCCCAAAGACAAGCTCACCATGCAATCGTTCTCACTACACTCTGCTGTTTGTACCACCAAATTTTGCTCCTGAATTTCATCCTGCTACTGAGGCACACGTGGGTCCCTCTTAGCGCTACCGTCGGTTAATCAAATTAAAAATATTATCTTTGCAAACGATCCTTGGGGACAGCCTCTTACTGGGAAACTGTCCAACTCTGTCACAATATGTCTTTCAAGGAACACTGTGGTGATTATTTTTAATACTTTTAAATACCAAAATAAATAGCCACTACTCAAGCTGTGTATGTCAGAGCTCTTCAGATGATACCTAGAAACGCCTGTTTCTGATGTGTTGAGTCCAGAAGTGGGAAGGATCAGCATGTTTCACTGGATATCTTGCTCGTTGTCTCTTCCAGACACATTCATGTCCTGAAGGTCCTTGGGCAAGGGTTTCTGTGATGAACAGGAGCATCGTGACTCTTTTACTCAAGAGCTTTTACGCAGGCAGGAACCAACCCCCATCTCACCACTGCAGGCTCAGGTTGGCTGTTGGGTCCATGAGAACTGAAACAGGAATAAGGGCATATCCTAGAGACTTCATTTTCCTTTTCAATGTAAACCAGCAGCAAGAAACCCTCCTCCAGAACCAACCCAACAGCGTGGGGTTCCCCTCTAACAGTAATTTCTTTACTGAAAGGGTTTTCAGGCACTGGTAGAGGCTGCCCAGGGAGGTGGTTGAGTCTCCATCCCTGGAGTTGTTTAAAAGATGGGTAATGAGTTTCTCAGGGACCTGCTTTAGTAAGGGGACAGGAATGGTCGGACTCAATGATCTCAGAGGTCTTTTTCAACCAGATGCTTCTACGATACAGGGCACACCCCCAGAGCCCAACCACACCAGCAGCCAGTGCAGCACTAATGGGGCCATATTTCTTCCACCAGTCCCACACCCAACCCACAGCTTCAGCCTTTCACCCTCTGCTCCACAAAGAGCTTTTCCCAGCCCTGAGAATAATTTTACCTTTGCTTAACCCTATTCCCATCATGACACCTGCCGATTCTCTCCACAGGACCCTCAGACTGAAAGTTGCAGTGGGCTTTGTGGATGATGGATGCTGCATGGTTATCTCAGCAATGCTGTGCAGGACCCAGCAGCTGTGAGAAAACCCCCAGCAAAGGCACAAGCTCCAGCTCTGTCACCTCAGCCAGAGGGAAGAGCTCTCAGTACCACACAGAAGCACTTGACGTTTGAGTAGAGTATTATAAGCACATAAAAACATGGAATGGTTTGGGTTGGAAGGGACCTTAAAGTTGATCAAGTTCCAACCCCCCTGCCACAGGCAAAGACACCTCTTACCTGTTCAACACCTGTTTTGGCTGTTCAAGGACCCATCCAACCTGGCCCTGAACACTTCCAAAGAGGTAGCATCCACAACTTCCCTGGGCAACCTGTGCCAGAGCCTCACCACCCTCATTGTGAAGAATTTCTTCCTAATGTTTAAACTAAATCTTCCCTCTTCCAATTTAAAGCCGTTCCCCTCATCCTGTCACTCCAGGCCCTTGCAAAAAGCCCCTCCCCAGCTTTCCAGGAGCCCCTTTCAGTACTGGGAGGCTGCTCTAAGGCTTCCCTGGTGCCTTTTCTTCTCTAGGTTGAACAACGTCAGCCCTCACAGTCAGTCATAGCAGAAGTTCTCCAGCCCTCTGATCATCTTTGTAGCCTCCCCTGGACCTGTTCCAGTAATTCTATGTCTTTCTTATGTTGGGGATTCCAGAGCTGGACACAGAACCCCAGGTGGGGGTCTCACAAGAGCGGAATAGAGAGGCAGAATCCCCTCCCACACCTTGCTGGCCACAATTCTTGCGATGCAGCCCAGCACACAGGTGGTTTCTGGGCTGTGAGCGTACTTTGTCAGCTCATGTTGATCTTCTCATCAATGAGCACCCCAAGTCCTTCTCCTCAGAGCTTCTCTCAATCCCATTGTGCCTCATCCTGTATTGAAACTACGTATTGCATGCATACAGCATTGTACCCACGTGTCCCTACGTACTCAAGGTGAAAGGTTTGAGTGATGAACTCCAAAAGACAGGAAAGAAAGCACCTGGATGGCTTTTCATTGAGCTCCCCGATGCTTAGCGTGGCATCCAAGTGGAGGGTTTGCTTCTATTTATTTAATTCCCTATTAAAAACGATGTATCCAGCATGCCCCTGGGTGGGAGCTGCCCCATTCCCTCATGAGCCCTTTCATCCACCTCCAGGGATCACCAAGAGATGTGTAGAATAGATTTAGGATGTCTGATTCAATCTTGGCATGGGGGATTTTTATCAATTTTGGTATTAAATAGCAGGTGTGCATCCCAGCTGCAGACACAACGAGGAAAGCCAATAAAATAATGCAAAAATGCCCGTTGCCTTCCATATAATCTAACAGGTGAAATAGTGCACCTTGTTTGAGGCACTTACTTCATAACATGCAATCTCATGTTACTGGAAGGGAACGTGAGGGATAGGTGGATTGTTTGGAAAAGCACTTGCACTTTGCCTGTGGGACTCCAGACTGAGCCAAACCTTCAGTTGTCACTGACAAGAAGCCTGTGGTCTCCATTCAAGCATGTGGGGAGTAATTCACGTTGCTGAAAGCATTCACAAGGTGTTAGGTTATTTAATCACTAAAAGGCAGAGCTAAACCTCAGAAGGGTTTTAAATCCCTGCCTTAAATGCAGCAATTATACGAGGGTGGTGCAGAGAGCACTGCTCTGGCCAGAACCCACCCAACAGCATCTCCTGCAAGTGCAACCAGCACCAACATCAAGCCTGGCTGGAGAGTAGCTGGGGACAGAGCTGGGAAGCAGCTGCCCACAATGCTCAGGTGCCTGGAGGAGCAGAGGTCCAAACAGCACCTCTCCTTGAAGAGGAAAAGGGATGCAAAACCCTTTAGGGTGCTGCAAAGGAGTCCCAGTTTGCATGTGCACATAGTTGTTTGCAGCAGAGCTGCCATCAGTCAGTTGGACCCTTCCCACACTTTAAGATGTAAAGTGATGCATGCTTTACAGATACATTTTTTACAGTTTCAGTGAGCTTATTGACTTGCTAAGGGATCCTTATCATCCCTTCCACATCCTCCATCACTACTGTCCAAACCCTGCTAACCTCCTGGAGATGGCACTTTTGGAAACAGCACCAAGATGGGTGAGCAACAGCAAGGACCAAAGCAAACAGACCTGGTGAGGCCACAGCAGAGGACAAGGGTGACAGATTTGGCAGAGCAGAGGAGATGCAGTCTCTGGTGCGGAGAAAGGGAAGCAGAGGCTCACTGTGTCCAAACCCCACAAGAACTACCTGGCACAACTGTGACCTTCTAGGTGATGGTTTCAAAACAATAAAAGGAAGCAGTTCAAAAGAAATGGATAGGAAAACTGTGGAAATCACAGCAGAGGATAATGCGGATCTGAAAAATATATGAGCAGTTTATAAATTTCTGGATGCAAAATTCTTGCTGGGCTGTTAAATACAGTGACCCTAATTTCGGCTCAGGAAGTTCTGACCTGTAAATCATAGAATGGTTTGGATTGGAAGGGACCTTAAAGATCATCCCACAAGGCTGGAGTCTTGTGGGTATTCCAGAAACCATTGTTATAGGCTTGCTGTGTTCCTGCCTTCTCCTACAGCAAAGGCAAACCTTTGGAGAGAATTAGCACAGACTTTTATTTTTGTGGACCTAGAGTAACATCAACATTTTCCATTCAGAGTCTGCTAGAACTGGGAACTGTGTGGTCTCCCTGGACGTGCACATCTGCAATCTTCAGGAAAAGGAGGAGACCAAGAGTGGAAAGGAAATTTTACATTTCCAAAGACATCATGTGCCAGCACCTGAACAAAGGGAGGAGCAGAAGAAATGCTGATGGTGTAAATAGAACCAGACAGCTACTGAGAACCAAAGGCAGGTGAGCACCATGATATGCAGCCACATCTATAGCATATGAACAGATCCAAAACGTACAGCTGGGTTTGGGAAAACCTCTCCTTGTCTTCCTGATGTTATGGAAGAGGCAGCTCATTACAGGTTCTTTCTAGGGTGAAATCCTACTGATGATGGCTTTTGGTTGCATAAAATGTCCAGGCAGCCCTTGCTCTCTGCCATACCTCTGGGGCAGGGGATGGTGCCTCTGGTGGACACAGAGGCTGTGGACTCTCTCCTTGACCCTGCTGCTGTTGCTGAGCAAACAGGTTTAGAGCAGCTCTTTGCAAAGACAAGTCCTAGGAGGACACAAGGGATTGATGGGGCCATGCCCTACCCAAAGCTATTCATAGGATGGTTTGGGGTGGAAGGGACCTTAAAGATAAGTATTCTCATATAAAACACAGTACCAAGGCATGGGCAGAAGGCAAGTTCATCTGACAGAGTGAAAAACAGCACGGAGCTCCAAGTCAGGTCAAATTTTGGATGGACTATGCAGACCCAAAGTCTGAGCACATGTGTTCATCTGCTGAGTAAATGTGTCACAGCTGATCCAACAGAGCCAGAGCTCATTGCAGCCTCATCCCTCCTGTAGGTCTGCCAAGGTGCACATACCGATTGATGGACTTTTCCTTTCACTGCTTGTGTCTAGGGGGATGCTCTGCTGTCAAGTAAGGAGCGAGTTTTGAGGTGCTTCTTTAAGTAACCAGATGAAAAGAAGGTATTAGGTTGGACTTGATGATCTTGGAGGTCTCTTCCAACCCAGATAATTCTATGATTCTACTAAAAATCCTACTCTACCCTTCCAAATCTGAATGTAGGATCCATGAAGGGAAGGGAATATCCAGTATCTGGGTCATTTCTGATACTCTCTGTCATTATCGTGCCTGCCTAGAGAACGACACGGATGTTGCAGCCTCCTTCCTCATCAGGTTATGCAGGAATCCACCACTGATTTGAGGTTAAGTGATGGATTTTCAGAAGGATAGACTCAAGACCAGAGAAGTGTTTTATGTCTGTCTCATGGGACAGGGTGTGAGGTGATCAGATACCTCTACTGGCTCTGCCTGCTCCCTATATATGAGTGTGCCCAAGATCCTTATCTACAGAAGAGCAGTGCTATCTCCTGATACCTGTTTAGGTCCTGTGGTTTCAGATAGGGACTATGCAGAGTGGAGGACCTTCAGACCTGCTATTGTGCAATGAAACCCCAGAATAAAGAGAACAAAGCATCCCTTGATGCCAAGGTTCCCCAGTTCTTTCAAGCCTTCAGAGCTCAGCTGTGCTAACTGCCATTTTAACAGAAGGTTGCCAGAGGTGTCCAAGCTCTGCAGTCAAAACCAGAAGGGCCTCCATCTTCCTTTGCTGGCTCTGTGTTTGTCCCAGAATAGCAACGTGCAAACCTCGGTGCTTCTCTTCCAAACCATTCTGCATTTTTAGAAACTAATTTGCAAAGCCCTGGACCCTGTGGCCACGAGCAAAGCCTGGCTGAGGAGAAACACTCCTCAATTACGGCATCTCCAGGATAGCAGCCTTCCTCAAAATGATGCTGTAAGCTTTGCCCTGGGGGTAAATTTTTACCTGGGAGAGGAAAGTCCTGCCAGAAGACTACAAGCCAAGAGAGGAGGGGTTGGGATCAGGGCAACCACAGGTCTCCGGGGGGAGCTCCTGACACAAGGCAGAGTCTGGGATCCTGTTTTCCAGCACACCTTACCCCGTGCCCTCACCGGGGCTCCACAACACCCAGCGGCCCTCACGAAGAACCACAGTGAACAATTCAGTTGGATCCACAGGAGATTATTAAATCCTACTGAGGCATTCTCCTTGGTTCCTGTATCCATAAGAGCCACACAGACTTCAGTACACCAGTACTTTTTAGTTATCAAAGTCACAGCCTTCCTGCAGTTGGCACAAAGATGAAGTCGAATCACAGTGAGCTGCAGAGCATCTCCCACCCAGCTCATGCTTCTTGGAAGGCTGGACCATGGGCCACAGCTGCCAGGAGGACACCTGGGTGGTGTGGAAGTGGCTGCACACTCACCTTCAGCCCATCCCTCTTTCATTCACAGCTTTGACTCTCTAAGAGGGGGTTTAAACCGATTGGCCTTACGTCAGACCTGCCAGGGATTTCTGTGGCAGCCACCACAAACAAAGCACTCGCTCTGAAATAAGTAACATTTGCAAATAACATGTTCTATGGTCGTTTATAAAGCAGATATATTTGTCATACCTTTAAGATAAACACTGGCTATCTGAAACCAAACCAACACTCCAGGTCTTCTCTGCTGCACCAGCAAGGTGGTTTCTCATGCAGAGAAGCCAGCAAGGAACCAAATTGGCAGCACTCAGACAGGACCGGTCATCAGGCTAATTCCAGAGCACAAGATTAATTCCAGAGCGCAGGATTAAACCACACCACCACTGCAACAAATGCACAAAACAATGGCCAGCAATGCTGCAGAGAATTCCTAGAGCCCTCCACACCAGTTCTTAACTCACAGCTTCCCAAAATCAATGCCTTCTCCCCCTTGAAGGAGCAGTGAAGAAAGTTCTGATTATTATCAGCAAAACCCAGCACAAATCAAAGCAGTTGGGAAAAAACCCCACCACCAATTACCAGCTGGAAACTAGAAAAGGACCCACTTCTGGTTTCCCTGACAATTTGGTTGTATTTTCCTATTTTTAAAGAATTTATTGGATTGAGAACTCTGCTAAATTCCTCTCTGATGGCAGCAGGCCATCCAGCAGTCTGCCACCCGTGTGGGACAGAGGGATGTAAAAACCCAGGGTGGGAAATCCTCAGCCCCTGCACTCGCTTTGCATTAAACATTCAAGTTTAGATTTGGTCCACTAAGAAAACTGCTTAATGCCTCCATGAATATTTTGCTATACACATCACTTTTACTCTCAGCTGGTTTACATTCACAGTTTAGAATCTTATAAAATTTACAAAATTGAAATGCTATGATTTTTTTTAAAAAAAACAGTTGTCTCTTTCCTACAGTTTCTATGCAGAACACCCCACACAGGATCTCACCAACCCACAGCCCAGTGCCAGGGCAGAAAAAATTAAAGCAAAGGGAACTCTCCTAAAGACCACGCACGCACCAGGACAACCTCTCCCCTCGCAGCACCTACAGAAAATCAGGTCCCTCTGCCTCCACGGGGCTGAAGCTTTGATTTCAAAATACAAACGCAACACAAAAATAAGCACCAAAATAAACAGATCCATAAAGCAGCAGGAACACAGCAAAGCAGTTGGAGACTTCTGCAATGAGAATGATCTAAACCCAAGAGCCAGTTGCGCACACGCTGCTTAGCTTTGGAACATCCTCACGGCCTTCAGCCTCCAGGACAACCCAGGATGCAGTGACAAACAGGGAAGCAAATCTGGGAGAAGCCTCTTTCATTAAATTTCTCTCTCTTACAAAAAGCACAGTGATTTTTTTTTCCCCCCAAGGCATCCTCCTGCAGCGCCTGCCCCACAGCCCTGAGAGCCCTGCTTGGGCAGCAGCGGGGTTATCGTGGCAGGGCAGATCCGCAGAGATGTGTGTAATTGCCCTGTCAGGCAGCTGAAAGGCTGCTCGTCCTTAGCTGATGCCACTTCAAAATGAAATTCTTTCTTTGGCACGGCTATGTCTGATATGCAGGCATCAAAGGGGAGGCAGCAGGTCGCCGATGCCCCGGGCCACACATTTCCCCTTCTAAAGGCAGGAATGAGAGTGTCAGCTTGGGGCCAGGAGGCCCCAGAGACACTGTAGGAATAACCCCGACCCCAAAACTCATGCCAGGCTCCCCAGCAGTGGGGTGAACCCTGCAAGCACTCACACAGAACCCTGCGACGCCAGGGATGCTCGGACGCTGCCCGATGGGGTACCAGGAAGCTGCAGGGACCCCACAGCACCCAGCTGGGAAGACACAGAGTGAGAAGAGGGGATGCTGTGACCCCTTCCCACACACCAGCACCCAGTGGGACGGCGGGGTGGAAAAGCCTCACTGGAGCAGAGGAGATTGAAGGCTGTTCTTTTTCTTGTTGTTTCTGAGAGAAACGCAGGGCCCTGCTCGTCTCCCCCCACAGCTCCCATCTCCTCTCTCCACCTGCACTCCTCAGGGAGCCAAGGCTTTTGGCAAGCTCTCCACACCGGTTTTTATTGGTTTCAACTAAGCTGCCCCTTTCAGGGGGGGTTGGAAAGCTTCAATCATTAAAGAAAAAGAAAAAGGGGTAAAAAAAAAAAAAAGCCTCATGCACTCTCACACTGCTCCCTTCCCACTGCCTCGATCGCCGAGAATGCCGGCCCCACGCATGCACCCCACGGCACAGCTCCTTATTTTCCAAATCAAACACCTCATCTGATGCATTTGAGGCAGGGGTTTCAGGCCCAAGATACCTCCAACCATACCTCCTTGGCTCCGATCACATTCCTGCTCGGAAGCAATTTGGAAAGGACACAGCACAGGTAGCTATTAACTAACACATATTTAACTGCTCCAGATATCTTCTCTTTTTTTTTTTTTTTGGCATTGTAATGGGGCGATTTGATCTTCAAAGGACCCGTGCAAACCTTTGAAGCTTCCCAAAGAAGCCAATCTCCAGTGGGGAGGGGAGGAGGTGGTGGTGGGGGAAATGTTAATAGTTCTAAAACCTGGGGAATCCTGAAGATGAAGGACGGGTATAAAAACCCGGTGGGTTTAGCATAAAGCCCTCAGGTAAATCTTCACCTTCTTTTCAAATGCATTTTTTGATGGGTTGCTTTGCAAAGGGCTTGGGCCAGGTTAGCAAGGTCGGCTCTATTCCCAGCAGCCGGGAGAAGCAGGTCTTAATCTCCAGGGACCCTCATCTCCCACGTGGCGCAGTGCCAGCACAGGGGGATCCGCGGTACCTCGGCGAGAAATAGAAACACTAAAATTTGCAAAGCCTTTTTGGGGGGAGGGGGGGAGAGGGGAGGGAAGCAGAGGTGGAGGAGAAGATAAGGAGAGAAGATAAATTCCCTGCTGCCCTCCCAAGCCAGCACAGCCTCAGCAGCACCCTGAGAGGCGAGACACAAAATGCGTTTACCTTTAAAATAATGACTCATTTTATTTTTTCTTTTAATATGTAGTTATAAATATATTTTGTCAAAATATATGATCATTATTGTCAAAAAAAAACATTTGCACATAAAGTCATAAATAAGGTCAAGGTGAATGTTTAGTTTAGAGAAGAGTCCAGCTATAGCAAGCAGTTCTGGGGTGGGACGGGAGGGAGAGAGAAGGGGAGGAGAGGGCGGCGGGGAAGGGGGTCAGCGGCACCCGCACCCCTCCACCACCATCTCCTGGTAGTTTTTCAGGACCACCTTGTCATACTCATCCAGGTAGAGCATGGAGATGGCGCTCAGCTCCGTGGGCACGCAGCAGGCCTTGGGAATGCTGGAGTTCACAGAGTTCACCAGCGTCTGCACGATGGCGTGGTTC
The DNA here is from genome assembly GCA_033558185.1 of Dromococcyx pavoninus. Classification (NCBI taxonomy): domain Eukaryota; kingdom Metazoa; phylum Chordata; class Aves; order Cuculiformes; family Neomorphidae; genus Dromococcyx; species Dromococcyx pavoninus. Next base: position 360,888 of record JAUMJL010000933.1, read on the forward strand.
GTGGAGTTGAGGTGGTCGGCCAGAGGGAAGGGGCAGTCCCCGTGGCAGTAAAACGCCTGGTACCCCGGCGGTGCCACGATCCAGTCGTTCCAGCCCACGTCGCTGAAATCCACATAGAGGGCATGGCGGCGGCAGTTTTTTTTGTTCTTGCGGGAACGCTGGTGCTTGGGGCTCCGCCGGGCTCTGCGGGTCAGCGTGTGGCCTCGCCCGTCGTGCCCAAAAGTGACCAGGAGCGGCCTGAGCTGTGCCCAGTCCCCGCGCCCTTGAGGTAAAGATCGGCTAATCCTGACGTGTTTGCCCTGATGAGTCTGTGCGTGGTGGAGGTGGGTCACCTCGATCACCAGCCCGTGGTTCGGTTGCTTGTCCTTGGTCCACCGGATCACGGCCGGGCTCACATCAAAGGTCTCCCAGCGCGTCACGTTGTGGTGCACCAGACGTGTGTCCAACAGGCGTGTAATGGCCTGGGTGCGCTCCGACAGCGGCTTCATCACTTCGTAAATGTTTATCCGGTGGAAGCCCCTCTCCCACGCCGCGCTCGGCTCCTCCACCTGCTCCCGGTACAGCCGCAGCTCCGCCGATGAGATCACCTCGTTTTCTGGCACGCTGCTGAGGTTGAAGACAAAGCGGATCCGGGGAGCCTCGCTGGGACCTGGGATGCTCTCCAGGTGCTCTGGAGGGGAGCAGGGCAGGGAGGGGAAGCGGTAAGAAAAAGCAAACAAGAGCACGTCAGCCTCGGAGCACTCAGCCTCAGCACAAACCCACGCTTCACCTGCCTCTCTGTTCCCCAACTCATTCCAGACCCAGAGTAGCTCCTGTCCCGGCGCTGCTTGCTCACCCTCCGCTCGCACCACATCACCCCTTCCCGTCTTCCTTCCCCTTTCAGGGAGGCTTGTCCCGTTTCGCTTCCCCCTCTCTTTCCAGTCTCTCCAAAAATCATCTCCCCGGCGAGGCGCGGCGCCACGGAGCACAGAGGTGCCTTGTTACGGGGCGCAGGGGGCAGGGGGAGAAAGAGAAGCAAATTCCAACGCCGTAATGATGCGGCTGGATTAATAATTCAGATTTACTTTGGAAAAGAAACATCCGCTAGGAAACATTTGGATCAGATTACAAGGGCCTATTGAATAAACCTTATAAACACACAGCTGTAAGTATTAAATTCGAGTAGGGGTTTTTTTGGCTTTTTTTTTTTTTTGCTTAAGAGCAAAACCAGGCAGCAATCACTTTGATAGTTCAAAAGAAACACACCGGGGGCGAGATCCCGCCCTCACTTTACTCCCGCATCCGATCCAGAGCTATTAAATCCACGCAAGCCCAGGGAGTGACCCCGAGGCAGAGGCACCAAAGGAAAACTCGCTGTTGTCAACAGAAGAAAAAGCCCCCTCAAAATATGGTCAAGCTTGGGTTAAGCACAAGGATGCTGGAAAAAATACAGAGGAGCACGCCTATCACCCACACACAGCAGACTTGGGGGGTGGTTTTCCTCTCATAAATTTAGGAATGGGCACATTCTGCTTTTAAACACTTTTATGAGCTTCCAAACGCATTTGTGAGCTTCCAAACATAAGGAAATCCCGATTGCTACCAGGGCTGGGAATTTACCTCCTCCCATCACTGACCTTCATGGTGGAAACTCCTCACGGTGTTTGCCCGGCTGGTCGATCGCTCTGGGTACTGCAGGCTAATTTCCTGGAGGCTTTCCTCCTCTTCTCCAGACTGGAGTCGGTAGAGATCCAGCATGTAACTAGGAATGACGGCGGACTTGCTGGGCTGAGGTCGCCTTCGCAGCCCAAACATCTGCAGCAGAGTCGTTTCGAAACCCCGCAAGAGTTCATGGCTTTGGGCAGAGCGGCGTCCGGATCCGGATTGTCCCTGAAGCTCTGCGACTTTCTTCCTGCCGGTCTCCGGAATCAGGCTAGCATGGTTAGTACCTCCTAGCAGGACTTGGCATAGTAGGATGACCATCAGCATTCGGTTACCAGGAACCATGGTGTCTCTGGGGTGTAAAAAACGCAACAACAAACAACAAGGAAAGTCAGGATGAGAAGCAAATCCCCCCTCCTTCTCCTTCTCTTATGAATAAACTTAAAAATAATGATAATAATTAATGGGGAAAGGACATTCATGAGGTCCTGAGCGGTGGCTGGGAGAGCCGCTCGCCCTAGGATGCGCCCCAAGGGCACCGGGGGGGTCTGGTGCACCCTGGAGTGGTGATGGGGAAGGGGCGCTCGGCTCATTGGGCTGGGGGGGGTCACGGGTTTGAATATCTCATGGAGTGGGTTTGGGTCCTGGTCCCTGTCGTGGGTGGGTTCGGGTCCCAATTCTGCCATGGGATCAAGTTCTGCCCCGAGAGGGTTCAGGTCCCGCCACGGGTGGGTTCTGGTCCGGGTCCCTGTCCCAAAGCAGTTTGGGGTCCAAGTGCTGCCCTGGGTTCAGGTCTCAGTCCCAGTTCTTGTCCCGAGTGGGTTCAGGTTCTGGTTCTGCCGCGGGTTTGGGTCTCGGTCTCGGTTACTGCCCCGAGTGGGTTCAGGTCCCGGTTCAGCCATGGGTTCAGGTCTTGCCACGGGTGGATTCAGGTCTCTGTCCCAGAGCGGGTCTCGGTCCCTGTCCTAAAGCAGGTGGGTTCAAGTCCTGGTCCCACCGTAGATTCGAATCCCACTGCGGGTGGGTTTGGGTCCCAGTCTCGCCGTGGGTTTGAATCCTGCCCCAAGTGGGTTCAAGTCCCCGTGCAAGCACGGGTTCAATTCTTGCCCTGAGGGGGGTCGGGTCCCGCTTCGTCGCGGGCTGCAGTCCCGAGTGGGTTCCAGTCCTGGTCCCAAAGCGGGTCCGGGTCCCGAGTGGGTTCAGGTCCCTGTCCCACCACAGGTTCGAGTCCTGCTGCGGCTGGGTTTTCATTCCGGTCCCACTGAGGGTTCGAGTCCCGTCCTGAGTGGGTTCGGGTCCCCTGTCCCACTGATGGTTCGGATCCCAGTCCCGGTCCCGAGTGGGCTCGAGTCCCGGTCCTGAGGCGGGTTCCGAGTGGGTTCGGGTCCCCGTTCCCCCGCAGGTTCGAGTCCCGCTCCGAGTGGGTTCGGGTCCCCTGTCCCACTGATGGTTCAGATCCCTGTCCCGGTCCCGAGTGGGCTCGAGTCCCGGTCCTAAGGCGGGTTCCGAGTGGGTTCGGGTCCCGGTGCCACCGCAAAGGCACAAGACCATAAAACTAAAACTTTTTTTTAATCCCCCTCCCTCGCCCCCCCAAAGCGCGGTTTGCGAGCGGGGCGGAGGAAGAAGAGGCTGTACTCACTGACAGCAAGCAAGGCATATCAGCACAGTCCATGATTCTGGAGCGCCAGCGCGGTCCCGGCGCGCCGAGAGCCCCGGGCAGCGGCTGCCGAGCGCGTCCCGGCGCTGTGCGGCCCCCCCCGCCGCCCGCTCCGCTTTTCTGCCGGCCCCGCGGTCACGTGGAGCCGCAACCCCCCCACCCCCCCGGCCCGGCACGGCCCGGCCCGGCACAACGCCCCCGGCCCGCCCCCAGCCCCCGCCCGGCCCCGGGGGGCGGCACGGCCCGCCCCGGAGCCCGGCAGAACGGGGGGAAGAATCGGGGGGGGGGGGGACACGGACGGGACGAGGGGAGGGGGACCCCCAAAGCCGTTCAGAGAATCCCCGGGAGATGGACAGGATGCGGGGTCCCCTCTTGCTTTGCTCTCTCCCCATCGAGCACCCCAGGACTGATTCCCCCCCAAACACCCCGGGACTGAGACCCCGTCCCGCTCCGCTCACAGCATCCCTGAAGGCTGGGCAGGATGCGGGGTCCCCAAAAGCACCCCGGGACTGGGACATATCCCACCATCACCACCGCTCCGCTCAGAGCATTCCCGGGGGATGAGCAGGATACTAGGTCCCTTCCTGGCGAGCACCCCGGGACTGGGTACCCCCTGCTCTCCCCAGGTGAATCCCCGGGGGGTGGGCACGACTTGGGGTCCCTTCCTGCCCTGCTCTCTCCCGATCAAGCACCCCGGGACAGAGACCCCCCCAAACTCTGCTCAGAGCATCCCCGGGGAATGAGCAGGATACGGGGTCCCTTCCTGCCCTGCTCTCTCTGCACCTAGCACCCTGGGACTGGGTCCCCCGCTAACACCCCGGGACTGGGTCCCTAGCTGCTCGCTCAGAGCACCCCCAGGCGATGGCCAGGATGCGGGGTGCCCATGCTCTCCCCGCTGAACACTCCGGGACTGGGACTCCCCCACTCCGCTCAGAGCATCCCCGGGTACGGACAGGATGCAGGGCCCCCACGTGCCGAGTACCCCGGGACCGGGGGTGCATCGCCGGGGGACGAGGAGGATCCAGCGTTCCCCCGTGCCCTGCTTTCTCCCCGCCGAGTACCCCGAGACTGGGACACGCCCCCGCCCCTACTCAGGTGCATCCCTGGGGGACGGGCTCAATACGGGATCCCCTCCTGCTCTGCTCTTTCCGCACTGAATACCCCAGGAATGAGTCCCCCGTGCTCCACTCAGGTGTATCCCCAGGGACCGACAGGATGTGGGGTCCCCTCCTGCCAACCACCCCGGGACCGGGGCTGCATCCCCAGCGGATGAATAGGATGTGGTTTCCCCGTCTGCCCTACTCTCTCTGTCAAGAACCTCGGGACTGGGTGTCCCCTCCCGCGCCCCTCACCCCCGACCCTGCATTCTCCCCAGGTGCATTCCCAGGGGATGGTCAGAATGCGGGATCCCCACGCTCTCCCTGCTGAGCACCCCGGGACTGGGTCCCCCCCTCTCTGCTCAGCTGCATCCCCAGGGGATGAGCAGGATGTGGGGTGTCCTCCTGCTCTGTTCTCACCCCGCTAAGCACCCCGGGCACTGCCAAGCTGGTGGACCCACCAAGGGTCCGGTTTGGGAAGGAGAATTTGGGAAGGGAAGCGCCTCTCCCTTGTACAAGCAGGGAAGGAGTGCTTGGGAATGAGAAGCAGTTGCAGGGAGAAGGGGGTGATGGTGAGACCTGGTTCCTCCCATGCCCATGCCACCTGCACAAGGCTGCACTCCTGGAAACCCCTACATGGTCCTGTTTGCCAGTCCCGTGAGTTATCCCTGCTCCCTGCCCTCGATTCCCACCCATCCTCTGGATTTTCTCCTCCCGATTCCCTGGCTGCCAGAACAACACTTGCTTTCCACTCCCTGTCAGGCCAGGTTCCCGCAACCCCATCTGGATGCAAAGCAGGCACCTTCCCAAGCCAGCACAGGCTGGGTATGGCCACAACCAGCTGCTCCAGAGGGGTACAAATGCAGAACTCCTGGAGGAAGGATGCTCTGTGCCCCACAGTTCAACTCCAGCACTGTCCTGGGCCAGCTTTGGGGTTGACAGCAAGAGCCAGGCTTCCCAGGGCTTGAGACTGTTCCCAAGTGGGCTTTGAGGGACAGAACGGTCTGTCACTAGCACACATCAACTGGGCATATTGGGGGTGATGTGCAAACGAGGGGTGGAGAAAGCAGCTCCTGGGAAAGACCCCCTAAGGAAGAGTGATGGGTGTCACATACTTTGGAGAGACAGAGTAGATGGAGTAACCCCATAATAAATAAAGCAAACTCCACCAGGGCGTTAAATATTGTCCCTTTGCTCTGCTGGAGTATCCCTTTGTGTTGGGCAAACTGTCATCCAGGGAGGGAAAAGCCCGTTAATTTATGAGTCCAAAAGATGTGGTCATGGAGTGGCCATGGGAACTCCTTGAAGTTCATCAATTAACCACAACCAAAAGCCAACTCAGAAACGATGACTGCGAAAGAGCGCGTTCCCACAAACCACCAGCCCGCTGTGCCGAAGCGTAGAGCGAGCCCGCGGCGGCACGCGTTGGCTCTCTTACAGCACTGCCCCAAAACTCACACAGGATCCAATACGACTCCTTTTAATAATTCACTTTTTTTTTTTAAAGCTCAGACCTGCCCCGTGCATTAGAAAAGCCCAGGGATGTCACTGAAAGGACACGCACAGATAAAAGGCAGTGCTGACACTGTAATATCTCTGAGTTATTCCTATACCACTCTGAGTTTAAAAGAAACATCTGTTAGCAAGGTATTTGGGCTATGAATCCATCAAAATTTGTGAAATATTGCTATCGCCTTTTCAAATGCATCACACTGTGTGTTATTCTTCACAAGGAAAAACAATTTTTGGAGTAGCTGCTGTGCAACTTTTTAAAGTTAAATAACATTTTCATTGAAAATACTCCAGTCTATAAACAAAGTTTGTGCGAGGGCCTGTATAGCCCTGCTCTTAAAACAGACCTCGGGGTTTGGAAAAGCAACTCGCTCCCTCTTTGTGGGAGCAGCAGCGATAACGTTGCTCTCTTTGTCTGAAGACCTCGCTCGGATTTTGTTAGGATCAGAGAGCAGCCGTGTTTGAAATGTTTGTCACTGAGGAATTCAGTCCCACGGCATCCACTGCCCGCTCTCGTAAGCCCTCCCGTGAAACCGAGATCCAGAAAAATTCCTTATGCAACGCTGGTTAACCCTGGCTCTGCAAGGAGGTGGCCAGCTGGGGACAGAAAGCTGGTGGAGAGCCTTGTGGTTTAGGCTCTTGGAGGAAGCAATAGCGTATTTGAGTAGCTCCTTGGTTACTAAGAAGTGTTAGTCATGGGGAAAGCTGTAGTATTTATTCCCTAAAATGTAAATACATAACCCAAACCACAAAGGAATAACCGTGGATGGAAATAGTGCAGCATTTACTGAGGGAGATGAAATGCATTTCTACAGAAGCTGCATTTCCTTAGCTCCGTAGAGAGTAATTCACCTTGAACGTAGCTTCTGCTCAAGTCTGTGGAGTTACACATGGGCTGAATCTGGTCCAGGCACGCTAAACAGCCGAGTGTGTTATATACTCCAACCAAAAAAGCCAATGCCAAAATGGAGCTAAAAATACAAATGTGGAAGGTTTGAAAAGCAAACACTGCTTAATTCAGCAGTAGATACAACATTGTGTGCGTTTTAAAGACTCAGCACATCAAAAATCACTGAAGCATAGAACGGTTTGGGTTGGAAGGAACCTTAAAGCCCACCCAGTTCCAACCTCCCTGCCACAGGCAGGGACACCTCCCGCTGGGTCTGTTGCCTAAAGCCCCACACAACCTGGCCTTGAACACCTCCAGGGATGGGGCATCTAAAACTTCCCCGGGCAACCTGTGCCAGGGCCTCATCACCCTCATCATGAAGAATTTCTTCATAATGTCTCATCTAAATCTTCCCTCTTCCAATTTAAAGCCATTCCCCCCTGTGCTGTCACTCCAGGCCCTTGTAAAAAGCCCCTCCCCAGCTTTCCAGGAGCCCCTTTCAGTACTGGGAGGCTGCTCTAAGGTCTCTTCTCCAGGATGAACACCCCTGACTCTCTCAGCCTGTCCTCACAGCAGAGATGCTCCAGCTATTTTCATAGCCTTCCTCTGGACTCACCTCAACAGTTCCACATCTTTCTTCTGTCTATGCTCAAAGAAACACCTCCCCCTGCACAACATCTTGTGTGAGTTCTTGCCTCTGATCCAGTCCCAGCCGTATTCAGGATTCTGCTGCCAGGTTTTTTCCTCTCTGACTTCCATAAAAAACCTTCTGGGGATCTCTGCATCTGGACAGCAAGGCCATTGGTCTCCTCTGGAAGCTAAACACCAGGTCACTGGGAACATCACCCTATAAAGAAACAGCAGATTAATGTATGGACAGACCTTGACTGTGACAGAAGACTTTGTTGGTGGCAGCAAGAAGCCCAGGAGCTGGTAAAACTCCTGGACTCTGGGTACTCAGCTCTGATTGCAGAGGTCACTAGCCAAGGGACAATTATTTTTTCTCTTTTGTTCCAACTTGGTAATTGTGGATTTGCCCAGACGTGTTCCTAATAAAATTTGACCCACCTCCAGGTTTCATGCGCTCAGGACCTACCAGCAAGCACTGCAGGTTGATGTTCAGCACCTCTAGAATGTTCAGCCAGCTCTGTTTACTAGGCAAACTTTCCCCCTAACGGCAGCATTTCAGTAGATGCCTCTGGACTTGGCCCGAGAGAGACCTTCCCAAACCAGTTTTTGCATCCCATGTTATTTTTAGAGCAGCTGCACCTTTTTGGGCTCCAAAGTTTGCAAACAACCTGCCTTGGGAAAAAAAAAAAAAAGAACTTGTCTCACCACATTTGTGCTTGAGCAGAAACAAGCCTAAAACCATAAATAAATAAATAAAGTCATATGTCAGAGACGTTTTAATGACACGAATTAGAGGTGGAGATGCCCATAAGTGTGCTAAGATCAATTCCCTCCTACCCTTTCCTTTCAACTGCCTAAGCCTGTCAATTAAAACAAAGGGAACTGAACAAACATCTCCAAGGGATTACGTTTTCCAAAGCAGCTCTTCACTAAAGAGCAGGACTACAACCGGTGAAAACAAGGGCAGCTGCTTGAATGGCAAAAGCAACATTTTTTACAGCCACTCTGAGATTGTGGTGATATTTCCAAATGCTTCAGAGCTGGCCTGTTCTACCAGAAATTTCTACAGTCCCTTGAATAAAGAAATTCAAACGTCTCCTGAAACAGAGAGCTGGACCCAGCTTGGACTTCGTTTCTGCTTTGCATCAACATGTCTCTGTGGAGGTGTCATCTAGAACCGCTCCTGAGCTAAGAAGAGAATCAGGGTCAGGATTGCTGTTTTGTTCCAAGTAGTTTTTTTACAAATACATACAAAACCACTGTGTGGGAACATTTAAAAAAAATGCAGTTATAAAAAGGCAGTCTTTGGCAATCAGATACACAGCAGCTGAAACAGTAGGCTTGTCTCTTTTTCTATTTTTAAGTTTTTAACGATGATTTTTATTGTTTTGCAAATGCCACGAAAATGTTGACTGTCCCAAACAGGGAAAATGTTTTGTTGCTTTTACTTGATTCATTCATTTTTTCCCTTTTCAAAGATCCCCAAGTGCTGAGCAAGCCTAGAAATTTCACCCCTTGCTCTTCATACATACGTTGTCCATCTTATGCCATCAGAGTGCAAGGTCTCTGCTGCTGAGTTGTTCCTTAAGAGACTCTTGTACAGTGCATCAAAACTGGGAGGCCTTGGTCTTCAGGAGGTGCTTCTGCAATACAACTCCACGAAGCTGGAGAAGGGTTTGGAGGGAAAGCCGTATGTGGAGGAGCTGAATTCACTTGGTCTGTTTAGCCTGGAGAAGAGGAGAATGAGGCAGACCTCATTGTGGTTTATGGCTTCCTTACAAGGGAAGGAGGAGAAGTCTTTGGGGACCAGTGATAGGACTGGAGGGAATGGCAGGAAGATGTGCCAGGGGAGGGGGAGGTTGGACGTTAGGAAAAGGTTCTTCCTCCAGAGGGTGGTGGAGCACTGGAACAGCTCCCCAGGGAAGCACTCACAGCCTGACAATATTCCAGAAGCATTTGGCCAAGGCATTCAGACCCATGGTGTGAATATTGGGGTGTCCTGTGCAGGGACAGGAGCTGGACTCGATGGTCCTTCTGAGTTCCCTCCCACTCAGGACATTCTGTGATTCTATGATTCAAATTAAAGGCAGAGTCATTTTGATGGTCTGCTGCTAAAATTCTCTTGAACTGTGTTAGAGAAACCTCTTTAAACCATCTGTTGCCAAATCATCTCTTCATGGATTGGTATCCTTGATCAAAGTTACAAGAAGTACATGCACTGATCTCACGCAGGTTTGCCTTTAGCACACCTTTGCTTCTGCACTCCGTTACTCCCCACTTCACCAAAGCCTCATCCCTGAGAAGCAAGGACCTCCAGAAGATGAAGAACACATTCCTCCTGCTCTAAAATTGTAGCTGCTGCTAATAAAGACCATCGTTCTTCTAACAAAGGCCATACGGCCACATGGCTGTCTAAGATAAGCAGATCCAGTCTGGATCTGTTGAGTCACGAAGGCTTTTTGAGAACACCAGGAGCACTGGTGGTTCCCTTACAGCGTGTCTGTAGCACTGATAGGTGGCTTTGTCTACATTCAGCTGCAGCTCCAGTAGTTCAAACGCTTTGCTCTTCCTCACTATCAAGCAACGCTGCCAGAATCCACCCCCCCACACAACCACGTGGCACCTCTGGGGTGCCAACATTTGTCTTTGTCCTTTAATTGTATCTTGAGATCTGCTATCGTCAGAAGCTTTGATGATTCCAAACCCTTCTAGAAGGTGTAAATAAACATAGCAGTTCAACTGCTGCAAAAATAGCTCACACCAGCTCTACCTGATTTTCAGCAATAGCAAAGGACTGTACTGGTAGGCATTGTTACTGGGAAATGTCAGCACATCAATGAATTTTGAGTTCGTTAATGTGAACATCCTCAACTGAAAGCAGAGAGGAAGGATCCCGCCAGGGATTCCCTGTTCAGGAAATAGGGACATGCCCTGCAGCCTCGATCTCCAACAATAATAAACTGGAGGGGCTCGTTCGTGCCAGTTGCCTGGTGACAGAGTGCATGCTTACAAATAATCACCAGACCAAGGGTCCTTCTTTGAAAGCACTCACTGAACAACCTTACACAATGAATATGACCGGAGCATGAGTCTCCCATGGACAGGTGACAAGAGTTCATTTCTGAGGGAAAGCCTCCTTCTCCACACACAGAATCATAGATTCGGGGAATCATTAAAGTTGGAAAAGACCTTTAAGCTCAAACAGTCCAACCATGAGCCCAACACCACTGTAACCCCTAAACCATGTCCCAAAGTGCCACATCTACGAACTTTCTGAACCCCTCCAGGGATAGAGACTCCACCACTGCCACTGGGTTCTGCCAGTGCTTCACCACTTTTTCAGTAAAGAAATGCTTCTTAATATCCAATCTAAACCTCCCCTGGCACACCTTGAGGCCATTTCCTCTTGTCCTATCACTATCACTTGTTACTTGGGAGAAGAAACCAGCACTTGCCTTGCTACAACCTCCTTTAAGGGAGCCACAGAGGGTGATGAGGTCTCCCCTCAGCCTCCTCTTCTCCAGGTTAACCCCAGCTCCCTCAGCCATTCCCAGAACCCCTGTTCTCCAGCCCCTTCCCCAGCTCCGTTCCCTTCTCTGGATGTGCTCCAGCCCCTCAGTCTCCTTGGAGTGAGGGGCCCAAAACTGAACCCAGGATTCGAGGTGTGGCCTCACCAGTGCCGAGTGCAGGGGGACGACCCCTGCCCTGCTCCTGCTGGCCACACCTCAGGGTACAGGTTGTACGGGCTTTGCAGGTATTCCTTGTCAAGCTGCTGTCCTACTTCTCACTCACTCTTTTACAAACATGTCTACTTTTATAAATGTGTGTACACAGCACAGACACACATTTCCATCATATTTGGCTAAAACAAACTAAGAGCAGCACAATCCTAACCAAGGTGGGAACTTGGTGGCTTGTTGTAGTACAAAACAACCCATGTCAGTGCAGTGGCTTCGTCGGGACAATCCAGTTCACAACATATTTGATCCTTATGAAAGGAGTAATGCTCTGGGCAGCAGAAGGAAGAAGCTAAAAAAACCTGCAGTTCTTTCTGGCAAACCTTTCAGCAGGACCTACTTGACTACTGTGCATCAAGACTCTCTGTTTCATTATTGATAAAGCAAGCTAACAAGTGAGGTGTTAGCTGGGTTTATTTTCAAGGTAGAGACATTCTTACTTACTGTTACCTCCTCTGCTCCATTGTGGAGCAAGGAAAAATGCTTTTAAGCAGAATCAAAGCCCACCTCTTCTCCCAAACAACTAAAACACCGGAGCACCTGAGCACAGGCATAGTTTGTGTCAACAGCAGTGAAACTTGGTTTCATTTTTGGCTCTTTTCTACACAAGCAATTATTTATTTTCCCCTTCACTGCTTCCACAGGCAACTACTCAGCAGCCCAAAGAAGACCTTTAGATAGTGAGAAATTCAACAGCAACAGATCTGGTGCAGCGCTGCAAGTACTGGGATGCCCAAAGGAAGTTGGCCTAATGATGAAGGGGTTGATTCAGACTTCAGAAATTCAGCTTTGTGCTTCTGTGACACAGAATTACAGAATCGTTTAGCTTGGAAAAGACCTTTAAGATCATCAAGTCCAACCATAAACCTAACACTGCCAACACCACCACTGAACCATGGTTTGGGTTGGAAGAGACCTTAAACCCCATCCAGTTCCACCACCTCTGCCACGGGCATGGACACCTCCCACTGGATCAACACCTGGCATTCAACACCTCCAGGGATGGGGCAGCCACCACTTCCCTGGGCAACCTGGGCCAGGGCCTCCCCACCCTCATTGTGAAGAATGTCTTCCTAATGTCTAATCTAAATCTTCCCCCTCCCAGTTTAAAGCCATTTCCCCTCTTTCTGTCACTCCAGGCCCTTGTAAGATGTCCCTCCGCAGCTTTCCTGGAGCTCCTTTCAGTACTGGGAGGCTGCTCTAATGTCTCCCTGGAGCCTTCTCTTCTCCAGGCTGAAGGGATTCATTGCTGTAAGACATTTCAAAAACTGCAGAAGCAGATTCTCCTCCATAAGAAAGAAGCAAGAGTGAATATGCCTGGAAAGTAGGAATTAAACACATTGTAGTTGGAGGTAGGCTTCCAGCGTTTTCCAGAAATAGTCATCAGGGCTTTAGATTACTGGCTGGCAGCCACATGGCCCATAAACTGAAGTGAGGCCAATTTCTTGACCTGGAGGCTTCAGTGCAAAGACAGTCTGTACTCTCTGATACCTTATCCAAACGATGTGGGCAAACCAGTGTTGTACGTGTGTAACGTGCGTGTCTAATCCCACATGCAAACCAGGCTTCCTATTAAAGGCTGTTTGCAGGACGTACTTGTTTTATTTTTCAAAACACCACTCACCAAACAGCTTGCAGAGGAGTAAAACTGAGGAACTGGGCTCATAAAAAAAATGGAGAGGAGGAAAAAAATGAAATGGCCAAAAGGAAGTGAGTCTGAAGACATCCCATGTCTCACTCTCTCTTAGGTACAAAGGGACCTTGGAAGTGAGGGGTTGCTCACCCACTCTGGGGGTCCACCTGGGCAGAAAGGTTTAAGGAACCAGACCCCAGAGGATCAGCAGGAAGACAGACCAGGAGAGAAAACTGATATGGGAAAGAAGTGAAAACTAAGATGGCAAATTCAGACTGGGCGAAGGGCCAAGGCAGGGCCAAGTGCAATTCTAGAAAACGGGCCTGAAGCCAAAGGCACCAAGGTGTCACGACAGGCTAGTGATGGTCTGCAAAGACAACCCAGAATGACACCACTGGCAGGTGGTCAGCATCACCCAGCCATGAAGAGAAACAGGCTTGAAACTAGATTTTTGAACAGAAGGCTCAGGATGAAGGGTTTGAACCAGTAGTCTTTGTTGTGCAGGATCTGGGGTTGGTGTGATGATGTTTTCTCTCCTGGGGTGCTCTGGGGTTACACATTTGAGGCACAGAAAGCAGAATGAAGATGCAGCAATTTCCCTGAGGACCTCTATGTTCCCCTGGTAGCACCTGCATTCCTGCTTGTTCCACCTCTGTCCGTGCCTTTTCCCACCCTCTGTACACGTAACTGAGAAGGCAACAAGACTCAGAACCAGGGCTGACACAACACCCCAATTTTAAGAAATACTGCACAGAGCAAATGTCCTTTATAAAAGTGGCATCAGCTTATAAACTTTCCTCACAGAGACCCACACTGAGCTAACTCCACGGCTGCCAAAATCACAGTCATCTGTTGTGCCTTGAGAGGCCCTCAGAAAGTCACTCCACCTTCCATCATTCTTTCCCCACACAGCAATCAAGTGCAGAGGCACAATGGGGTGGAAATCCTGCTGCTTGTCCACTTCAGACCAGGCTGAGCACGGGAATTACAAAGAAGAGGCTGGACTTGGGGCTTGAGGGCCTGCAAGATGTAATGAAGTGGACTAAGACAGGTGTTTGAAGAGTGGAGGATAAAATGAGAAGCTCAAAGAGGACTTGGAGTCGTAGAATCATAGAATCACTTTGTTGGAAAAGACGTTTGAGATCGAGTCCCACCGTCCCTGTCCACTGATGAACCAGATCCCTGAGCACCTCATCCACCCATCTTTTAAACACCCCCAGGGATGGGAGTTGACTTGAGTCGGGGTGGTGTAGATAGACCCCAGATCTAAAGCACAAAATAGCAGCCATCCGAGGTGAGCCTGACAGAATCTTTCTCTCAATTTGATTCCATCAGGACAGTTTGGATTTGCAAAGCTGTCCTGTGGTCCTTTTCTGTTCTCTTGGGACCCCTGCCAGCCACCAGCACAGTCATCATCACTTTACCAGAAGCCCTCCATCTGGTAAGCTAACAAGAGCCCAAGATGAGACCACCACAGAGGAGACACCTTGAAATGGATGGCAAAATTGGATCATTTCCATGATGTTTTCTGTTAGTGAAGGATAGAAACACAGAATGAGCTGGGTTGAAAGGGACCTCAAAGCCCATCCAGTTCCACCCCCCCTGCCATGGGCAGGGACACCTCCCACTGGATCAGGGGGCTCAAAGCCCCATCCAACCTGGCCTTGAACACCTCCAGGGATGGGGCAGCCACAGCTTCTCTGGGCAACCTGTGCCAGGGCCTCCTCACCCTCACAGGAAAACATTTCTTCCTAAGATCTCATCTCAATCTCCCCTCTTGCAGCTGAAAACCATTCCCTCTCATCCTATTCCTGCACTCCCTGATCAAGAGCCCCTCCCCAGCTTTCCTGGAGCCCCTTTCAGTCCCGGGAGGCTGCTCTAAGGCCTCCCTGGAGCCTTCTCTTCTCCAGGCTGAACAACCCCAACTCTCTCAGCCTGTCCTCATAGCAGAGGGGCTCCAGCCCTCAGATCATCTTCCTGATCCTTGATGCAGCTGCCTGACTGTATCTACAGGGTTAAGAATGGCTCTGGCCTGGGGGCTAAGCAATAGTCACCAGAAAATTGGAGACCTAACTAGTCTGCCTGTGTTAGCAAGAGGTGCACAGCTCTGCTGTCTCAGAGGTCACTCCTTATTCACTCTCAACCCTTTTTATGACACAGGAAATTTATCTCACCTAGCATCATCCATTCCTTTTTCACACAGGATCACTCTTGCCCTGCTGGGCAAAAACTCCTTTCACCCAAACCAGCAAAATTCAAAATCTAGTCTGGAAAAAAAAACAAAACAAAACCAAAACCTAAGCCAGCAGATGAAAAGCATCTTAAATATAAAAAATAAACAAAGGCTGGGCTCTGTTCTGTAGTTTGAGGGATGTAAATGCAGCTTTCATCCACTTCAGACTCTTCCCAGCAACAGTGCTCCCCAAGCCCTTCGTGCCCACGGGGCCAGCAGCTCCCTGTCTCCCGTGGCAGAGGGCACACGCAGCGATCTGGCTCGCGTTACTGAGCAGGATCAGATGATGGGTGAGGATCCGTGATGCTGAGCAGCAGGCACAGCTGGGCAGCAGCTCACAGGTCAAAGTCTTTTCCTTCTGTCTGAAAATCCTCCCCATCTTTGTTTTCCAAAGTAAGTAGAGGCCCTTCATTCTCCAAAGACTTTTACTGCTACCAAGGTTTATGAACTTAGACACCTCTGCACGGGGACGGTTTCAGCACAAGGGCATTGGCACACAATGTTTCAGCTCACATCATTTTTATATAATCAATTGTTTTGTAAAACTGTTCATTTTGCTGCCCTGTAAGAGAATAAATTGTGCCAAAAAACTCTGCCCCACATCCCTGGGTCTTAGAAACCGTAGATTTGTTACCCTTCACTCTCTTTGTATGTACTCTGTGTAGTTTTATGCTGCTCAGACACCTAATGACATAAGTGGTCCCAGGAAAGGGGAATTGGCTTCCTCTGCAAAAAACCCCTGGTGTTTATTTGCAATTTAGCTTTCCTGACTTGTTTAAAGTGTTATCAGAATGCATCCACCTACTTTCTTTCCTTCATTTTCACTTGATATCCAAGACTTGCTTGAACTGTGAATGTCTAAAGCCTCAGGCATGATCCTGGGTGTTCTCAAGACTTAAATGCCACTGCTTAAAGAGTTAAAGATCTAGATGGCTGCACTAAGAGGATGATAAACTAATCACTCAGTCACTGCTGGTGAGCCTGGTGTCATTTACTGAAACATGGAATGCATTTAACAATGTAAAAGAAACTCCATGCAGTGCAAAAGCCAAAGATGATGGTTAGATTGTCAGGGTTTACTTTGGAGAAAGTCCTCAGTCTAATTACCTATGTTTAAGCAACAGAAGTATTTTTCCACTCATTGAAAAAGTTAACATTATCCTTCCAAGCCAATGGGATTTTTTATGTGATTAAGGGCTGCAGGTTCTGTTCAGAGGACTACAAAAACTTAGGACTGGATAGAAGAAATAACAAGTAAGAAATGTTTCCTGTCAACATAATTGTAAGAAAAGTAGAAATAATAATTACAGTACTAGTGCTGCACATTTACCTATTGATTTGTATATTCCAGTGCTGTGAAATGCTTTGAAAGAAAAGGACAGTTCTCAGCACTCAACAGAAACACTCTTTTTATTTAAAATCCAGGCTCTGTCACAGTGTTAAAAGGAGGAAACGGTTCAAATAATTTTCCCTGCAACTTTTGAGCTGTGAATTTAAAGAAAAAACACAGCCAAGATTTTGATTTTGTATTTAGAATCTGGTGAATATTAGCATTTTTTTTCCTCTAGCCTTAAAATGGGGTCTCAGTTAAAGATCAAGATATTAGATGTAAATAAACCATCAAAAGAAATCTGTGGGGCTCAACCAGTGAGACAATAACTCTTTATCATCTTTTACTCTATTAAACCTAGAATGGCACAACTCCATTGTGCCGAGCAGTTGGTATGGGACCCTTTCCCAGGATACCCAATCCGAGAACTACTGTCAGTGGAGACCACCAGAAGTTTTTCATTGATGGGAAAGTAAGGCCCAGAATGACAGAGGATATTTCCTCCAGAGCAAAATGAAGGTGTGACCATAGTTCATCTTTGCAGATCAGTGTCACTTTGACCTAGCAAAAATAGGCAATAATAGGCAATGGGTTTAGCACGTACTAAAAGCTTAACAATCCTCTGGAGGCTCGGGATGGGCACTCTGATGTGGCCACAGCACATCCTTGCAGGCCAGTGTCAATTTGACCTAGCAAACACAATAATAGAAGAGGAAGTAATATCAGCTGAGCAAGTGCTAACAGCTTCCCAGTTCTCCAGGGGCTCTAGGTGGGCACTCTGCTTGCCAGCTTGGACAAAGCTTGACCCATCCATGGCTCTGGGACTGTGACCCAAATGACTTTTGAGGTTGAGGCAGTAACACAAACGTTCTAATGACCCCTATTCTAATGACACTTACCTTCATGACAAGCCTGACAAGAAGGTGCATGGTCATTTCCCTGCTGGGTGATGGCTGATGGCTCAGGAGGTTCTGCTGGCATTGCTGGGGTAGCTTCTGCAGAAGAAGCCTGAACCGTAGGATCAAAATCCATCTGTGTGGGTGGAAAATCAGCTGATCAAATGGAGAAATCTTCAGCACCATCTTCTCCTGAAATGAACATCAAAAATAGATCAAATTGATCTTAAACTGCTATGTGCCTGCACACCTGAAAAGGGAATTTGAATTAGAAACCTGGGTGTTGCTGTATACAGCGCGGAGGTCCAAAGGCAGGAAAGATGAATGCTATTCAAAGGAAACTGATGTTCCTGTTGTGTAAACCTTTCTCCCTACAGAGGCAACATTTATCCTAGGGACTGTGTCACGCTTGCCCCACTGCACTTTGTGAAAGACTGAGAACAAACACTTTAAGATCAGTGGGACCAAGAAATGGTTCTACCAACAAGAACTGAGAAATTTTGGAAATACAGTCACAACTCCACAGGCTGTGATTGCTACTGCAGAGCAAACTATTTCTACCTCATCTATATGTGCATGTATTTTAAGAGTTGAAAACCTGTCACTCTTGTATTTCCCAGCAGCTAATAAAAATCCTTGTTAGCAACATCTGGATACAAGATAAGGGAACCTTGTAAAGAAACATGAGGTATTCAACAAGTTTCTGCAGTGGGTTCATCATCAGTTCTCCAAGGACTTTTCTCCAAAGTCCACTGAGGTGTTGGGGTGTTTTTCCATTGACTTCACTGGGCTCTGAACCAAGACCTAAAGCCTCCCTGCTGTGTTTTGGACATTTATTTGTGTTTGATCTGTAATAAGATCTTTCATTTCTCTTATTTCTGTAAAAACAAATAAAGCCACAGCACAAGAAAGCACCTAAACACATGCTTATCTTTAAGTATATCCCTAAACTCATTCACTTACAGTCCTTAAATTCTGTGGACTCCTGGGAGAGAAAAGCACATGCTTGAAATGAAACACGTGCTCAGGGTCTTTGCTAATTAATGGAGGCCTTGTGTCTTACAGGGCCCTAAACACATCTTAGAGCATATGGGCTTTTAGGGTCCATATGGGAGAAATTACATGGAGACCATCACAGAAGTGCAACTTTTAGAATTGTATCTCATGTTGGAAGCCTGTCTTTAATGGCTGTAAGACTGATTCTGTTATAATACCATTTACAACTAGTTAAGGGAAATAAGACTTTCTTAGGTATTTGTAAAAATAAGAATATCTAAACCAAAAGCCTCTTCATGAGGACCAAACTCATCAAAGTAAAACTGCTTTTTGGAATGTGTGTGTTTACTGGCATCTCAAAAGAAAATGCATTTCATTTCAGCCAAAATATTGTCCCTGGCCTCCTTCTCTTTGCTTAAAGGAAACACTCATGCATCCTCTAGAGTCTGGCTCTTGGAAGATAAGCGAGTCTTCACCATTGAGTCAGAGAGCAAAAGGAAGACCATTCCCAGTAACCTGCACAGAGAAAAGAACATTTTTCTTCACCACTCCTTGTTTATTTTGGACCTGTGCTAAAGAGCTTTAGAACTCTCAGCTATCCCGACTGCAGGCACGGCCTGAAATTTACCGTGTGTGACAGGTCAAATCATTGCTGTCTCTGATTAGAGAACATTTGGGAAGTTTCTTTCTAAAACCATCCTTTCAGTAGAGTTTTGCCTGTGTGAAAACCACTTGCACTTTCTCTGATCAGTTCACATCACACAGGTACCACACATCTGCTCAAGAGAAAGTTGAAAGAGGGGAGATTGAGATGAGCTCTTGGGAAGAAATGTTTTCCTGTGAGGGTGGGGAGGCCCTGGCCCAGGTTGCCCAGAGAAGCTGTGGCTGCCCCATCCCTGGAGGTGTTCAAGGCCAGGTTGGATGGGGCTTGGAGCCCCCTGATCCAGTGGGAGGTGTCTCTGCCCGTGGCAGGAGGTTGGAACTGGATGGGTTTTGAGGTCTCTTCCAGACCAAATCATGTTATGATTCTGTGATTCTATGAAACCTTTCACCATTTCAGAACATCCCGTCCAAGGACTGAAACTTGTCCTTCTGTGGCTTCTACACTCCATCTTTTTTCTTTTAACAACATATCTTCCTGAACCCCTTTTTCAAGGTGCACCGTTGCACTCTGCTTCAAGATGCTCTTGGCCATTCATCTGTCTCTAAAATTTTATGCTGTCCCACATTTATAGGTTCGTGGTTCTGCAGGCTGAACAATGAGGCCACCTTCCCATATCCATTAATGAGGAATCTGGATCAGATGTCAGCACACAACATTTCTCTCAAGTTAGCCAAAGCACACAGTCTGGTGCTCCTGCTGGCTTTACTGTTTATACAGGCTGGGGAAAGACAGGTGATATCTGAACCCAGCATAAAGCCTTCAGAAGAATATTTTTTAAAAGAAAAGTGATTGTTTGAATGATTTACATCATGTGGCTGCAGTGTCTTTGATCTGAAACCAGATTTACCACAGCTTCACACTTACCTTTGAGTAATAGGGACGGTGCAAGTCAATGCATCACTGATCTGAACCACAAAGAACAAAAGGATGCTGCAGACTTTGCCTCTCTAGAAGCATTGGCAGCACAGCCCTCCATAATCCACAATTTAGAAAACCACCTAGAATAGCTCCAACCCAGCCCATGCTGTTTTGAAAATGGAAGGAGGATAAGCACAGGAAACTTCTCTTGGATCCTTCTGCAGTCCCCAGTTTTAAAGTTGACAGTGATAATCTACTTGACATCTTGAGTCTTCGCAATCTTGATTCTTCACCTCTACAGAAGAGGTGAAGCTTTTGTAAGAAGCATTAGAACCACCTTCTCTGAATCCCAGAGCAGTAGATCCGAAGGAAAAGGGCCCAGAATGCCCATCTAATGATAATGCCTTTTCAGCCATTGCCTCTAAATTATGAGGCACTTTCCTAAATCACCTGTTGCACAAGTGTAACCTTCTGATTACTGAATTACATATTTAGTGAGCTTGGAAGGAACCACTGGAGGTCACCTACTTCAAGCCCCTCCTCAAAGGGGAGCTACAGCAGGTTGCTTAGGACCTGCTGGATCAATATCTTGACCCAAAACTTCCACATATGATTCACCTGGGATAGCAATTCTCTCCTCCCTCAGTTCCATGGTCCAATCAGTGGTCAAGAATGATGTAGAGAACTAAGCTTTTAAGAGAGCCTGACCTGAGCCATTTGGGATGTTACACAGAAGTCAATACTCCACAGAGCTGACAAAGCAGATAAGGGTTAAGCTTCTGGGCTCTGATAGATGTCTGTGCTGTTGGGTGGCTGAACATGAAGCAGCAAGAGCCAACTCCTCCTTCTTGTCAAAAAAAAATCACCCTTATAGAGAGAAAAGGTGACAATCCTTAGAGCATTCCTTTCTAGAAAGATTTTCAGATGGCCTACAGCCTTGGATGGTCTTTTGTTTTGCAATCTAAACAGCTGTACTGGCATTTCCAATGCTCTCTAAGCAGCTCATGTAATAAAGGAGAACATTATAACCAAAATAGAAGGTAAATACTCATCAGCATCTTCCATACTGAGTTTCTGGTTGCATTAAATGTCCAAGAGTTATGATCCAATTCTAAACTACATTCTGAGGGTGACCTGCTTTACTTGTGCAGAGAGCAAGGCTTGGTATCACTGGATTTTAGAAAGTCTGCATGAAGGACATGCTGTATGATTAAAAATGACCTCTCTCTGGTACCCTGCCCAATGCTTTCCCAGAGACCACTTTGCACACAACCTGTGGAAATGAAATACTGTCTTCCTTCTGGTAGCAGATATGTAAAAGAGTTGCCCAAGGAAATTTGGGGAAAGAAAGTGCTGTTCAATGTATTTCCCAAACCTGAAGGAGAATGGAAGGCTGCACTCTCCACAGACCTCAGAAAATTCACTTCTTTCACCACCAGATTCCTGTTCCCAATGCTAACTCTAACCTCTGTGTTTCCCTTCCTTTCTACACAAGATTGATTCACAGAACTTGATTTAAAGGATGTTTATTTCCATAACAAAAATGATCAGGGGTCTAGAAAACATGACCTATGAGGAAAGATTGAAAGAATTGCGTTTGTTTAGTCTAGAGAAGAAAAGACTGAGGGGGAGACATGATAACAGCCTTCAACTATGCAAAAGGTTGTTGCAGATAGGAAGGTAATAAATTGTTCTCTGTGTCCACTGGGTAAAAGACGAGAAATAACGGGTTTAAATTGCAGCAAGGAGGATTTAGGTCAAACATTAGACACGTTTCCTAAGAGGAAGGACAGGTGAGCACTGGGGTAAATTAGTCAAGGAGCTGCTCACTCTCTGTCGCTGGTGAGGCAAAGATTTGCCAGGAATGGCTCAGACCTGGCAAACCCTGCCTTGTGGCAGAGGGGTAGATGGTTTCTCAGGATCTCCTCTGCCCCTATTTCTACTGGTGTCTATTTATATCAGTCAAAAGCATCACAAGTATCTTTGTTTCATAGTAAGAAAAGAGAAAATCCTTGTTCAACACTCCCAGAGATTTTTACTGCTGGGTTTATCTGTATTTCAAGGCATATACATTTATTTCCATTTAGATAATTAATTAAAGGATGATTTTTACAGACCTATCCCCCTGCCCGTGTTTTCTCTTACAGTTCATGCTATAAAATGACATATCTAAACCTCATTCAAAAGCTTTCCTCCAGATAAGAGGTGTGGGACTCCCAGATGAGACCCTGTCTTGTCTGGAACTGATGCCTGCAGAACCAGTCACCATGAACATCTGACTGAGAGGACTTCCTCTACCTCACATATTGTAAAATCATACAATCACAGAATGGTATTGGTTGGAAGGGATCTTAAAGCCCAACCAGTTCCAACCCCTCTGACATGGGCAGGGACACCTCCCACTGGATCAGGGGGATCAAAGCCCCATCCAACCTGGCCTTGAACACCTCCAGGGATGGGGCAGCCACCACTGCTCTGGGAAACCTGGGCCAGGGCCTCACCACCCTCACAGTAAAATATTTCTTCTTAAGATCTCATCTCAATCTCCCCTCTCTCAACTTAAAACCCTTCCCCCTCATCCTATCCCTGCAATCCCTGATCAAGAGCCCCTCCCCAGCTTCCCTGGAGCCCCTTTCAGTCCTGGGAGGCTGCTCTAAGGTCTCCCCAGAGTCTTCTCCTCTCCAGGCTGAACAACCCCAACTCTCTCAGCCTGTCCTCATTGGTTCAAGACAATCATCCTCTTCGACACACAGTCAGAAGAGTAAATAAAACAACCTCTCTGACCACTGAAGAAAATACAAATATAATCATTCAATGGTGAAAGAAATCTCCATCTTACAGCCTCAAATAAACCAAAATTGCTTCCCAACCTAACAGAACACAAAAATTATGTGGCTAAGCAGAAGACCTTCATTCATTGTCAGATTCTTCTTGGCATCTTCCCTCCAGCTCCACTCTTTCAGAGACTCAGGCCGAGGCTGTCTACATTAACAGAAACGTTTCCTTTTGGTGCTAAACTTTATGGAAGGAAAATGGTTCTGGATCCACTTGTGACTTTTTTGTGCCATCTGGAGAGCAAAATTAGCAAACCTGAGGGATTATCTTCTACCATTTACACCTTAAGGAAGATTTTGTCATTCAGTTTCTTCATTATTTTGATTTATTTTCAGACAGCAATAAAATTAATTTACCTGTGGAAGTCTGTGTTGCTTTCTTGCTTGAGGACAACCTTCACAATTCATGTATTTCAAATAGCTACCCCAAAAAACTGGTTTAAAGTGGTCAGCCCTGGGAGTTTACTTATGCCAAGTCCAATGACAGTTTACTCTCCACAAAAAGGAAAAAAAACTCAGAAAAAGGCAAGAATATTTGGGTGAATCTTTTTTAAATGTTCAGATTTTTAATCTGAAACCAGTTTTTGAAACTGTTATCTTAAATGCATTTGAATCTATTTTATGCATAGTCACGTCCACATGCAACATGAGAAATAAATGAAACATTTTATTTCAGGCCAATGAAACATAAAGTATGGTACCAAGAGGGGTTTTTTAAAGAGAACTTCCTTTATCTCTAAGTTCATGCCTTATTACACATGTGCAGACATTAACAGGACAACACATTTCACAAAAGGTCATTTTTCTTCAGGGTCCTAATTTAGCTTCCTATGAAAAAGCAGTGAATTCTACAGGAATTGCTAGACTGGACTGGTTTGAGACCAGGGTTTGTCTCCCCCTGCTGGTGTTGGTTTAGCTTTTAGTGTCTTGAATGGCTGGAAAATACTAATATTTTCTAAAAGATTTGAGAAATCCAGCAAATATTGTAGCTGCCCCATCCCTGGAGGTGTTCAAGGCCACGTTGGATGGGGCTTTGAGCCCCCTGATCCAGTGGGAGGTGTCCCTGCCCATAGCATGGGGGTGGAACTGGATGGGTTTTGAGGTCCCTTCCAACCCAAACCATTCTGTGATTCTGTGATGATTCCATGGTATTTCTCACTCAGTTCTCTAATACCAAATTATTATTACTGAGACCAAGTACTGGCTGTACTGTGCAGTTAAATAAAAATGTGTTGATACATTGATTAGGAATCAATTTTTATCTACTCACACTGGTTTAAGAATATTTTTCTGCTATTGCTTAACCTCCTTCTTGGATCAAACCTAGGAGGGAGACTAACAGATTCATATCCAGAGCAGAACCTCTACAGCATCACCATCCAAGTCACAAAATAACCCAACAGCCTTGGCATTTGTTTAAACCAGAGCCCACTGACAGCCTTGACTCAAGATCATCCTCAAGTTTCCCCACCCTGTAACTGGCACAGCTGAATTCCACTCTCAGTTTATGTATGAATGGATAATGCTCCACCCATGGAAGCTGCAGCCCAGGTTTGGCAGCACAAATGGCAAAACAAAGACCGGAGAGGAAATGTTAATCAGCTTAGGGCAGGGTATTCATGATCCAGAAAGATGGACATCTTCTGTTGGTGTTCCTAGTGAGCACAGGGGAATCAGTCTCACAGCCATGAAGCACAGGCTTTCAGGTTCCAGACAGGCTCCTTTGGCTTTGGATTGATATCACAGTCGGGAATAATCCCATTAGACAGGACTACTTACCTCCTCTGATTACAAAGTGGTGGGTGCAGGGGTGGATACCTCTCATCCTGACATCTAAAGCTATGAAATGGAAATCTCATCCTATGTTCCTGAGATATTAATTGCACTCCGTGGGCTTGTACCCTCAGATTGCCATGAAATTCTTGGTTTTCAGGTTGATTTAGAATCATAGAATCACCTGAGTTGGAAGGGACCCAAAAGGATCGTTGAGTCCAACTGCTGTCCCTGCACAGGACAATCCCAACACTCACCCCCTGTGACTGAGGGCATTGGCCAAATGCTTCTGGAATGCTGGCAGAGCAAGTGCTGTGACTGCTTCCCTGGGGAGCTGTTCCAGTGCTCCACCACCCGCTGAGGGAAGAACCTCTTCCCAATGGCCAATCTCCCCCTGCCCTGGCACATCTTCCTGCCATTCCCTCCAGTCCTGTCCCAGGGCACCAGAGAGCAGAGCTCAGCCCCTCTTTCCCCTCCCTCCCTTGGGAGAAGGCACAAACAGCTCTGAGATCCCCTCTCAGGCTCCTCTTCTCCAGCTGAACAGACCAAGGGACTTCAGCCTCTCCTCACACACTGCCCCTCCAGACCCTTCCCCAGCTTTGGGGCCTCCTCTGGACACTCTCCAGTGCTTTGATGTCCTTTTTATCCTGTGGCACCCAAAACTGCCCCCAGTGCTCGAGGTGGGGCTGCCCCACAGCAGAGCAGAGCGGGACAATCCCCTCCCTCACCCCGCTGCTCTCTCTCACCAAGACACAAACATTCACCATGATCTGGCAGCACATCTAGAAGTCAGGAAGCTGACACACAATACAGAGTATACATCACATGGTAGGATTCATCTTACCTAACTCTATCCACCTGAAAGGCAAGCATCAGGTCCAGGCTAGTCATATCAGCTCCCTGAGGAGTCAACAGAGATATGTGTTTCCAGAGGGCAACTTATTCCATGACTTTAAGACACCTGTCTTTGGCAAGATAAATCCAACCCTAAGAAAATATTATCTCCTTCATTTTTCACTTCAAAATAGAAGATCACAGACAGCCTTCCCACCTGGCAAACAGCAGATCAGATCCATACTCATCATTCATCTGATGTACAAGTGGGGCTCTGGAGAAGGCAATGGAAATGCCCTGAATTACTTGAGCTGAAAACCTCGAGTCGTTTCCCTGTGTCAGAACAACTTCCAGTGGTCCCCCGGCCTGATCCTACAAAAGCTTTGCATTAACTTAAATACCTTTGTCAAAGATATTTAGGGAAAACTATTCTGAGGAAAGCTTTGATGGATCAAATCTGCTGCTTTCAGTGTGAAAACAGAATCCTCCTTGGAGCAGCTCCAGCTAAATCTCCTTTCTGGGAAATGAAACATTTCAGTTGCACATTAAAGAAAGTGATCACTCGGATGTTCATTCCTGGGGTTTAGGAAATAGAACTTTATGTACAGTTTTCTTGCTTAGAAGAAGTCTCCTTGTGACTTCTTTCACCAGTGATTGTAAAGATGATGACCCTTTAAGTCATGTGTCATTCCCTAACCTAGGCTGCATTTACTTTTACATTGAAGTGCACACATGCACATAAAAGCAGCCATCAGAGCACCATTACATCAAGAATATACCATTACATCAAGATTTATTTAACTGAATCCCCCATAATTAGGTCATAAGGTACGATTAAGCAGTTGTTAACTGTGTCGTAAGGAAATCTACAAAGGGAATGAAATATTTAAAACAGTAATAACATACCTACCCTGCTTTGCTATTTATGCACAGTTAAACACATAAAAACAAAGGAGCAACTCTTAATTACAAGGACAATTTATTTTGCTGACCTTCTCATTGGGACACATGCCAAACTCTCTGGGGGTTGGTTCATTGGTTGATTTGCTTGATTTTGCAGCAAAAAAAAAAAAACTCCAAAAAGAAGCTCTGGCCCATTGTTGGAGTTGTCTGCCTGGAGAAATCAGAGCGTTTCACAGTGCTAATTTACAGCCTTCCTGGCTGGTCAAGGGCAGCAATGAAATATAGGAATTACAGTTAAAAATAGAGACACTTTACGGAATCTCATTCCGGTGGCTTCTAAAGGTGCAGGGCCAGGAACGCAAAAGTCTCATTCCACGCTGCCTCTAAGTCCATTTTCATCTTTTTTTTCACTTTTCCCCCCTTGGATCCCGAGCTCCACTTCAGTTTTGAACTTCCATAGGAAGGCAGGAGGTTAAACCAAACTGCTAACTGTGTCTCTTCAAAACTGACATTTAATACAGGGTATAAATCACTGTGGGAGCCTGTTATTCCTTCAGGAATGCAATTACATAGGGTCAAATAAAACATGAAAGAACCCAACAAGTTTTAAAATGTAGTATGTTCTCAAAAGCAGGCAAGAAGGAATGCAAAGCAGTCCAAATATGCTAACATCCACATGTTGTCCTGTATGAGGGGGATTAGAAGGAAAGGTTTCTGTTCTTTAATGATTATGTTGTTAAGCATAGGTATGTCTGCAGGTTCAGGGCTCTCGCTGAATGCCAGTCCATTCAGGGAGCTTTGGGCAGATTACTGTATTTATTTAAAGCAGGTGTCTTTTCTGTATCTCATTATTTTAATTGCCTCTGTGGCCTGATTTAAGATACCACGGCCATTTAGCACACCAATGGGATGTGCAAAATGAATATTCACCTTTTCCTTCAAGCAAGCAACCCCCCCATTCACCCAGACCACAGCGAGGGCTGGTGGGAGAGATAGCACAGTATTGCCAAATCACCTTTTTGGTAAGCAAAAAGCATCTGCCCCAGCCAATTTAGGCCACCTCGAGCTCTCTCAGTCTCACTGGTTTGTGTTTGAAAGGATGCTGGGGAACAGGAGGCAAATACATAAATAAAACTTCACGAAGCCTGCTAAAATCTGAACGAAAGGCAGATTAAGCGGGCTCAGCACCTCCTATAAAATCACTCACTGTCACCATTCACATTTCCCTCACCCCTTCTGCCTTCATATTGCAGCTCTGTGTTCAAACAGCCTGGAAGGAAAAGTCGTATGGTTAGAAATTCTAGCAAATTTCTAAGGTCAGCTTTTGCCACCCTCAATTTCTCTACACTGTATTTTACACCTTGAGTCCTTAACCCAAGCAGACTTTGAAGTTTCTTCATTGACAAGCCGGGATTTATTGAAGGCAATTCTTTTATCTGAAAGTCAGTTTTTTCAGCCAAATGTTTTTTTTTTTTAATTCAAAATGAAAGGCTTTATGGAAAAAAAAATCGAGCATCTTAATTTGAGAATTGTTGGAAGTGTTTCCTTTTCTCTTCAAAAAAATTACTCCTCATGAGTGAGCGATGTTTAAAAAATATGTCTAAGAGAGAGTACTTTCCTTTTTAAAAGTCTTAAGCTTTTCAACTTGCTTTAATCATGCTTTTAAAAGTTTTGCTTGTCACATTTAAAAATAATGTTAACCTTCTCCCTAAGTAACACAAATAATACCTCACTTACTATTTTTTCCAGAAAAAACAAGAAAGTCAACAAGAAACATATTAAGTAACTAATTTTTCTATTTTTCATTTTTAATCAAGTAGAAAAAGTGGAAAAAACCTTAACAAAATGGATGAAAGAATAGAATTTTCCTCCAGATCTTTTGAAAATTACTTTCCTACAGAAAATTTCTAATGGGAAAATTACAAGTGTGGGGGTTTTTTCCTACAAAACTCCCATAGCTCCAGCCAGAATATTCACTTATTTCACCTCTCCTAACTGTACCAGGATAAAACCTTTGAATACCCTCCCTTGTTTTATAGCAACCCACTGCATCACAGTTCCCTGGGTCACCAGTCCTGCCAACACTTAACATATATTCTTAGGATAAAGCCTGTGAATAAGCCTCAGCAGAACAAAAGCTTTGTTAAGGGCAGAGATTGCATTACTGTCTATTACAAAGATTATTAAGTACTTCCTATTTGAAGAATATGGCTTTAAGTGGCTTAAAATGTTGCCCTACTCCAGCTATTCAGGTGAAATAACTCAGGATAATCATGGGCCTCAGGGCTGGTTTGTGGGTGGGGAGGATTCTTTTTTATTCTTTAATATCAGCTGGAATGACTCACCTGTTTCAGAGGAGACTGGGGAACCAACGCTGCTCGAGGGTTTCCTCCAGCAATCCCTGAGCCCTTTGGTTTGGAACATTCTAGCATCCTAATTCTTTGCAACAGGGGCTTAAATATTGCTAGCAAGGGAGTCTCTGGATAAAGCAAAACCTTTCACTTGTGAAAATGTCCCCAAATGCAACCAATCATAGAACTATAGAATCACAGAAGGATTTAGGTTGGAAAAGAAGTCTGAGATCACCCAGTCCAACCATCAGCCCAAATCCACCGTGTCCACTAAACGTGTCCTGAAGTGCCACAGCCACAGGCTTTTTGAACCCCTCCAGGGATGGGGACTCCCCCACTGCCCTGGGCAGCCTCTGCCAGGGCTTCACCACTCTGTCAGTGAAGAAATTTTTCCCAATATCCAATCTAAACTTCTCCTGGTGCAACCTGAGGCCGTTTCCTCTCATCCTGTCGCTTGTTAATTGGGAGACAGACCAACACCCACCTCACCACAACCTCCTTTCAGGGAGCTGCTGAGAGCGATGAGATCTCTCCTCATCTTCTCTTCTCCAGGCTACACAAACCTGATTCCCTCAGGTGCTCCCATAACCCCTGGGCTCCAGACCTTTCCTCAACTCCTTTCCCCTACCAGATTACAAGCACTTGTGAAACTGCTGTTTGTACTTTGGTAAAGATGGAATGGTGCGACTGCAGGGAGCCAGACATCCATAGCAGAACTTTCCAGACAGGGAGGAGATGGGCAAAGAGTAGCTGTAGAAAAGAAAGAACAAGCTAAAAAAAAATGGAGAGCAAAATCTGAATTTCACTTCCAGTCTTCCACATTTTAATCATTGTTTAGAAAAAAAATACAGTTAGGAAAATGACAACATCAGAGAAATCACCCACAAGAGCTAAGGATACACTGATTTTGTTAGTTCAGTTTTCCTGTGAGGGTGGGGAGACCCTGGCACAGGTTTCCCAGAGAAGCTGTGGCTGCCCCATCCCTGGAGGTGTTCAAGGCCAGATTGGATGGGGCTTTGAGCCCCCTGATCCAATGGAAGATGTCCCTGCCCATAGCATGGGGGTGGAACTGGATGGGCTTTGAGGTTGCTTCCAACCCAAACCATTCTATGATTCTATGAATTAGGGACAGCATCCCTGCACCTCCATGATAACTCCAGTGCGTTCATGTGGTTATGGACGACTCTGTGTCTGCAGAAGGGTTGCCCTGGATCACAGCCATTCTGTCAGTCAGTTTATGACAAAGAGTCCCTCCTTGCACAGCAAATTGCACTTTATTATCTCAAGAGGTCTGATGAGGATGGAGGGTTTTTGCAGCCACACTTTCAAATTAACATCAACTTGTCTTCCTTACACAGTGAAAGGTTTCCTTCTCTAAACATGGAGCAAACAGAACTATGTTATATCCATTTGCTGTACATCTGAGTCTGTTCCAGAAAACACTCCACACACAAGCTGAGGAGCTGTTACCTGATTGCAGAAAACCCCATATCTAAGACCTGCCTGTACAACCAAGATGGAATTCGAGTGCTCCGTATCTACAAAGCTGAAGTTCCATCTTTTAGTTGCATTTGGTACATCCCAGAACACAGCATATGCAGTGGTCCCTCAAGGAGAAGCATTGAAGTTACTCACCTACCCAATTAAAACTTAAATCCTGGGTGTGCTTGACTTGGGAGGAAGCAATGTCAATCCAGCTCTGAACACTGAAATAAGTAGCATATGGAATTGCAAATGTGGTGAGAAGGTTTATTATATTGAAACTGATATCTTAGAGAAAATCATAGAACCATAGAATCACCCAAGTTGGAAGGGACCCAAAAACCATCCAGTCCAACTCCTGTCCCTACACAGGACACTCCCAACACTCACCCCCTGTGACTGAGGGCATTGGCCAAATGCTTCTGGAATGCTGGCAGAGCAGGTGCCCTGACTGCTTCCCTGGGGAGCTGTTCCAGTGCTCCACCACCCGCTGGGGGAAGAACCTCTTCCCAATGGCCAATCTCCCCCTGCCCTGGCACATCTTCCTGCCATTCCCTCCAGTCCTGTCCCAGGGCACCAGAGAGCAGAGCTCAGCCCCTCTTTCCCCTCCCTCCCTTGTGAGAAGGCACAAACAGCTCTGAGATCCCCTCTCAGACTCCTCTTCTCCAGCTGAACAGACCAAGGAGAAGAAAGTCAACTTGATGGCTTGTAGTCTCATAACATCAGTAGCCACACCAATACATGTTTCTGAAGAAACACTGGGTAAAGGGCAAAGAAAGCTGTGGCAAAAGCTGACATAGGGGACAAACTTCAGTCTGAGTATAACAACAGAGGGCTTTCGTGCCCAAATATTAGATTAACCCCTGATATATGGGCACACAAAATTACTGGAGAAGACAGGGATAAGACAAGTGTTGTAAGGCTGATAATATATTGGCTAAAATGGAGATGACAGCAAGTTGTACTGACAGAACAACTGAACTGAAGGGAGGTTACTGGAGGAATTCTCAGCATCAGCTGTGGAAAGATTGCATTTAACACTGCTTCTGCCAGTGCTGCTGCAAAGCATGGAAGTATTTGTAAGTGAATTTGAGTTAAAAGACATCTTCAATACCAGGAAGATCAGAATATCATAACTGAGGGAATGGTATAGAATACAATCATAGAACAGGTTGGGTTGGAAGGGATCTTAAAGACCATCCAGTTCCAACCCCTCTGCAATGAGCAGGGACACCTCCCACTGGATCAGGGGGCTCAAAGCCCCAAACAACATACAAACCACAAGACCCCTCAGAGGCTAATACAACATCACCCGACAGTCATTGATGTTGCACAGGGCACTGTTGATTCTTCATCAAGGTTTCTCTGCTCCTTCAGCTTGGAAATAGATTAATTCAACTGGGATAAGAGTGGAAAGCAGGTAGAAAGGCTGATCAGGATACAGGGGGCAAAAGTCAGATACAGCAGCCCAGCTTGGTGAAGTCAGGTGGATCAAAGACTTGGAGAAGTCACTTCAGGGGCCAAGAAGGATGAAGTAAATGAAATTTCAGTGTTGGCAAATGTGGCCAGGAATAAGGAGAGGAAGATTTCTAAGGAACATGGTAGCAGAGTTAATAAACAGGACTTCAAGATGAGCACCAAATTGTGAAGCTGCACCCTGATTCAGTTAGAAACAGCTATAAAATGAGGCTGCTCGCTCTCATTTACAGGCACCTCAGCCAGCAAAAGGGAGAAAGACTTAATCTCAAAAAACCTGATAAAACCAACACTAAATATGAGTTATTCAGCAGGAGGAGGGTGCTGAAAGAAGGAACACGACTTAGCAAGCACTTAGAGCTGAATATCTGTGCTCCCTGCTGATAAAGTCGTGGCTCAAACTCTATTGCCCGTTTCTTAAACACCACGAATGAACACATACTTCAGCGTAACAATCAGATGGAGAAGGCTCTACACATTAGATATGATTTCCATCCCATAACAAGAAGCCAGCACTGAACTAGAACTGTTCTGAGATCAGCAAACACACTAATTACCAGGTGCTGTTATCTTGAGATTTAAAACAAGGTTCTGATTTGGAAAAACCTGCTCAGACTCGGAGCTTCAGAGGAACTCCTATCCCATTTGCCCTGGCAGTTAAAGTGTTTGCCATAAACACAGTCCAAGCTGTAGGAGCACACCCTGAGGATCACATTCTGTTGGTGCTTGAGCTCTCTTACCCTACTGGTGAAACTGGATTTTGACTAAGTATTGTGCTGGAGATCCTTGTGCATTAGAATCATAGAATCATCTGTTTGGAAAAGACCTTTGAGATCACCGAGTCCAACTGTACCTGTCTACTGCTAAACCATGTCCCTAAAATCATCAACCCATCTTTTAAACACCTCCAGGGATGGGGACTCCACCACCTCCCTGGGCAGCCTCTGCCAGGGCCTGACAACCTTGTCAGGGAAGAAATTTTTCCTGATATCCAACTCTGGACCTTCCCTGGTGCAATTTTTGGCCATTTCCTCCTGTCCTATCACCGGTCACTTGATCTAAGCCAAGATGCCATTGGCCTTCTTGGCCACCTGGGCCACTGCTGGCTCATGTTCAACCACTGTCAACCAACACCCCCGTCAGCTCTCCAGCCAGTCTTCCCCAAGCCTGGGGTAGTTGTGTCCCAAGTGCAGGACTCATTCAGGCAGGCAGTCTCATAAACTTTAAATACATGCAGAAATCTTGCCTCCTGGATATGGTCCAAACCACGAAGGAGTGCTCCGGTGGATGATCAATACCCACCAGGTACAAAGCCTTCTCTTTTCTCCCCGGGTTGAGTGCTGTCATGAGTTGCCCTATTGTCTTTGCAATAAAACTCTTCGAATTCCAGCAGTATAAAGTAACGAGCTGTAGCTGTTCTACCAAACCTACATCTGTTATTTAAAGCAGGCCAAGAAAACAACCAGCAATGTCAGCTCTTCATTCTGTTCCTCAGATCATCAGCTCTCTGAAAATAACAAAATCTGAAAGGCATATGGACCTTCTCATAAAAACAACAAACACACAAACAAACCCTCAGATGAGTTTCCCAAGTCAGCAGGATCTGTCTGCTAATTATTACTGTGCAGGGAGCCCAACTATCCCTTAGCCAGGAATTACCCAAGCAGAGGGCTGGTTCTTCCCCCTCTGTTTGGGTAGGCTGAACTCCTTCAGCTCTGCAGAAAATGTGGAGGATTCAACTCCCCAAACCGGGACAGGCATAAGACTTAGTAGGAGAGCAGGGGATTTGTGGAGGCTGGTGAGATCTGCTTTTACCCTTATCATCCTGCCTGTGCCTCTGACCTGTAAGACAGCTCTAGCTCAGGAGCTCTTGAGGAAAGGTTTTGACCTGCATGGAGAAAAATATGGGTAGAAGAAGGGGACAAGGCTGGAATAATGAAAAAAAAAAAGGGCAGGGGGAAAGTCTGTAGGTGGAGATGGTTTTAGCCCTGTAGTGCTCTCTCCCTCACTGAGCCCTCCACTAACATCAGAGCCTCCAAGGAAACGTGTCAGTGGTGCCTGGGAGACAGGACACAGGAACAACACAAGGCTACAGCATCCTACACAAACATGACCTTCCCAACAGACCAACCAGGACCTGGTTTCTCCTCTTTGCAAAGGGTGGAGGGGAAATGATGTGAACCAACAGGGCAATTACCTTCGGCAGATGGGCCCCCGTGCAGCCCTCACGTCTCTGCTCAGAGCTGCTGCCAGCCCTCTCTTCCAGGGAGAGAATAGGGCTCACCTCCCCATCCAGAAAAAAAAAAGTAGCATCTGTGGGAGAAAGACATATGTCTGGCCTTCTCCGTGAACCCTGCGCCTGGCAGGAGAAAGCGATGCCGATTCCAGCCCCAGCTTTTCATTCCTGTTGTAACAGTCATAAACGCCTGCTGAAACCTAAGAAGAACAAGACTGTAATCCTAATAAAACAACATTCTGGAACCCTGAAAACTAGATGAAGGCTTCTAAGGCCAACTTTAAAATTGTGTTCGCTTTTCCAAAAGCTGCACTTTCTTGTGTGCCGGCTGGATGGATGCTGGCGGCCTGACCCCGGGAAGCACTGTGATGTGGTATTGCAGCAGGGAAAAGTCCCTGCAGCACAGCAGTCATCCTGTCCTCAAAATAGAGAGAGAACCTCCTGTGCTCAAGATCCCTTCCTAAAAGCAAGCTGGGATCTTTGTCTCCAAAGCCACAAAACCAGCCTTCTATTCCAGGTGTCCCGAAAGCCTGACTCAATACAGACGGTGCTTGTTTGGATGCAAAATTTGGTGCTAAGGCACAAGCACCCCATGCTGAATTCTTTCCCTCCCTGTTTGGACTGTTATGACCCTAGGGAATGACAGAAAGATGTGCCAGGGCAGAGGTAGATTGGCCATTGGGAAGAGGTTCTTCCCCCAGCGGGTGGTAGAGCACTGGAACAGCTCCCCAGGGAAGCAGTCAGGGCACCTGCTCTGCCAGCATTCCAGAAGCATCTGGACAATGCCCTCAGTGACAGGGGGTGAGTGTTGGGAGGGTCCTGGGTAGGGACAGGAGTTGGACTCAACAATCCTTTTGGGTCCTTTTCAAGTCGGATAATTCTGTGATTCTATGATTCTAAATCAACCTGAAAACCAAGAATTTCATGGCAATCTGAGGGTACAAGCCCATGGAGTGCAATGAATATCTCAGGAACACAGGATTAGATTTTCCTTTCATTAGGTTTAGATGGCAAAATGAGAGGTATCCACATCCGTATCAGGAACTGCTGAAGTCCCTTGGTCCATTCAGCCTGGAGAGGAGGAGACTGAGGGGAGAACTCATCACAGTCTGCAGCTTCCTCACCAGGGGAGGAGGAGGAGCAGGCACTGAGCTCTTCTCTCTGGTGACCAATGACAGGACCTGAGGGAATGGCAGGAAGATATCTCAGGGGAAGGTTAGGTTGGACATGAGGAAGAAGTTCTTCACCCAGAGAGTGGTGGAGCACTGGAACAGCTCCCCAGGGACGCAGTCACAGCCTGACAATATTCCAGAAGCATTTGGCCAATGCCCTCAGACACATGGTGTGAATGTTGGGAGTGTCCTGTGCTGGACTCAATGGTCCTTGTGGGTCCCTTCCCACTCAGGTCACTCTGTGATTCTGTGACTGTGAAAGGAAGCCCTAGGACACTCCTTTGTGTAGCAGCCACCCTGAGAGAGAAGAGCAGAAAGAAAAGGGGTTCAGCCTTCCCTCCTCTCCATGGTGCAGAGGGCAACTCTCTGGGCAGCTGATGGACAGCTGTGCTCATGAGCTGCCATGTATCTCTTAACAAGGCACCACATCAGCCGGTTCTTCTCTGTGGTCCTCAAAACACAGAAGACACTGCCCAGCAATGAGCCTGAGGGTGGCAGATCCTCTGTGACTGTCAATTTGCATCCTTCGGAGCTGCACCAGTGAAGGAGCTGCTCTCTGGAACGTCAGTGTCTCGAGCTGTGCCAGCCCTTTCAGGAAGAAAACCCCTCTGTTGCCAACTCTTGTGATTTTACTGCAAATCTTCCCTGATGTTATGCAAAACCCAAGCCCCTGATGTGCTGTTCTGTCCAGCACTTTCACTTTAAAAAAAAGTATGTGGTCCTTCTGGTCTTAAAGAGAAAACTTTCCTCATGGCCAGAACATGGGCCAAAGGCTAAAAGCAGCAGACACAGAACTAAACTATCTCATGATTTTTAGAACCCCCCATCGGATCAGGGGGTTCAAAGCCCCATCCAACCTGGCCTTGAACACCTCCAGGGATGGGGCAGCCATCACTTCTCTGGGAAACCTGTGCCAGGGCTTCCCCACCCTCACAGGAAAACATTTCTTCCTAAGATCCCATCTCCATCTCCCCTCCTCCAGCTGAAAACCCTTTCCCCTCCCTGATCCAGAGCCCCTCCCCAGGGTTCCTGGAGCCCTTTTCAGTCCTGG
Source organism: Dromococcyx pavoninus (assembly GCA_033558185.1). Classification (NCBI taxonomy): domain Eukaryota; kingdom Metazoa; phylum Chordata; class Aves; order Cuculiformes; family Neomorphidae; genus Dromococcyx; species Dromococcyx pavoninus. The sequence continues at coordinate 396,773 of JAUMJL010000933.1, forward strand.
GAGGCAGCTCTAAGGTCTCCCTGGAGCCTTCTCTTCTCCAGGCTGAACAACCCAGTCTCTGTCAGCCTGTCCTTATAGCAGAGGGGCTCCAGCCCTTGGATTATCTCCATGGCCTCCTCCGTACTCAATCCAACAGCTCCTTGTCCTTCCTGTGCTGAGGACTCCAGAGCTGGACACAGGACTCCAGGTGGGGGTCTCACCAGAGCAGAGCAGAGGGGCAGAACCCCCTCCCTCGACCTGCTGGCCACACTTCTTTTGATGCAGCCCAGGATACAGTTGGTTTTCTGAGCAAACCCAACAACTGATTGGGAAAGAGCATTTTTTGATGACAAGTATCAGTTTCTTGGTGGCAGAAGGCACTTGACAGCCATCTAATCAGCTGTACAGTAATGACACTGTAGCAGTGACACAGTCAGTCCCTGCAGGGAATGGCACATTAGAATTGCAAATGCCCTCAGGGCACTAGCAATATTTATCTGGGAAACAGCATTTTCTATTATCACGTTGTCTTAGAAGCATCAATTAATTTACTCCCTGGTGAAGTAGGAAATGTGTTGAGGCAGTGACTGGGGAAGAGCTGGTGATGCACAGAGCTCTGTGTCCCAATGCCAGGCCACTGAGGCTATCAGGGTCAGGGCTGGCTTTGTAGAACTCAGCACTTACTTAGGCAGAGGGAAAGATTCCCTGAGTCACCACGAAAAGTGGCCACATTTTCAGAAGAGTCTCCATGTGTGCACTTAGCTCCGAAAATCCCATCACGGCTGTCCTGGTGGGAAATTAATAGCCTCAAGTTGTGCCAGGGAAGGCTCAGACTGATTTTAGGAGATATTTCTTTACTGACAGAGTGGTGAAGTGCTGGCAGAGGCTGCCCAAGGCAGTGGTGGAGTCTCCATCCCTGGACGGTTTCAAAAAGCATGTAGATATGGCACTTCAGGGCATGGTTTAGTGGGCACGGTGGGGATGGGCTAATGGTTGGACTGGATCATCTCAGAGGTCTTTTCCAACCTTAACAATTCTATGATTCTATGAATTGAGGGGCTGAAAAGCTGCTCCCAGGCCAGAGTGCTGGACTGATGAAACCATACTCTGAAAGTGTAATCTTGTATTGACACTGAGGGCCTCTTCGGCCTTGGATGAATCATTTAACACCCACATGAACACACCCAGACTCACAGCTCCTCCCCACACCACAACTCCTTACCTACTCATTACCTTAAGATCCCTCTTGACTTCCTCACTCGGCCCTGACTGCGGGTGCTGAATTCTTAGAAATCTGGCCCTGAGCTATTTTGGATTGGCCCTGCAGAGCAACAGCAGGGAAGACAAACCTCAACTCTTGTGCACTTAGCACTGCACAAAAGGCAGGCAGACCCCAACCAGCTCACAGGAGCCCCAAGTGTGGAAGAAATGAGGAAAGAACTGCCTGCATTAATGCACTGTTTCTGGTTTATTTTGAGTCTTTGCTGAGCGGAGCCTTTAATCTCTGCTGAGTGCAGCTTTTGTGAAGGGGGTCTTAAATATTTGGAAAGAAATCAACAGTCACAGGCAACATCACAGATCAAAATAAGAGCATGTATTATTGCTGGCCATAAAAGAGTGAGCATTTCTGAGCGTGATACTCGGTGGGGGCCTACGGAAAAGCTGTGGAGGGGCTCTTGATCAGGGAGTGCAGGGGTAGGATGAGGGGGAACAGTTTTCAGCTGAAAGAGGGGAGATTGAGATGAGATCTTAGGGAGAAATGTTTCACTGTGACATTGGTGAGGCCCTAGCACAGGTTGCCCAGAGAAGTGGTGGCTGCCCCATCCCTGGAGGTGTCCAAGGTCAGGTTGGATGGGGCTTTGAGCCCCCTGATCCGGTGGGAGGTGTCCCTGCCCACGGCAGGGGGGTTGGAACTGGATGAACTTTAATGTCCCTTCTAACCCACAACATTCTATGATTCTGTGGAGAAGACTGAGCCATCAGTGCCTTTCACACACCACGTTTTTTCCCACTTTAGCCAATGTAGCCATCTCCATTGTGCCTCTTTCTCAGGACCTCTTCTACAATGGAATATAAGGTGTATAAGTCACATTTCACTTACCAGTTCAAATCAGCAAAGTAGAACATTGCATGGTACTTCAGTCCACAGAGAAGGATGAGAGAGCAAGTGCTTTACACTTAAATAACTAAAAGCTTCTCTTATGACACAAAGGCAAACTTCACTAACCTTGACTTTTCCCCACTTCTTAACTGCACACAGATCCAATGAAATCAAATGAGATAATCCCAGCCTGGTGCAGCCTGGAAGCAGAGGTGAAAACCTCCCAGAGCTCATGCAATCAGTGTAGATCTCGGACATTGTCGACTTCTCCCTCAACTATTTCCAAATAAAACACTTTTTGTTGCTTGGCAGCTCCTGCCAAATGAGCTAACAATAAAAGAAGGAACTTGCAAAGCTTCTATCCACAGGGGAAAAAAAAAAAGGAAAAAGAAGTTAAAGATCTTTAGGAAAAAAAACAAAAGGAAAAAAACCCAAGAAACTATAGGCCAGATCCTCTGGCTGGAGTAAATCAGCACAAGCCCAGCTCTGTTGCTTTACCCCAGGCAAATTGTGGGCCTGGTGCTGTTCTGCATTTCTCAGGGGTAGGGGTGGTCTCCACTGGAAGATTGCGACACTCCAGGATACTTTTCCATATTAAAAAGGCGCTTTCTAGCGTTTTGTCTATTGCCAGGTTTGGGGTTTATTGAGGACTCATTTGGCAGAGCCATCCTTTAAGAACAATACAGATGTTTTACAGAGAAATAAACTGGGACTTGGGCTGGATTCTTTCAGTGCTGGATTCCACCTAATTTGGAGGGAGGAACGGCTCTTTTAATGAAGGGTGCAATCAAAACCTGTACAAAAAGCCAATACGCCCTGGGCAAAGGCAGCAGTGGATACACTGCCCCTCTCTGCTTCAGCAGCACAGTAAATTCTGGTCTCTTTAGCACCCTTCTCACTTACTTCTTCAGTCAGGGAATCACAGTGCCACAGCTTTGTCATGGCCTCCCCTCTTGGAGGGAGTCTCTTGGAGGGAAGTGGTGGCCTCTCAGCAATGAACTGGTGGCCTCCTGGTCTTTACGGATTAGATCTGCCACATCTTTATAAGGAGCTGATCCTGCAGGTCTTTGTGAGCTCTCCCTCAGCAAGGACCCACAGTCGTCTTCTTAATTAGCAGTATTTTACAAATGGCAGCTCCTGGAGTATCTGGAGATGAGGTAGGACCTGCATTCATTAAAAACTTTATGGGAAGGGTTGAAAAACTTTGAGTCTCCGCTCACTGGTGGCTGTGGATAGGTAAGGAGGCCTCACTTCCCTGCAAGAAAGGCAATGCTGGATGACTGAAAAATCCAGGTTTATTGTTTGTTGTCATCTACTTCTTTTCACCCAGTCTTTCTGCCATGAATTGTACCTAATGGAAACATCCAACTTGATTCACTTCCTAATCCGCGTTGTTCAATAGAATCATAGAATCATCTGGTTGAAAAAGACCTCTGAGACCATTGAGTCCAACTGTCCCTGTCCACTGCTAAACCAAATCCCTGAGCACCACATCTACCCTTCTTTTAAACCCCTCCAGGGACTCCACCCCCTCCCTGGGCAGCCTCTGCCAGGGCCTGAGAACCCTTTCAGTATAGAAATGTTTCCTGATGTCCAATCTGAATCTGCCCTGGTGCAACTTTAGTCTCCACTCTACGTACACTGAAAGAACACAGTGTGAGTACCCATTGAACCCACGGCAGTTGTCATCTACAGAAGAAAGTGTTCACCCACCTCCACAGCAATGCTAAGTACTCACTGTACTTCAGGTTAGATGAAGTGAGAGGAAATCTGCAAGCTAGAAAGCTTCCTTCATCTTTCCTTTGACTTCTTCTTTACTTCACGTTATGCAAATCTTACTCTTTGCATCAGCCGTTCCTTCGGATCTTGTTGTGGAGCTCAACACTTCAGCCATCAAAGTAAAGGAAGAGAGACTTGAGTGTTAAACTGACATGCTTTTCCTAGAGTTATTAAAAGAGGCCAGATGTGCTGGGCTATGCTAGAGAAATGTCCACAGTGGAGGACTCCAGAAGTGAAATCTTGGAACAGAATTTGCACAAGTTCTTAACCACAGCGTTGCAGGAAACTGTAAGGTACCAGAAAATAACACACAGCCTAAGCTGATCCTGGGAGTTGATAGTCAAGGTGTTGGCTGATGGAAAGAAAGGAATTTTCAGGAATTGCTTTGGGCTGGCATCTAGCAAGGTAGATTAGGCTGGGTCTGATCCAGCAATGCCCTTAAGCAAATGCTTCATATCAGCTGTGCCAGGGGAGAATTAGGTTGGGCATTAGGAGAAGGTTCTTCCCCCAGAGGGTGGTGGAGCACTGGAACAGCTCCCCAGGGAAGCAGTCACAGCCTGACAATATTTCAGAAGCATTTGGTCAATGTCTTCAGACCCATGGGGTGAGTGTTGGGGGTGTCCTGTGCAGGGACAGGAGTTGGACTTGTTGGTCCTTGGGGGTGTCTCTTCCGACCCAGGATATTCTGTGATTCTGTGAACTCAGAGAGAGAGACACTGAAATCAATGGAACAATCCACACCTTCAGCCTGCACGGACATTTGAGCACCTGCTGATCCAAGCCGAGCTCATGTAGTGCTTTGTAAGACAGAGTCACTGCAGTGGGACGAGGCCACCTTTCCAGATGGAGATTTCTGTTTCCAGCACCTTCCCAGGCTGCGTGGGGTCAGTGCAGGGACAGAAACCTCCTCTTCTGAAACTATTTCTAACGACTTATAATTTATTCTCTTCTCTTTTGAAGTCAACTTTTCAAAAAGTACCTATGAAATTTATCCCTGTAGCAGTGGCTGAAGACATTTATGACAGCTTTTTCAGAGCCTGGATTTCACTGACATCTCTCTCAGTTTCTCTTTCAGTTTGTTTTTCGATCAGCACATGTGGGATTTTTTAACCTGGCTTGGAAAATGCAGTTTAGAGAATAGATAAGTTTGTTTAAGCTGGAGTTATTCAGCTCTGGAGAAAAAAAATGCCTACATTTCAGGATGGAAGATCACTTTGAGCCTCACAGAAAACTTGTTTGGAGGTTCAACAACAGATACAACAAAGACAAAGAGCTGGTTTTGCATAGCAATTAGACTCATAGAATCATTCAGGTTGGAAAAGACCTCTAAGATCATCAAGTCCAACCATCAACACAACACCAACATGCCTACAAAATCCCAAAGTGTCACGACCACGCAGCTTTTGAGCCCCTCCAGAGATGGAGACTCCCCCACTGCCCTGGGCAGCCTCTGCCAGTGCTTCACCACTCTTTCAGTAAAGATATTTTTCCTAATATCCAATCTAAACCTCCCCTGGTGCAACTTGAGGCCATTTCCTCTGATCCTACCACTTGTTACTTGGGAGAAGTTGAAAACAGCAGTACTTATAGTTATCTGTTACTGGGTCTCCAGACCTAAATACTTAATTTTTAGCCACTGATGACAAGATTAACACCTGTACTCCCTGATCATTGCTGGGTCAATGTATCTCATTTCCTGTTTATCTGAGGAACACAGTGACACCCAGATAAATGCTGTGCAATATGCAATTTTTGGCCAGGTCTTCCTTTCTGGTCTCTGTTGGCATTTGCATTAACCTGGAAGTATTAATCAGGTCATGTAGACACCCAGGAACGTCAACCAACACAAACACCTGAAAGATACACCCTGCACTCAGAATCAACACACCAAAACTACAGCATTGAGTGCAGGGTCCATTAACTGAACCAGATTAATCACATACACACTAAGGGAGTCCGAACAGAAAACATCTGATTCCCATCAGCCTCTAACTGTACAAAACTGAGCAAATACTAAAGCACCCTGAGACAAGACTGGCTTGCTGCCCCTACCAAATACAATATGAGCTCCTTGAAAACAAGGTCCTGTCCAGCTAAGGGAATTAATAGCCACAAAAACTCTTCTGGTATGACCAGTGGTCTGAATTACACCAAAAGTGAAGTCACCCAAGGCTCAGCACTCCCCAGGAAACAGCTTCCAGGATCCATATCCTCTAAGCCCAGGTGTTATAATCTTTTCACAAACACAGAACCATAGAATCACACAACGGTTTGGGCTGGAAGGGACCGTAAAGCCCATCCAGTTCCACCCCCCTGCCATGGGCAGAGACACCTCCCACTGGATCAGGGGGATCAAAGCCTCATCCAACCTGGACTTGAACACCTCCAGGGATGGGGCAGCCACTGCTTCTCTGGGCAACCTGGGACAGGGCCTCCCCACCCTCATCGGGAAGAATTTCTTCCCAATGTCTAATCTAAATCTTCACCCTTCCAGTTTAAAGCTGTTCCCCCCATCCTATCACTACAGGCCCTTGGAAAAAGTCCCTCCCCAGTTATTTGTTCCCAGCTCCTACTGGAAGGCTGTTTCAGAGCCTTCTGTTCTGCACAGTCACAAACCTTCCTCTGACTCAAGCCTAGTGTACTCAGGCCAATTTGTACCTGTGCTCTTCAACTTAATTTCCTCTCTGATGTTTACCATCCTGATGTATGCGTGTATAGCCACCACCCTTCTTCTCAGCTTTAATTTGTTAAAAATGGGTTAAAACTTTGCTTTTTCATTCTTCTCTCAAAGGATGAGCTCTCCATCCTCGCAGCATCTTTACCATCCCTTTCTAAATGCAGCCCAGGTCAAACTCACACTTCAAGAACACGTGGACTAGAATTGTCCATAGGATACCACATGTGGCTCCACCAGTTCCTGGGAAATGGAATACCTACCTTCTCCAGGAAGAAACACCTCCCAGGGTATATTTGAAGCTGTGCATACCTTTTTCAGAGCCAATCTTGCGCCTGAGCTTTCCACACATGTTTCTTCTCCTTTGTCATCTCCAGTTGACGAGTTTCCAGTTTATAGTGGAAATCCTTACTACTCCCTAAACTCATGACTTTGCATTTTGCACTACTGGATTCCATCTCATTTCTATTACTCCAGTCTTCAAGGTCATCCAGTTCTTGCTCTATGGCACCCCTCCCAAGTTTGTGTCATCAGCAGACTTCAGCCACGGGCTGTGCTTTGTGCCAAGGTCGTTCATGAAAATATTAAATGAGAACTGTCCTCGAGATGAAACCTTGAAGAACTCTGCTCATACACCCAGCCAGACACTTTCCCTTTTAACCCTGCTTCTTCTTGTCACTCAGTCAGTTCTTCAAGTGTCTTAACAGTACTTGTTCTCATCTCCACCTTATGTGATGAACATGAAAATGGCACAACATCAAGTGATGAACTGGTGTCCAGACAGGTACGGCCCATTGCGTTCCTCTTGAATAGAAAGCCCAGCTATCTAAGGATGGTTGGACTTGGTGATCTTAGAGGTCTTTTCCAACCTTGGTGATTCTGTCAGGTTTGGCATGACTTCTCCCTAGACTCACACAAATTATTCAGGATGCCACCCTACTCTTTCTGACTGTGACTTCTCTTGGCATCTACTTCCCTTGGAAATCATGGTTCTGATAGCCTCAACGGAGACCCCCACTGGTAACAGTCCTTTTGCCAGCTGGCCCATGGCTGTGGAGCTCATTTCCCACAGGAGAAAAACAGCCATGAACCTCAGTGCTACCACCATGAAAGGAAAACAAAACCCAAAAAAAAGCCTCACTCTTAGAGAGCAAGAGTTTTGAACTCTCCCAGACCAAGTCTCTCAAGCAAATCAGCTCTCAGGGAGCCAGTTTTCATATGACAACTGCGAGATGATGAGGGTGGTTCAGTTTGTTCTCAGGCAAGATAGTCCACCTACCCAAACTCTTGCCAGGTTCCTGGCATCATGACAGGTCATTATCATAGAATCATAGAATCACAGAAACATCTGGTTGGAAAAGACCTCTGAGATCATCGAGTCCAACCGTCCCTGTCCCGTTACTAAACCATGTCCCCGAGAGAAGCATTTACTCACCTTTTAAGCACCTCCAGGAATGGGAACTCAACCACCTCCCAACTCAGGTGTTGGCTGAGTTACTGCAATTTTGCCTGATGTAATAACACTGTTACAGGCAGTGTGGTTTGATGCTTATTGCACATAGAAGGCTCTATGTACCAGCATTGTATTATTGATAAAATCCACCCACTGCAGTACAAACTTGTGCCTATTTTTGTCTCATCCTAAGCAGGGAAGAAAACAAAATGATATCCTTCCAAGGGAAATAAAGGTTATGTTTCTTTATTTTGAGAACACTGGGAAATAAGCATCTTGCCATTCTGGATTCATCGGTATTCAGTGCAATAAACACACTTCCTGATGGATGTACGTGATTAAAACGAGCGCTGTACAAAAATGACACTGTAATTCAGGAATAAGACAAACACAAGTGATGCAGTTCAAAGCTCCGCTGCACTCACTGGGGTTTGGCTTGGGTTTCTGTTTTGTTTTTAACTGACTCTCCGTGCCCGCGAAGAGCAAGGATAGCCTCAAGGGTTACCCCAGCTGAAAAGCATCTGCAGTGATCCCCGCTGACCTTTCTTTCTGATAGCACCCTGCCTGCCTTTTAATGGAGGCCTGAGCTGAGTCAGAGGTGAAACAGATAAATGACTGAAGATCCAAATGTTTTCTCAACAGGCAAGTTCCCACATGCTCTATTTTGTTTCCCTCCACGAAGAATAAGAGGGGGAAAAATTGCAAGTGATTAGCTAATGAACATCTGGTTTGCTTTATTTGTGCTTCCTTGCAGCCAGGGGTTGCATTTACTAATTTTTATTTCCTACTAAAACCAAAAAAAAAAGGAGTATTTTTTGTTTTCCAGAGCCTGTAGAGAAATAGGCTCCTCACAAAGTGTGGCCGTTCTTTCCAGCGCTGCGATTACCTGGCCCGCACGCCACGTCCTGTGTGGTTACCTTCTGTCCTGAACTTTTCATGTGGTTTGACATGTCTTTAATTTAGACAATCAGACCCGAAACAAAAGCGCTCTTTGGAGATCCTGAGCCCTTTCTTTTGAATTCTACAGATGTCAGCCCAGCAGGATGCGTTGTCAAACTGTTAATTACACACGTAAACAGGGTCGATGGTAAATTACGTACTAAACACAAATATGACCTGATTTAAATACAGAGTGATTGTGCTTTTGCACTGCTAAAAATAGCTGATCTAAGGCCCTGCTCTGCACTGACTTCAGATTTGGGCAATGCCACGGATTCACATTGACCTGTGTGCACTCACTTCAGCTCCTGCATTCACCCCTCTACTTGTTTATTTTCAGGGGTTTTCACAGAACTGAACATTTGACCTCGCACAGGAATAATCTGAGCTGGTACTTATGAACAAGAAATGCAGAATACAACGATTTGGAGATCTGCTCTCCCTCCACCTCATAGAAATCCATTTTCCAAGAGGGCTTAAGCATTCACCTGAACTTCCCCAGCCCTGCCAGAGCGTTTTAAGCAGGTTCCCAAAATCTCTTGCCACTTTGGGGAATTACAACCTTTCTTTGCTTGGTCAATTCCATTTCAGAGGCAACTGTGGCTCCTTCATTGTTTACTGTTGCCCAGCACTGAACCACGGCTTAGGGAAATAAATTACTAGCCATAAACCCTTTAAAAACATGTTTTAGCTTCTTCCTCCCACTTCCACAGATTTATCTTCCATTTCCTCTGCAAATGAGTTGTTCAATCCAGTCTCTTCACTGCATCACAGCGCCCTCCCCCAACCCTTGATGGTCCATTTTTATTCAACGGACTAAATTCCAAAATTATTGAAATAGCCATTTATGGCAAATCTTGGAGCCAGATCCAGAGCTGAGTAAATCTGGAGGGACACTCATGTGACATTTGTAACTGATATCATGCTCTTGCCCCATTTTATCACTCCCATCATTCTTTATCCTCAGACTGTCCGACCAACTTGTTCTCTAGAGAAGGATCATAAACCCACAGGTAATTGCAGGATGGCCACACAGACAGTAAAAGGTAAAAGCCTGCAGATGGGTAGTTCAAAGAGAAATTTCCCAGAAAAAAACCCACAAAACCACTGAAAGGAGCCAAGTTGAGTCTCATTTGCAGATGTCCTGAGCATCTATAAGTTTATTTAAAATCAGCAATAGCTGCAATGTGCAACGCTTATCAAAAATCAGACATTTACCCACAACTGTGGCTTTTGAAAGATGTGATTTACTTCAGAACTGAAGAAGAAATAACAGGGCTTTTAGACAGCCTAATAAATGCATGGTCCAGATACATTTCTAGTAGCATATTTATTGTCCAATGCCTCAAGTCTGCAGCACACTCAATTTTAAGCACATGCTTAAGTGCTTTACTGAAGAAAGCTGAAATGTGGAGCTACAGGGTGGCTCCAGGAAAGCACTTCCACATTAGTCATCCTTCATGAGCAATGATAGCAACTGAGCTTTATACCATTATATGCACAATCCAACCTTAGAGGCAGCTTTTCTCCTTGGAACTGTAACCCAGCAGAGAAAGCAGTGACCTTGCAGAATGAGGAGGACTTTCCTTGCTTCTTAGGCTGTCCCATGTGGCCACTGGATGATGCAGTGCGGAGCCCTGGAAAGGCTTCATCCAACGTGATGGGGGTCAAGCAACTTTCAGAGCAGTTGGTGGTACAGAAAGGTAAAGGAGTCAGGATCAGGCAAAGCTACAACCACCACACTGTTATGCCAAATCATTTTATGCAACCAAAAGTGTTAATGCACATAGATTCACAGAATGGTTTAGGTTGGAAAGGACTAAAAAGATCACCCAGTTCAAAAACTCCTGCATCAGGTTGCTCAAAGCCCTGTCCAACCTGGCCTTCAACATCTCCAGGGATGGGGCAGCCACCACTTCTCTGGGCAACCTGTGCCAGGGCCTCCCCACCCTCACAGGAAAATATTTCTCATCTCAAGCTCCCCTCTTGCAGCTTAAAACCGTTCCCCCTTGTCCTATCCCTACACTCCCTAGTGTAGTAGAGTTGAAGCTCTTCTCTCCTTCCCAGTGTGCACAGACCAGAACTCCACTGCACTGTTTCTGTAAAACTTGGGGCTATAAAACAATTATTTCCCTCAAAACCTCACAACATAAGTAGTTTAGCAAGGAACAAACACTACCCTGCGTAGAAGCCTCTTTTTTCCCTCAGCTGCACTGAGGAAACCCCGAGCCTGTCTTGTTTTCCAGGTCACTTTCTGCATTGCCCAAACACTCTTGTAGCATATAGACAAGGGACTGAGACTCACAGAGCTTTACAGACACCACTTCCCAGCCCCAAGGAGGGGGGTGCTGTCCTTGGGGAACCAATGAAACCCCAAGGATAGAGAGGTTTCCAAGGCATATTGATTAAAAATCATCCTGCTGGTTCTGATGGATCCTACCCTGCGCCTCAGCTCCCAGATGGCAGGGTTGAGGAATGATCCCAGAATTCCCAGCCCCCATTAATGCCTATGAAACCTAAAGATTTGCAGAGTTTACTTGCAAAGCCTTTTAGAAGCAGAGATGAGTAAACAAGAGTGAAAAGTTAAACAAAGGAAATACATTTATGCTTGTACTGTTTTCAAGTTTATGCAAACAATCCATTTCTAAAGCTGTCACTGACACTCCTGGCACGTTCTCATTCCCCAGCTCAGAGTCACTTTGGAAACCAAAATCACAAGCATTTCTGAGATGCTTTGGGCAAAATACCTCCCTCAGCTCCACCAGTTGAAAAAATGAGTCAGTCCAATGCAGCCACGGAGCCACAGCAACATCCTTGTGCAGTGATGGATTCTGGAGGAAGAGGGAGAAGAGTCTGAACTTCTCTGGCCACAGTGGCTACAGAAGAAATTGGTATAGAGTCAGCCAAATGGATTATGAAGACCAGTTGAAGAAATAACAGCAGGAAAACATCAAGCAGAGCAGGAATTAGAAAATAATACTTTCTAGCTGGTCAGGCAGTAAGTGGATCTGCCATAAATGTACCCTTTTGCTCCTTACTTGACTCAGGGGAAGGAGACATGGACAACCTGCTCGCCACCAGCACAGCTCACCAAGCTCCATGTAGGAAGGGAGGGCTCTCTGCTCGACCCAGGCACAACTGTGAGAGCCTGTGAAGTGGATTCATTTCTCTGGTGTCTGCTCATGGGCATTTTTCTGCTCCCACTATCTCACCCCTGGATGTTGGAGTCTGCAGACAGAATCAGAGAATCACAGAATGACCTGAGTGGGAAGGGACCCACAAGGATCATTGAGTCCAACTCCTGTCCCTGCACAGGACACCCTCAACATTCACACTATGTGTTTGAGGGCGTTGGCCAAATGCTTCTGGAGTATTGTCAGGCTGTGACTGCTTCCCTGGGGAGCTGTTCCAGTGCTCCACCACCCTCTGGGTGAAGAACCTTCTCCTAATATCCAACCTAACCCTCCCCTGGCACATCTCCCTGCCATTCCCTCAGGTCCTGTCATTGGTCACCAGAGAGAAGAGCTCAGTGCCTGCTCCTCCTGCTCCCCTGGTGAGGAAGCTGCAGACTGTGATGAGTTCTCCCCTCAGTCTCCTTCTCTCCAGGCTGAACAGCCCAAGCGACATCAGCCACACCAAATGACTTCCCTTCTAGACCCTTCACCAACTTTGTGGCTCAACTACACAGTGTCCATTACAGGAAAGCATGGAGGGATAGGATTCCCATTTGGAGAGATAGTGTCATCCCACCAGAAACCCCAAATGCCACAGAGGAGCTTTGCTTTTGCCTTTTAACAGCAGGATTGGCAGGGAGTGGGGCCAGGGGAGCAGGCTTAGAGTCCACTGAGGTCAGCAAAGCCACAGCTTCCCAAACTGTGTCTCCAAAAAAGTGGCACCAGCTCATTTCAAAGTGAAAGCACTCACGTTGATGACAGGCAGCACAAGCCCTGCTTCAGCTGGAAGACACCACAGCTGCCGCTCAGATGCCTCCTCACCCTCTTCCCTGCCTTCCATTGGGCCGCAGCAGACGGCACGTTTAACAGCTGATCCATCTGGAGGAGAGCCTCCAAAGTTAATTTCTAGCTTTGAGATGGTTACTGGTAATTATAGGTAATTTCAAATATAATTGCAATGGGGTTGAGAAAGCTCTGTTTGCAGTGTTTATGTTCATCACTCTAATTTGAGGCCTAGAATGCTGGATACGCTGCTCTTCAATACACACCCATTTTTCATCTTCCTGATTTTACCACCAGCGATTATAAAAACAGCCCCAGCAAACCACAGTCTGCAATGCAAGACAAATGTTTCAGGAGTTGCATCTAAAGTTTCAAGCAAAGCTGCTTGAAGGTTAACGACGGAAGATGTTAATGATTATCAAATAGACAGGGAAAGCCACAAAGCGCTTCGAACACAGAAATGCAAGAGGCCCTCAAAATAAATGGTGGCCAACCTTGTTTAGAATAATACTTCTCCTCGAAGAAATGGAACTGTTGCATGTCACAAATACATCCACATCTCGTTTTAATACAGGAATAATTACCCATGGCATGTTTGTTAGTGGAAAAAGCAAAGGTCTCCTGTTACTTACACATAATAAAACCTATATTGTTTACCACGAATGAGTTACATGAGACTGGTAATAAATAAGTGTTGTAACAAACTTTGGTGCCCAAACCATTCTCAATATCTGCAGTTTGGTAGCATCTAGAGGCCCTTGGTATGATCTGCAAAGCAGAGTCTGCTGCACAGTAAGAGATCTCTTCTGTTTTAAGACCCATAAAAGACAGCATAGGTAGAGTAAAACGGTTCAAAACCCTGAGCACGGTGACTCAAAACATGCAGTTATTTCCAGAAATCACATCAGAAAGGGACACACTGCAGGTGGCCCTTCTGCTCTCTCCATGACATCCCCTATGGTTCACAGCCACGTGGGTGGAAAGCAGGGAGGGGACAGAGCAAAACCAAAGGCTGTGCATTCCCCACTGGATGGAAATTATCAGAGTGACCGCAGAGTGAGAGAGTTGGGATTGTTCAGCCTGGAGAGGAGAAGGCTCCGGGGAGACCTTAGAGCAGCCTCCCAGGACTGAAAGGGGCTCCAGGAAAGCTGGGGAGGGGCTCTTGATCAGGGAGTGCAGGGATAGGAGAAGGGAAAATGGTTTTAAGTTGAAAGAGGGGAGACTGAGATGAGATCTTAGAAAGAAATGTTTTCCTGTGAGGATGGTGAAGCCCTGGCACAGGTTGCCCAGGGAAGCTGTGGCTGCCCCACCCCTGGAGGTGTTCAAGGCCAGGTTGGATGGGGCTTTGAGCCCCCTGATCCAGTGGGAGGTGTCCCTGCCCATGTCAGAGGGGTTGGAACTGGATGGTCTTTGAGGTCCCTTCCAACTCAAACCATTCTATGATGCTATAAATATGCAAAGCCACTCGTAGGTGCAACTGCTCACAGACTGGGGACTCTAACAGGAGCATTTTAAAAACTGGGCTATACCCTTGACGTTAAAATCAACAGCCATGTGCTGGCTTAAATACACTTAAAGTATCTGATTTTTTTTAAAATACATTTGGCTTTCTACAGTTGACAGAACTACTTTGTAGTTTCACGCTCTTTAGTGGCTGAAGTGGTATCTGCCAAATCTGTGCATGTATCAGAGTATCTCTATCCCTATCTCTGTCGCTGATCTCTATGAACATGTGCCTGCTTGGAGAAAAAAAAACAAGCCAAAAGCCTTAGCTTGCTATATTCTCAACTCAACAAACCAAGACAGTTAAAGGAACTATTTAAAGCTGGAACTAGTCAGGAAATGATTTGTTTTGTTATGAAAAATTTAGAGGCAAATGCAAAAAAAATTCTTTTTCCTCAATATTTTCCTATTTTTTGTTTTGAATTGAAAATTGTCCTTTTGTAAATGGTTGCTGTTGGGTTTGTGCAGTCATTGAACCATTTGAAAACTTTTGTAATAGAAAATCATCCATCCAGCTTTCCTGAGAGCATCAGCTCTGCAAAGATTCGAGTATTTTTAATGCAAGCCACAAAGGGAAGCCTCTGCAGAACTAGATCTGAAATGCTGTTCTTAAAAAAACTAAATGTATCATATCTGAAGCAAACTTTAAAACCTCACTTCAGGAATGAAATGGACTTGTTTTAACTCCTCGGTAAATCGCTTTATGCAGAGAAGGATGCAGCTGTGGGGTTACTGGTAGAGGCTACACACAATTTGTAGCTGTGCATCACTGACCCAAGGTGGACTTTGCTCCAGGCAGTGGTAGCTCCTCATTATAGAATCATTATGGTTGAGACCTCTAAGATCATCCAGTCCAACTGTCAGTCCAACCCCACCGTGCCTACAAAACCAGGTCCCAAAGCACCATGTCTACATGTTTTTTGAACCCCTCCAGGGATGGAGACTCCCCCACTGCCCTGGGCAGCCTCTGCCAGGGCTTCACCACTCTGTCAGCAAAGAATTTTTTTTCTAATATCCAGTCTAGACCTCCCCTGTTGCAACTTGAGGGCATTTGCTCTCAGTCTATCACCTAAACCCATCCCAGTGAGCTCTGCCCTTCCCCAGCCACTTGACTTGATGTATTAGACCCACAACCTCACCTCACAATCTGTTAAATGTGGGAAAAGGAAAAGCTGAATGATTTACACTCAAGAGTAATGTTGGTGGCCACCAGTACTCCAGATCCATCAGCAGAACGTCTCTCACTGTCACTGAACTCCAGTTCCTGCTCTACAGGAGTCAGAGGCCAGCAAGCAGCAACCATGCTACAGGACTGAAATCTCCAGCTCTTGACAACTATTTCCACTCTGTTCCTTCAGACTTCCAAAGTTTTTGCTGTGCTATCTGTGACTATAACATCACTTAAGGCTTTACTGAGGAGGCAAAATAATAGGGGGGCCTCAGAAACATGGTAATGAAAGGCAGCTGCATGCAAGGCATTACTCTCCAGCTCTAAGAATAACCATTAATTGTTTGCATGGGTCAAAAAAATTAGCTCCCATGAAAAATGAATATCCATTGAAGCCTAATGAGAGGCTGGTTAAACACAGCAGAGAAATAAGAGCAAGGGAGAAAAAAAATCAGGACTTTGATTCTGAGTGCCTGGAGTAACCAAAACTGATGGTGAAACTGAGACAATGAAGTCTGATCTTAAGGAGCTCGGCTGGTTGTGTTTATTAGTACAGTTCATGGGTCATGTTATTTAAGGGTGTCTGGAAAAGCCTGCAGTGTTATTTAAGTTGAAAGGGCACGAGGACCACTGAGGTAAATCAGCATCTTTCCCTGGGAGGACTCTGGAACAGGTTAGCAAGAAAAAATATGGAAAAGGGATTATTTTTTTTTTTTGCCAATGTCATGCATACTGAAAACCCCAGCAATATCCCTTTGAGGACACAAAGAACCATGCTTTGAAAGGACAGCCTTCAGCTCATGGATTTGTTTTCCCCCTTTATAGTACGTGCTGCCTTCCCATCCAGGCCGAAGGCACTTTAGTGTAACTGTGATCCAAAGAATAATCACAATGCACCCACAGGGCTCTAAGTAAAGCAGAAATAAAATCATAGAATGCTTTGGGTTGGAAGGGACCTCAAAGCCCATCCAGTTCCAACCCCCCTGCCACGGGCAGGGACACCTCTCACTGGATCAGGGGGCTCAAAGCCCCATCCAACCTGGCCTCGAACACCTCCAGGGATGGGGCAGCCACAGCTTCTCTGGGCAACCTGTGCCAGGGCCTCCCCACCCTCATCTTGAAGAATTTCTTCCTAAACTCTAACCTAAATCTTCCCCCTTCCAGTTTAAAGCCATTAAAATAGATGTAAAACAAAGATAAAGTTAACCCATCACTCCTGATCACATCTTTGCAGAGATTGCTATCACCTTTAGCCCAAAGAAATAATCCTGGTTGCAAAATTGTCAAGAAGAATTTGAAGCTCCCAGCCCACCAAGCACTCAAAAGTACAAAAGAAAGGATCAAAGTCATAAGGATTACATGAACCTACTGTAAGAAGTTCATCTCTTCCCCTTCTAAGCTACAACCAGACCCCAAAATGCACGGCAAAAGCATCCTGTCTTAGAAAATGCTGTTACTTTTGCCAGTGAAATTCTTCACGAGTAGGGTGGGGAGGACCTGGCACAGGTTGCCCAGAGCAGTGGTGGCTGCCCCATCCCTGGAGGTGTTCAAGGCCAGGTTGGATGGGGTTTTGATCCCCCTGATCCAGTGGGAGGTGTCCCTGCCCATGGCAGGGGGGTTGGAACTGGATGGGATTTAAGCTGCCTTCCAACCCAAATCATTCTGGGATTCATGTGTGCTAAGGCAGTGTCTGTGAACCATTTGCCTGGGAGGAAGATGGCAGAAGATCATCTGGCATCAGGCTCCATTTGAGTGAGATGTTTCTCTTCCACACTGAAGTATGAAACCGACCAGGGAACTTGTTCCTCTCGTGAAATCTTCCCATTTTGGTTCTGCCGTTTGGTCTGTAAAAGAGGGAATGGGTAAGGGATGGGTAAACCCCAAGAAGCTCCAGCCAAGTTCCCAGACTTATTTCTTCAAATGCTGGAATACCAGGAAAAAAAATGACCTTTTTTTTTTGGTAGCAATTCTTCTATTCCTGGAACTTGGCAAAGAGACACTCAGTGATGCTAGGGATGCTCTGGAGTTCCGCAGGCTAAGAGGCAACACAAAATACTTGGGGAAAAAATGCAGCAAATAGAGGGCAAAGGAAAAATATTTCCAGCGAGGAAAATTAAGCCCAACCTTTGTAAAATGAATGTCAACAGCAGCATTGTTTATTATTGCCAACTCTACTCCTGCTGATACTTTTGAGCTAAGAACTGTTTCTGATTCCTGTTTCACCTGTGCTGTTCTGCATCACAAACCTCCATCCTCTTGCCTACTGCTCCAGTGAGGAAATTTAACTCTAGTATTTAACAGTTAATCCATTATGTTTAGGATCCTCTGAATCATTTGGAACAAATATAACCTTAATCTCAATAACTTGCACTCAGATTTTGCTGTTTGTTGAAATTCTCCAATGTACTGAATAAATGCACTTGAATTACAGGTTTGATTTTAGCTCACCCCTGCATCTTTTAAGCCAGATATTTGTATTTGCTGTGGACTGAGAGTCACCTGATGTAGTCACTGTTTCTGGTTCTGTGATTGAAGCAATATAAATAGAAGGCTCTTTCCAAAATTCCTATGATTTGATTCTTTCTCTGAAGTCGCTTTAAGTACCTGTACTGGCAAGCATTTTATTTCTGGGCACTGTCTTCTAAAAATTCATTCATCTGAGAGACTGAAAAGTAAAAAAAAGGCTGCAATTCCCAGCTAACCAAATCAAAGACTTCTGTTTGAACATCGCCTTTCTGTCCTGAGGAACTGTATTTAAAATGATGTTTTAAAATAATCTGCATTTAGGCTTCAAAATTGAGAACTGCCAATTAAGGAAAGCAGATATCTCACTACAGCTCCCTTGCACTTATGTCTCATGATGGGGGTCTTTAATTACAGCATCATTTCAGACCATTTTTACATATCTTATTCACACACAGTGAACAGTGTTGAACGAACCACCGGCTGTTCAATATTTTACTCCTCCCTCACTACGCACTAAGTCTCTCTATGCCTTCTTTTGCAACCCAAACCCTGCTCCAAAAGCAGGATTAATAATTTCTATGTTTTCCTAAAGAGCATTTCTATGAGTGCTTACCCAATATTAATCAATTACTGCTCACCCTGCAAAATGGGAAAGTTGTACACGTCCCATTTTACAGGCAAGGAGCCGAGGCACAGAAAGGAGGTCAAAAGTGCCCATTAATTTTCAGAGCCCAATTTGATATGCTTTGGACATGATTATTCACGGTACTTAGCATTATATAGTACTTTATGCATTAAGCCTACTGCTCTTGTTGGATAAAGTAGCTGCTGGTGGTCCTTTGCACTTCTGCATATCAAATTTGCAGGATCGTAAGTCAGGGATACAGAATGTGAGCAGCATCCAAACAGTGACCCCCCAGGAAAGGTCCCGTTAAGGGATGGCCCCACCTAGGAGCACAGAAGCCCCATTTTCCCAGGCAGCATTATAACATCTTCATTTTGGGATCATTCAGCCCACCATTCATCAGACAATTCCCATTTGCTGCACCAGCAGAGAAAGGAATCTCGCAGACAATAACCACATTACTAGGAGAACGGGAATTGTTCACACAGATATTTCTCCCATCTACAAAACAAGGCAGTGGTCCGAGGGCAAAACAGCTTGTGGAGATGCAATGAAAGTCTCCATCCCATTGCAGATGTACAGAGGGGGTTGCATCAAGGGCAGCTTTGTGTGATATTTCCTTCACAGTCTGGAGAGTTGATACAAGAGAAGTTTCATTTGGCCCTTCATATTTGCAGTAAAACGTGCTCAGTTTTCCTGTGGGGATGTGTTTGTGTGTAGTTTATGAGGCTGTTAAGAGAGACACAGTGCTGAGAGCAACTGTGTACCTGGGCTTGTGTCAGTGTCTATTCAGGAAAAGCCATGTGCAAGAAGATGTATTTCTAGCTGAGTCTTAAAAACTCCCCAGGATGAAGATTTCCTTCCTTCCCCCCTGTACTACAGCCTGTTCCAGTGCTGCACCCCCCCTTTCAGGAATCTTCCCTAATGTCCAACGTGACCCTCCCACACGGCAATCAGTGGCCATTGCCCCTTGTTGTATCACCTGTCATCAAGGGTTTGACTCCATCATCTTCATAGCTGCCCCTCAAACAGTTGTATTGAATCTCCTCCTCTTTGCTTGGCCTCAAACTTGAAAGAAGCCAGGACTTTCTGCAACTCCTCCAGGGCCCAGATTTACTCTTGGCTGAGAACAGAAGGCCTTGCTTCTTTCAGGGTTAAGGCCAAGGACCTGTACACCCATCCCAGAGCTCCCATCTGAGCTCCAAGCTGAAGTTTTCCTTCCTTGTAGGCAGCTGGGGAAGGTTATTGACCTCTTTGATATGGACTGGGGACACAGCCAGAGTCGGCATCAACAGAGGAAAACTCACATCAGTGTTTTCTTCGAGAGCAGAAAAGGCAAACGCGGTCCCTGACGTGTCACTTCAGTGCTGTAGGATCTTCCAGGCTCCAGCACATGGACAGAAGGATGGAAGCACACAGAGTGGCTTCCCGAGACCACAAGCAGGCAGAGACACCATCCTGTTAACCACTGAGAAACTACAAAGGACCCAAAAAGCTGTTTTCTCCAGGCACTGATGCATAACAAGAGGCATCCAGGCAGGGAGGGAGTTCAGACCAGGTACGACGAGAGTGAAGGCTGAGCTGGCTGTGGCAGTTAACCTCTGGCAGACAGTTTGTAACATACCTGACACAGAAAACAAACCAGGTGGTGCCAATGCTTGGAAAATACAGACACACAGCAGGAGGGGGGGGAACTGGGAGTGGAGGAGGGAGAGAGAGGGAAAACATAAGCAGGGGAAAATGGAGAGGGCAGGAGTCGTTAACCCCTGATAGCAAGTATAAAGTATTTTACTCCCCATCTCATTCATTAGACCGCGTCAGCTCCAGAAGGGCTACATCCATTCCCATAAATCTAGCAAGTTTCTCTTTTAAAAAAGGCCAGACACTGTCTTGGCCATGGCAATCCAGCTGTCTGGCCCACTGCCTGCCCTGCAAACAGGGCCACGAAAGCTCAGCTTTCTAAGCTGAGGGCAGCACTCTCCCAGGGGCTTGCTGAGCCCTCTGCCTCTCTGAAGCCCTGGGAAGGGGGGCACCCCTGTGGTTCTGTCCCTCTGGTTGGCAATGACAGCCCATGGGCAGGAGAAGTTCTCACTGAGGGGTTGAAATTACATCTTAGAAACGTAGAATGGAGAGTTCCTGTGGAATTAGGGTGAAGGGTCAGAGAAAAAGGTGACGGTGAGGGTTTGATAGGTGGGTGTTTGATGGACGTGTAAGGAAATGCACAGCCTGAGAAATTCTTGTGCCCTGTGCATTACAGGAGAAAAGAGAACAGGTAGTTATGGGATGTTCACACAGACAGCGGGGGTTGACACTGGTTGTGGGAATCATGGAATGGTTTGGGTTGGAAGGGACCTTAAAGCCCATCCAGTTCCAATCACCCTGCCATGGACAGGGACACCTCCCACTGGATCAGGGGGCTCAAAGCCCCATCCAGCCTGGCCTTGAACACCTCCAGGGATGGGGCAGAACCACTGCTCTGGGCAACCTGGGCCAGGGCCTCCCCACCCTCAGCATGAAGAATTTCTTCCCAATGTCTCAGCTAAATCTTCCCCCTTCCAATTTAAAGCCATTTCCCCTTGTCCTGTCACTCCAGGCCCTTGTAAAAAGCCCCTCCCCAGCTTCCCTGGAGCCCCTTTCAGTCCTGGGAGGCTGCTCTAAGGTCTCCCCAGAGCCTTCTCTTCTCCAGGCTGAACAACCCCAACTCTCTCAGCCTGTCCTCATAGCAGAGGGACTCCAGCCCTCGGATCATCTCCATGGGCTCCTCTGGACCCGTTCCAACAGTTCCATATCCTGTTTATACTGGGGATTCCAGCACTGGACCCAGGGCCCCAGGTAGGGTCCCACGAGAGCAGAGCAGAGAGGGAGAATCCCCTCCCTCACCCAGCTGGCCACACGTTGATCTTTAAGGTCCTTTCCAACCCAAACCATTCTACGATTCTATGACTCATTCTCACTCAGCAGAGACTTTGAGAAGGCAAAGGCATTCAGGAAGCTCCCAAACTGCAACTCAGAAGAGCTCCAGAACACCTTTTAGATGACTATTTTGACCAGCATCAGGGCTCCAGAGTGGTCCTCTCAGGCATCTGATCATAGGAGACAATATGGGAAGAAAAGGAGCTCTGATCCTCTGCAGAGTCACATCCTCAACAACCCTGTGGAACAAATCTCACTTACAATCACACCTGAATCAAGGTACAACGTCAAGAGAAAGGGATTATGCTGAATACCTTCCAACTGCTGCTGGTTTTGAGCTACTAAAGCTATCTCTGGGCTTCCAGCTCCAGGGGTTCATAATCATGGAAATCGAGAGCCTTCATCCTGTCCCATTTTTAAAATGAACAACTGCCCAAGCAAAGCTTTGGGAAATGCAGGAAACAGTTTTGTCCTTGAAATCTGAGTTTAGATTAAAAAGTTAATGATGCCAATAAAAGAACACGGGCAGAAAATTGAGTTATTTTTAGCACATCTGCCCATGGTGACACAACATTGTTTTTCTTTGTGAGAACTTAGTAACACCAGGAAAGCTGGACAGCCTTCCTGGAGGCATTACAGGGCATCTTGTATACCTTGGCATTGTGTGGCTTTCCAGGACATCATTTTAACACTTCACAAATCAGACTTTACGGGCATTCTTCTATCATAAATCCATTGCAAGGCATACAAATTCCAGGTAAGATGCAGAGAAGATGACCAGCAAGTAAAGCACTTTTTAAATGTAAGAACCATAAAGCATAACACGGTGTTTTACAACAGCAACGTTTCATTTAAGGCCTGATCCAGTCCTCTTTGAAGTCCAACAGAGTCTTTCCATTGACATCAGAGGGTGTGGGATTTGTCTCACGGCAACTTATACCAATGAGAACAATATTTTGCTCTGAAGTCATTGCTTTCTGCCACGGATGTTTTGAAAACAGCTCATCACCTGACAATTACACCCTGAAGGTACTGACAGTCCGTGTGTTTGCATTATTTAAAAATGAGGCTTGGTAACGGGCTCAGCTGTTTAGGGAAGGTAATATTTTTCTTAAGTACGCCTACTATAAAGTAAATTAGCAAAATCTTCTTTCAGCTGTAACTAAAACATAAGGGCACAGCTGCCCTGGAGGAGTACAAGGGCTCCCAATGTAAACTCCACTGATATCATCACCATCAGTAGGTCATAAAATTGATTGATTATAAATACAGTCCTCATTTGTTTACAGCTTGCATTTTTGGGTCCTGGGTAATTAGCACATTAGCAATCTCTCAAAGTGAGGGCTCACAGGTGCCGCTGTGAGATAGCCAAAGTGGAAAACTGCACAAGAGGAGCCTAATTTTCCTTAAACAGTTGCAGGATCGGATGCATTAGCGCAGAGGGGAGAAATGTCAGTTATGTAAGTGTTCAGCTACTTGAGCGCACCTACCCAGGAGCCAAGGGCTAAGAGGGCATTGGAATGACCTGTTAATTTTCTTCAAGGTAAGGCAGCACCCAAAAAATGAGAGACATGTCAGCAATGTGAGGGAGATACCCTCTTTGTGAAGCCTGCAGCTGAGCAATTCTTTTAAGATTCTTTTCCCTCCACGCAAGCCAACAAAGGAAGATAAAGATCACCCTATTTGTGGCAACTGGTACTTAGTTCCTTTTAGTTACACTTAAAATAAACTCTCTTTTAGTTCTCCAAAGGGTTCAGCCTTCAGACACACCACTACTGAGCTTTAAGCCAGCCACCTTCCTTGGCTCCAAGTTCACGACTACTCAGTGCGCACAGGACATTAAACTTTAAAGTCACGTTTTATTTGTACAGCTGGATGCATCAGGTTTATGCTTATTGTCTAATTAGCCAACTAAACCACTTTTGAAAGGGTTTTAATGCCTTACCCCCAGTGAGATCTCTGTAGTGAGTATGTGTTGAAATGCTAATGGAGACAAAGAATTCCTTTTTGTAGGAATCTGCAGTATTTTGGATACATTTTCTGGGCCAAATCTTCAGCTGCTGTGGCTCTGCTGGAGTGAGTCAGGCTATTCCCACTCACAGACACTGAAGGACTCCTGAACTTTAACAGGATACTAGAGAAGCTATTCCCTAATGGGCTTCTTTTAAGATGGTTTACAACTCTAATTTGCAGATTTTTGCTATCTTCCTTCCACAAAATCTTGTTAGAAAAGCCTCCTATAGCTGGAACAAGGTAACAGCTACGGGATTCACCAACCCATTAAATATTAAAACATGCAACATATGCCCCAGCAATTACATGATTTCACAGATTAATTCTTTCAGAACATTTCT
This sequence comes from Dromococcyx pavoninus, assembly GCA_033558185.1. Lineage (NCBI taxonomy): Eukaryota > Metazoa > Chordata > Aves > Cuculiformes > Neomorphidae > Dromococcyx > Dromococcyx pavoninus. The sequence continues at coordinate 420,683 of JAUMJL010000933.1, forward strand.
GCTGGTATTATTTGCTGCAGAAATCATTTAGAAATCTCATACCAGCATTTTTTTCATCCATGAAACATGAGTAGCAAGCGAGGAAAAAGTTAAGTCACTGGCATACCTTGAGTAGTTCTTGAAGAAAGACTTCTTTTCAAAGAGATTTTGCTTTACATTTTGGGGGGGTATTTCTGGGTTTTGGGGGGTATTTCTGGTTTTTGGGGGGGTATTTCCATTAATGATAACACTGTTCCTAAATAGAAATATTTTGGAGAAGAACTGCCTCTTCTTATGTATTTGTAGGTGCTGTAGTAAATAGCAACCCGAGAAGTGCCCCTGAACACTACAACACTGGTAATAAATAATGCTAATAACCCTTAATTATGTGCCTTAATGAATTCCTGTTTCCAAGTGCCATGAATATAACATGCTAAATGATAGCAAATTAGCTTTAAAAATGTTAACAGAAAGTTCCTTAATGCTGATGTTTTCCGCCGTTCTGACAGGAGGGGAACTTCTCCATTAAGATTCCTCTCCAGGCAATTGAATCCACAAGTCACCCATTCACTTTTTAGACCCTCTCACCTCCACACACCCAGAGACCCATTCTCAATGTAAGGCAATAACATTTTAGTTGCTTTACTCCTGCTTCACTCCTCAAGTTTGTTTCATTTACAACTGGACTCGATGATCGTAAAGAGCTTTTCCAAGCTAAATGATTTTATGATTCGGATCTTCCTTACACAGTTGCTTGACTTAGCACTAACTCTACATCCATCAGCAGAGGCAGCAGCCAACCTCCAAGCCTGGCTCATTTCAAATCTGCTTTGAGTTCAAGGAGCCACGATTTCCCCAGAATGTTTATCCAAAAGTCAAACATGACAATTTCTAAAGTCACAACAGCTGTGCAGGTGCAGAATACTACACAATGCTCACTGGGCCTGAAGAATTTACTGTTTCACAGTGTTCCTGTTTCGGGTAGGATACCTCCCTTAGACAGCTGCCTCATGACCAAACCACAGAAGAGGAGATAAAGCAAAGGATTCAAGTTTTAAAATTAGAAATCACCAGGATTTTCATACTCAAGTCTTTTCCACAACTTCAGTGGAAAATCTTATTTATTTGATCAGATGGTGTTTCTGGTGATGGCCCTGCAGCATGAACACAGCAGGTTTTCTACCTGCAAGTTATACTCTTTATTGAACCAACTGATATAAAGAAGCCAAAAATTGCCAAGAGGAAGAGATTTTGTTCTTGAAAATGTCAATTCCCTTTAGTTGCATCACTTGTGCTATCATTATCCCTCCTCAGAAGTTTTGCTTCACATTTGATCTTTGCAAGCACTAAGCGACACAGGAGGTAAGAGACCAAAAAACCTATGTTTGCAAAAAACCAGACCATACCTGCAATTTATCCCAGAGATCTCTCTGGCTGTTCTGAAATGTTTAGCTACCATTCCCCATCGTTCACTTTTTTCACACTGCTGTCCTGCTGCACTTCTGAGGTTGGATGATCACTGAAATTGTCACCTCTGAAGTCGATGAGTGGAGGTGGTTTATAGCAGTTAAGGATCTAGTTCCTGACAGCAAAGAAAGGGCTGAACTGTGTTTTGCAGATAAGCAATCCAGTGAGCTTCATTCTTTTTCTCTGTTCAGTTTGGTAAGAGGTATTTGTTATTCAAGTACTTGTTGGACAGCTTGGATCAACAATGGCTCATTCCAGAAACAGTTCATTTCAATTTCTTGCTGCTCATGGGGTGAGAACTGTCACCTAAATCAGATGGAGCTGATTCTAATCTTTGAGAGGATGAGTAGGCCTTTTAAAAATAGCAGAACAAAGGCTGATGAAAGCCAAATATTCTTTTTCACATGTAAATACAAGTCCATATACAAAGAATGACAGGTTCCCAAACCAGCCTGCAAATAAAAATCTGTCCAGGCAGACAGAGAGTTATCAAGGAGCTCAACAGACTCAAACCTAGTTGCAATAAAAAGTATCAAGAGTTAATGGGATTGTTGCAGCCACTCTGATTCAACTTCTGTCCCAACAGCAATGGGATTTCAACCTCCAGTTCCTGCACTGACCCCACTAAACCAGCTGAATCAGAGCACCTTCCCTTGCAAGGCTGTTAAGGCTTTGAGTGGCAAAGTACTGAAGACTTAGTATAATGCATCAATGTTTAATTACTCAGCCTTACTACTTGCTTACGTTTTCTTATTCAGAAATGTTCACCCTCAGGTTCCCACCTATCAGTTCACACCATTTTTTTCACTGCTGTATTAAAAATCCCTGCCAGTATCTTTTTGTGATGGCCAGACTGCAGCCAAGCTCACCCTTCGTTTCCTCTTTCAACTCTCACAGTGACTGTCTCACAGTCCTTGACCAGCCTCTCTCTAAACTTTGGAGAGTTGAGGTGAGCTTCAGGAAAGATAGCAAATAAAGGCTGGACTTTCTACGAGATCTTACCTGGAGTAGGGTCTTCAGTTCTGGAGCTCTCAGCACAGGAAGGACATGGATCTGTTGGAGTGGGTCCAGAGGAGGCCATGAAGATGATGCAAGGGCTGGAGCCCCTCTGCTATGAGGACAGGCTGAGAGAGTTGGGGTTGTTCAGCCTGGAGAAGAGAAGGCTCTGGGGGAACCTTAGAGCAGCCTCCCAGAACTAAAAGGGGCTCCAGGAAACCTGGGGAGGGGCTCTTGATCAGGGAGAGCAGGGATAGGATGATGGGGAAAGGTTTTCAGCTGTAAGAGGGGAGATTGAGATGTGATCTTAGGAAGAAATGTTTTCCTGTGAGGGTGGGGAGGCCCTGGCACAGGTTTCCCAGAGCAGTGGTGGCTGCCCCATCCCTGGAGGTGTCCAAGGCCAAGTTGGATGGGGCTTTGACCCCACTGATCCAGTGGGAGGTATCCAGGGGGTAGGGCTGGATGGGCTTTAAGTGCCTTCTAACCCAAATTATTCTGTGATTCTATGATGATTCTAGGAATTTCTTAGGGAATATCAGGATGAATACAGTGTCCCTACAGTGTACAGTGGTATATGCAGGGTTTTCTTACACCTTTGCAGGTATGTAGGCACAGCCAAAAAGACAAGGGCTTTTCCAAAGCTCTGCCACTTTAACTGCCTCATTAAAATGGCACTTCAGACCCTGCAGCCTCGCTTTCTGCTCTGTGTTTCTCCTCTGCTTACACCGCTCTCAGGACGTTCTCTCTGGCTTGAGCATCCGAACGGCGAGCCAACCCAAACTGATTCCAGAACACTTTATGAAAATGTTAATGTTGCTTTGTTACATTACCAGGCAGATGCAAAGTCTTTCCCACTTGAGTTTTGACATGGTGGTGGTGCTGTGGCAGTGCATATGGTCACAGGGAGCCTTAGGGTGCTCCTCATAAGACTGCACTGTTAGAGTGATGTTATTGCAAACAAGAGTCTCTACATGCCATCGCTGCAACTCTCACCTCATCAAGAGCCAAATGAAGGAAGAAGGAAAAATACTAAAAGAAGAAACTAAAAGTGAGCTGGAATTAATTTAACTGAAATAAATATTTTTGTAAAATCAGCTGTACAAGCTAAACTGTTACTACATCATCCAGGAATGAAAATCTCCTTCTCCAAGCTGCTCTCTTTTCTGTGGGGTTTTTTCTGCACTGATTGTGATGCTGCATCTTGACCACACTTTGTCTTTGAACATAAGATAGAACATAAAGAACTTATTCTATAGCTTGGGCCACACATAAAAACTCATGAGTGCTAGGTTAATTCAAAAGAGGAAATAAGAGTTTCATAAATGGTTTATCAGTTATAAAGACTGAATTTTATCTCCAGATAACCCCAGGATGCTTGAAGTCTCCTTGCAATTTCATGGCAGGTACCTCCCTTAAACTACCAGAAATGCCAGAAATTATCAAGTCAGCTTCTGTCTAGCAGCTGAAACCAGAGTCTGCTCCTAAAGAGGACCTTTCAGTTGGTATAAATCAGATTACTTGTGCAGATACCAAAGGGTCACAGGAATCTCCAGCATGGGAGAATCTGTCCTGAAGAGATTCAGAGAGCGCCTGCAGAGCTCTGCTGCAGAACAGCAGCAGTGTATAAAACAAAGGTTTTAGAAAGCCATCTGGGAATTCCCCAGTGTGCCCCTCAAACCATGAGGGTCACCCTATCTTGGCTTAATTTAGCCAGCTGTGTCTCCTCCATGCAAGGAGAGGACATCCTTCTCAATAAGTTAGTGACTCACCCCAGGCATAACCCACCATTGCTGAGAAAATTTGTTGTTTGTGTCTTGGGAAGCTGAAAATATTTTGCTTTTGGTAAGGTCTTACACATTTTAATGTCTCAGTAGCTGCCAAGCCACTGGTCCTAAGGTCTCTGGCTTGCAAAGATCATCCACATCACAAATGTGCCCTTCAGTGGTCCGAAGGAGCTGCTGCCTTGCTGTCCCTCCTGCAGGCAGACCAGTCCTCTGCCCCCACGTCCCATCCAGGTGCATTTAGGATATGGTAAATGCATTCCAGCAAGTGGCAGGACCAAGCTCTTCCCAGGAGAAACCTAGAGGCTCTGGCAATTGTAATTCTTAGACAGCTTTTTATCCTACACTTTTTTATCCTACATATTTTTTTAATATAACTGAAAACAATGAATGGTTTCAAGACAAAAAGGAAAGGAATTCTGTTTTCCTGGTTATACCCTACCAGAGTGGAAGATGAAAACACTGAGGTCTGCTCCCTCAGTGTTACTGTTTTGTGTTTCAGTAAGGCCATCAAAAGCCATCTTAATCATCTCGAAGTGAGTCATCCCCTGTAAGGTTCAAAACTCAAAGCAAACTCAACTGCCCCTCTATATCTGCATCAGCATCCAGACTCTTTCTCTGTATCAGGGCCCTGAGGGCACCAATAGGCCTTAATGGCCCTGAGTGGGCTCCCTTTCACACCCTCACCCATGGGCCCAGGAGATGAGCCGAGGCCACCAGCCCCAGCCTGAGCTCAGAGCAGGTGTGGCACTGGCAGTGGAGAGCTGGAAGAAGGGGATCAGGAGATGGTGCTTGGGTGGCAGCTCAGTTCATCTCACCTTTGTAGAGCTTTTCAGGAAGGAGATCACGTATGGAGCTTTTAGACCATGGCATTTCACACATAGGCAGAGAAACAGTTCCAGAAATCTTACTCTAGGTTATCATAGATAGGCTCATGGAATGTCCTGAGTTGGAGGAGAGCCATAAGGATCATGGAGTCCAACTCCTGTCCCTGCACAGGACACTCCCAGCACTCACACCGTGGGTCTGAGGGCATTGGCCAAATGCTTCTGGAATGCTGGCAGAGCAGGTGCCCTGACTGCTTCCAGGGGAGCTGTTCCAGTGCTCCACCACCCGCTGGGGGAAGAACCTCTTCCCAATGTCCAGCCTGACCCTCCCCTGGCACATCTTCCTGCCATTCCCTCGGGTCCTGTCATTGGTCACCAGAGAGAAGAGATCAGCATCTGCTCCTCCTCCTCCCCTTGTGAGGAAGCTGCAGACTGCTATGAGATCCCCTCTCAGTCTCCTCCAGCCTGAACAGACCAAGGGACTTCAGCCACTCCTCACACAGCTTCCCCTCTAAACTCTTCACCAACTTTTATTTCCCAGGAATGCCTCCTACTACTATTCCAGCTTCCCCCAGAAAACTCTCTGCTCATAGAAAACCAAGAAACTACTTCTTGCATCAATCTCACTTTGATAACTTTAAAAAGGCAATCAAAATTAGGAAAAATAAGCACAGAGAGCATTTCCCAGGCTTGCGCCGTCCACAATGCGCTTCAAAGCTGAGCTCGAGTTTCTCAGAAGCAATCATTGATGTTCCAGGTTTCTATTTTTCTTTGCCCACTTTGGGGCCTGACTTTCAAAGAACAAAGAACTTCCTGGAAATCAGTTCCTGACATCACCGGCGAGTTGTTAATTAGGGACGCAGGTGCTTACATGAGGCATCTAATTCAAACATTTTTGCTTCCAAGCTCTGAGCTATCGACTTCCTCCTTGCTAATCAGCTGCCTAATGCAGTAAACTAATGTATTAATCACCCAGGAGTTAAAAGTAGCTTCCCAAAAGCAGCTTTCTGGCAAGTGCAATGAAACTGTGCCCACTACTGATGTGGACAAGGTTTATTTCAATTTTTGGTGGGCAAGATGAGTTCTGAGAGAGTAACTCCTATTAAAATCAAGCGGGCATTTAAATGACATTTTGGCAAAACACCGTGGAAACATTTGGTCACATCCTCTCAGCCCTTAATTTCTTCCTTAAATGTGCTTTTTAATATGTCACAGTTGTTAAATTTGTAACAATAATTCCCTTGAGACTAAACAACAGCGCTTGGTATGTGAAAAATGAACAATACATTTACATCAGTAAACCAAGAGGAAATTTTAAATAAACTTATAATTGAGTACAAATAGTCTGAACGTTACTTTTAGGAAATCTGACCATTCTGTAGGCTGATTTTAGCTGCAGGATGTCCTAAATAAACTCAACTAAAACATATGCTGTCATACCCTTTTTCAGTTGTGACATAACTATCTGGATTCCCTTCTTCTGATGGCTTTATTGCTGGTAGTCAAATATCACTGTATGCAAAGGCACTTACATTAATTTTAAAATGTTCATTTTCATCGAAGGGCTGGAGCCCCTCTGCTATGAGGACAGGCTGAGAGAGTTGGGGTTGTTCAGCCTGGAGAAGAGAAGGCTCCAGGGAGACCTTAGAGCAGCCTCCCAGGACTGAAAGGGGCTCCAGGAAAGCTGGGGAGGGGCTCTTGATCAGGGAGTGCAGGGACAGGATGAGGGGGAAGGGGTTTAAGCTGAAAGAGGGGAAATTTAGGTGACATCTTAGGAAGAAATGTTTTCCTGTGAGGGTGGGGAGGCCCTGGCCCAGGTTTCCCAGAGAAGTGGTGGCTGCCCCATCCCTGGAGGTGTTCAAGGCCAGCTTGGATGGGGCTTTGAGGACCCTGATCCAGTGGGAGGCGTCCCTTCCCATGGCAGGGGGTGGAACTGGTTGGTCTTTGAGGGCCCCTCCAACTCAAACCATTCTATGATTCTGGTTTTTTTAAATAACCAGCAAAATGCTAGGAAAAAACCTGATACCATATTTGCACTTGTAGCCATTTTTGATGGGAGGGAAGAGGGGTTGGGATTTGCATACAAGAAAAGCCATATAAATTCCTGTATGGAATTCGACTGCACAAACATCGGGCAAATCGATGCCCTAGGAGCGAGGGGCTGGTCCAGGTAAGGAGAACACAAAGCTGGTGTGTTCCCTGGTCTAAGTGCCTTCATGTGCTCTGCAATCAAAGCTTCTCTTCTTGCTGCTCCAACTTTGCTTTTGTAGGACTGGCATTGCATTACATAAATCTTCAGGGCAAGTAATTAACAACTTATTTGTTGTGCAAAACATTGAGGACGTTGGTCCTGTGTAAATGCTAAAACTACTATTAACCTGTGTATTTTCTAGCCAACATAAACAGCTTTCAGTATGTCTGCATGTCCCACCTGGGCTTTAGTCCTACTCATTTTAATGGGATTTCTCCTCTCCTAACAGAGCACTCACTGTGTGCTCTGGTGGCAGCAGCAGAATAGGAACCGACCCATTTGGTTTTCGCTTTAAAAATAAAACCAACCCATTTTGGATACTGGTTTCTAGGGCAGAAATCCCACAGTGCTTTTAGCCTTGAGCATTTACTCAGACCTCCTTTTGGCTTCAGTACGACTGCAAGCAGCAGCACAATTTAACAGACACAGCAGGATTCAGAAGCTCAGCAACCAGCTCTGCTGCAAACCATCGCCACCTGCTTTACCTCTCAGGGCTCTTGCTCCTCTCCCACTCTCTCTCTGCCTTGTCTGGTTGAACTCCAGGCTCCTTAATGCAAATACCATCTTCCTCTAACAGTGTTGAGTACCCAGCACCGGGGCCTTGTCCTCAATTGGGAATACCAAACATTTGTAGAAAATAATAACACAGAGACAGTCCTTTTCTCCTGGCTTTACTAATAAACATGTGTATTTCAGCCATGAAGTGCTCTCCACCTTTGTTATCTCTGCTTATCTGCTGAAGTTGTTCCCTTCTGAACAGTGCAAACTTTCCCTGTTTCCTTAACCCATTGCTCTGTATTATTCACTGAGACCATGTTCAGAGGATGTTTGTACAGTTGGAAATTCAATCATTGCACACTTAAGTGTGCCTTAAGTCCTTGGAGTGCAGACAATGATGTGCACGCCTTCTTTCTATGCTCAACCCATTATTTTTCTTCACTGGCCTTAGGCATGCTCTACTATGGAGAGCAGAGGGGAGAGGAACTCACATACAGTGGGGTGGGGTGCCCTTGGTTCCATCCCTCATTCCAGCCTGGAGTGGAATGGGCATGGATCTGGCCACTGTTGTCCCAAAGCCTGACTCCTTTCAAACGGATCTTGTGTGAGAACCACCTGTAGCTTTTCATAGAATCATAGAATCATCTGATTGGAAAAGACCTCTGAGATCATCGAGTCCAAACGTACCTGTCCCCTTTACTAAACCATGTACATTAGAAACTCATCTGCCCATCTTTTAAACACCTCCAGGGATGGAGACTCCACCACCTCCCTGGGCAGCTGTTCCAATGCCTGACAACCCTTTCAGGGAAGAAATTTTTCCTGGTGTCCAGTCTGAACCTCCCCTGGGGCGACTTCCAGCCATTTTCTCTCATCCCATCACCTGTCAGTTGGGAGAAGAGACCAGCACCCACCTCACCACAGCCCCCTTTCAGGCAGTTGGAGACAGTGATGAGGTCTCCCCTCAGCCTCCTCTTCTCCAGGATAAACAACCCCAGATCCCTCAGCCACTCCTCATAGGACTTGTTCTCCAGCCCCTCACCAGCCTCATTCCCCTTCTCTGAACGCGCTCCAACACCTCAATGTCCTTCTTGTACTGAGGAACCCAGAACTGAACACAGTACTCGAGGTGTGGCCTCACCAGTGCCAAGTACAGGGGTACAATCCCTGCCCTGCTCCTGCTGCCCACACTGTTCCTGGTACAGGCCAAGATGCCATTGGCCCTCTTGGCCACCTGGACCACTGCTGGCTCATGTTCAGCCAGTTGTCAATCAACTCCCCCAGGTCTCTCTCCTCCAGGCAGCTCTCCAGCCACTCTTCCCCAAGCCTGGAGTGTTGCTCGGGGTTGTTGTGCCCCAAGTGCAGGACTCTGCACTTGGTCTTGTTAAACCTCATCCCATTGGCTGATCCCATGGATCCAGCCTGTCCAGATCCCTCTTCAGAGCTTCTCTTCCTTTTGTGCAAGCACCAGTCACTTCTCAGAGTCATCTCACTCGAGTTCCTAGTTCATGCCTGCTCTCACTTCTCCTCCTTATACACTTTGTCTGGTTTTGCCTGGTCAGCTGGTTCCCCTCTCTCTGTCCTCTTTAGGTATCCCCTCCACACACATTGCTTCTCTGTCCCTGCTTCCTCCTCCCTTTCTGTTTCACAGACCACTGTTTCTGTCCCATGCATTCCTGATTTTATTATCCCCATGCAATTCCCTGTCTCCAGCTCTTTGTGTCCTTTCCCAGCCATCCAACTTTATTCCATAATTGCTACTCACTCTCCGTTTCCCTTAGCTTATCAGCACCCATCTCTCTGCCAGCCCTTTTCAGTCTCCTCACACCTTTCTTCACCTTGGAAGAATCCTTGCTCCCATCTTCCCCTTCCCCATCCTTGCACTAGCCCTGGACCCCTCTGGATTTGAGTCATAGATTCCTCCTCTGTATTTTCTGGCATTTGGTAAGTCAGGAAAGAAGGGCACAGGCAGAAAAAGCTCTGAAGCCAACCTCTATCTCCCCACCAAGAGCAGCCACCTCTGCAGCTGCCTGGGCAGCAGGAACATTTAGGGCAGGAAAACCCCTTAAGGATCTCAGCTAAATCTCCACTGAGCACATACAAACTGAAATTTTTCAGTCGTGTGATCTGCCAAGGTAAAGGCAGGTTTTTATTGGTATAGCAAAAATATAACTTCCCTGGAAGCAGCAGAACAAATACACCGTGAAGAAATGATGTAGGAAAGCTTTTCCCTTGCCATCCTTCTGAATGAAATTCCTGTACTCGGTTACTAAAAGGGTACCTGCTGCTTCTGGGCAGATATTTTTCAGGCACTTGATTCATTAATTGCACTTCACCTGATAAGTTTCTGGGCCAGTACCAAAAATAACTGTATTCTCCACTCAGACATATTTTGAATGGCGTCATGAGATGATGGGGGAAGGGAGAACATCCAGTGGTGTAACCTTCAAAGCTCACAGTCCTCATTAACCAACACGAAATGTCAAAGTCTTTCTAGCTGACCCTGCCAAAGTTATCAAGAGAGTTCTGTATTAGGACTCCTACAGGAACAAACCCACTTAACGTGTGCCACGTAGATCGTGGATGTGCCTTTGATCTATTTCTGTGGACATGATAAAACATCCTCAACCAAAGCAACATCTTTCGTGACAGGATGGATTTCTGATCTTATCATAGCATCACAGAATCACCCAAGCTGGAAGGGACCCAAAAGGATCATGGAGTACAACTCCTGTCCCTACACAGGACACTCCCAACACTCACCCCCTGTGACTGAGGGCATTGGCCAAATGCTTCTGGAATGCTGGCAGAGCAGGTGCCCTGACTGCTTCCAGGGGAGCTGTTCCAGTGCTCCACCACCCGCTGGGGGAAGAACCTCTTCCCAATGGCCAATCTCCCCCTCCCCTGGCACATCTTCCTGCCATTCCCTCCAGTCCTGTCACAGGGCACCAGAGAGCAGAGCTCAGCCCCTCTTTCCCCTCCCTCCCTTGGGAGAAGGCACAAACAGCTCTGAGATCCCCTCTCAGGCTCCTCTTCTCCAGCTGAACAGACCAAGGGACTTCAGCCTCTCCTCACACACTGCCCCTCCAGACCCTTCCCCAGCTTTAGGGCCTCCTCTGGACACTCTCCAGTGCTTTGATGTCCTTTTTCTCCTGTGGTGCCCAAAGTGCCCCCAGTGCTCCAGGTGGGGCCTCCCCAGTGCAGAGCAGAGCAGGACAATCCCCTCCCTCTCCCGGCTGGCGATGCCGTGCTGGATGCCCCCCCAGGACACGGTTGCCCTCTTGGCTGCCAGGGCACTGCTGGCTCATGGCCAACTTGCCATCGCCCAGAGCCCCCAGGTCCCTCTCCTCAGGGCTGCTCTCCAGCCTCTCCCAGCCCAGGCTGTCCGTGTGTCCGGGGTTGCTGTGTCCCAGGGGCAGAACCCAGCACTTCCAGAAAGAAATGTCAGCTAATAGCCTATTCATAGTGCACCTAGTTTCCCCTGACAGAAGGACGGCAGCACCTTTCCTCTCTACCTGTTCTCAAGACCCCTGGATGACATCTCCAGAAAACAAAGCATCAAAAGAAATCCAGCTGCAGCAGCCCAACCCGAGAGCTATGCAGGTAGCAAATTCCCTCAGGAGGCAGTGAGACAATGCTACTGCTCATTAGGGCTGGGTGGGACAGGAGAAATGAGAATAGACATTTCCCTTCATTCATCAAACTGGAACAAGATTGAGAGCTCCAGAAAAAAAAAAAAAACAAGCACTTGGCAGAGTCAATGACTGGGGACAAATCAGGAGAAAGAGAGACTTTGATCATTAACACTGCAAAGAATGGAAGTTAAACAGAAGTTGTTACATAAAGGGGATTCTTTAGTTACAGGAATGTTTGATCCAATTGGCAGCTAAGGATGTGTACCCGTTTTAAATGGAAAATCCTTTAGCTTTGGTATGAATTTATCTAGCCTGCCAGACAAATTGCTCATATCAAACTGTCATTTGGATGTTCAGCCATTGAAAACACAGTTAAAGCATGTCCCTTGATTAGAAATCCCTTGGAAATGAAAACAATCCTCTCTGGCATCCAGTTACCCTGGATGGTAAGTTGGACTTATCATCTGGCACAGCCCCTTTCCTGTTTGCGTGGGTGGACTGAGGCAGACAAGGAATTCTGCTCCCCTTCCAACAGCCCTCGGAGACAAGCAACCCCCCCATGCCAAGGCTTCATCTCCCGCAAGCGTCTCGCTGCAAATAGGTCTGGTGGACACGATGAGCTTCTGAGATTAGAGTGACTGGGATAGGCATCTCCTGCCCAGTAGGGACCAAGAGAAGCTTAGTGAAATATTTTAATGGATAAATATCATAGAATCATAGAATCATGGAATGGGTTGGGTTGGAAGGGACCTCAAAGCCCATCCAGTTCCAACCCTCTGCCATGGGCAGGGACACCTCCCACTGGATCAGGTTGCTCAAAGCCTCATCCAACCTGGCCTTGAACACCTCCAGCCACCACTTCTCTGGGCAACCTGTGCCAGCATCTCATCTGTTTCATTGCACCAGACAGGAGTCTCTCTGATCAGGCTGCACCCAATTTCCAAAAAAACATCTTCAATCATTTGCTAGTAAAACCAACACAACTCAAGAACTACCTTCTGCTGCTGGAAAGACCAGGTAATTTGGTGGAATCACTCTTTTCACCCACCCATTCTATTGTTGGTCTTGTATTACTAAATATTTCATTCAAAGCTCCATCTCCCAGCAGTTTGTTGTTATATAAGAATTCCAGCCTCATTAAAAATTAAAACAGGTCTCAATTACTCACAGTTGAGAAGAAAATCTTAAAAGATGAGTCCTTTAGGGTAAAAAGCAGAAGGTGTATTTTAGCAGAGAGGACTGTTAACTGTTGGAACAATTAACTTTCAGATATATTGAGTTCTTACTCATTTGAAGCCTTCAAGTCAAGATGGCAGAACACTTCCTCCTGGAGGCAGCAAGCTTTTGTCTTGCAGACACACGAGCTTTTGAGCTCTACCCAACAAATCACCCAACAAAATGCTCTGGTTCATACTTTTCAGATCAATTTAGAGAAGCACAACCACCTGAGGACAGCAGAGCATCAACTGATGGGAAGAGAACCCAAAGCACTCTGATTTTGTGCTTGTGGTGACAAATTGAAGAGCTTTGAATGTTGTACCCTGGCCATGCTGATACACTGCATTTAATTCCTTTGAAAGCTTGCTTTGTTAAGGCCCCTTTTTTACAGGAATTATCTCACTTTATAAGAAATAGATCCTTACTTGTCAGCCAACAGATCCAGTTGACCTGGGATGAACTACATCAGGATTTTACCTAAAACAGATCTAGCAATTTCTCATCTCCTTCAGGAAGAGCTCCTGAAGTGGTTACCAGATCCAAGCACGTTTGCAAGAAAGCCTCATCCCTCCCATTTCCCAGGTTTTATGGAGGTTACGGACCAGCTCCACGAAGGCCTGGGAGGAATTTCCTCTTATCCCACAACAGGACCTGAGGAGATTGAAGAAGTGACTTAATCTTGTCCCACATGGAATCCACATAGACGGGTTCAGAGGTGTGAAGATAGAAACAGGAGGAGAGGAATCTGCCCCGTGCCAGGCTTTCTCTGGGAAAGCTACTCCTGCTGCACGACTCATATAACAAAATTTGTATGGTTCTGTTCCTTTTCCATCAGTTTTCACATCAAGAAGTTCCCCATTGCTTGGCTAAGCTTCCCAGGACAGATGCTGAAGAGAGGAGATCGACTGCAAGAAGCAATAAAAATAAAAGTAGGGTATTAAATAAGGAATTGCTGTAGAGTAGTAAGAAGGGTGGAAAGGAATGGGCTCATGCATATTACAGTCCTATAAAAGAGAAAGAATTCCTAAATAAGGGATTAAAGAGGGCTGAGTTACAGCATGAGAAAACCAGTTTAACCACCTTTTGTGCAGCTGTGGTTAATTTTGTACAGATTTTACAGACATCCCTGCTATCATGCAATGCTCCACACAATCACCACGGGTCACTTACATCACAGGGCTGTTGATGATGCCATTACCCAGGTAAATTTTCCACCAGCCTCAGTTAGATGCTTCCTTAAGTAGGATCTGAGGTCAAGTAACACCTGATGAATGTACGTGGCAGGAGGACAAATCTGCTTCTTGACTACACAGAAGAGAAACACATGGCATGTGGAGATATATAAACACACAGGCTTTCGACCCAAGCAACCTCAGTCAAATTAGCTCCAACCATCTCTGCAACAGACTTTAAAGGCCCTCTGGTGAGGGGTGTCTCCTTGGGAAACTCATATAATAGTTTAGAATTAATCATCAGAGTCTTAGTCTTAGACATGACGCTAAATATCATCCAGTTTCACCATCCCCGCCATGGGCAGGGACACCTCCCACTGAATCAGGGGGCTCAAAGACCCATCCAAGCTGGACTTAAACACCTTCAGGGATGGAGCAGCCACGACTTCCCTGGGCAACCTGTTTATCCTCATCAAGAAAAATTTCTTCCTAATGTCTTATCTAAATTTTCCCCCTTCCAATTTAAAGCCATTCCCTCTCATCTTATCACTCCATGCCCTTGTAAAAAGTCTCTTCCCAGCTTTCCTGGAGCCCCTTCAGGTACTGGAAGGCTGCTCTAAGGTCTCCTCTCCTCTCCCATCCCCACCCCTCCCAAGGAAGGTCAGCCCTGTCCCCAGTGTACAGATGGGAAATTGCAAGAGGAATCATTGATGTCACCACTTCTGATGTGGGAATCTATCATAAACACGCGCCCTTGCAAAATGCAAAGTTCTCCAGAAGAAGAAAGGAAATTCTGGTATTTGGGAAAAAATGTCAGATGACTTAAGATACAATAGTTAATTTCCCTCATGACCATAGAAAAAACAATTCCTGGCTTGACTGGAATTGTCCATATGTATTGGTGCATGTGTTAATATTAAATCACTGGTTGGTTGAGCCTTCCCTGGTGATCTGGAAAAGCCATTTCAACTCTTCCTTTCATTTTCATTGATGTCCTTCTATGACATGGTCTGATAGCTCCAAACATAGAGCAAGGCTTTTTGCTTGCAGACACATCAACGTAACTATTACTCTTCACTGGTCTCTTAAGTATTAGGAAGAAAATAACTAAGATTTAGAAGCAGTTTTTGCAATATTCTTGAAGTGCCTAAATCCTGACAGTTGTGCAGCAGATGGGTCCAGAAACCCAGTAATGGGCTGTAATCACTGAAGAAATGGAAATACCTACTTTATTTTATATGAAAATGAGAGAAATTCATTTTGAAAATAATTAAATGCAAGTCTTCACAGCTATTTTGGTGGAATTCTGAAAGAGATGTGCTTTTCATAACTCAGGGCCTTGTCAGTGTTCCTCAGAAGAAAGCTCTCCTTATCAGACAAGTGATTTTGACTTCAGATTTTATGTTCTTCTTCTACCATTCCAACATTACCCCCTTCACCCCTCGTGGTGAGGTTCCCAACCACATAGAAATGAAGAAGAATCACACTGCCAAAATAACACATATTTCTAATCATAGAATCATAGACTCAGAGAAATACAGAATTACAGCACGGTTTGTGTTGGAAAGGACCATTAAAGGTCATCCAGTTCCCACTCCCCTGCCATGGGTCGGGATATCTTCAACTCAATAAGATTGCTCAGAGCCTCATCCAACCTGTAACTGAATGCTTCCAGAGATGGAGCATCCACCACCTCCCTGGCCAACCGGTCCAGTGCCTCACCAACCTCATCATAAAAAATTTCTCCCTTATGTCCAATCTGAATCTCCTCTCTTTCAGTGTTAAACCCTTCCCCCTCATCCTGTCCCTGCACTCCATAACCAAGAGTCCCTCCCCAGCTTTCCCATAGCTCTTTTCAGTACTGGAAGTCCTCACTCCTGACTGCAGTTTGTAGGAAGAATGTTCACAGGACTGCAGGAGACATAAGCAGAGGTTTAAATGCTTTGTTGAATCAGGATGCGCAGCAGCATCAGACAAGCTCTGACACACCTGTGACAGACTAACAGTGGGAGACAGACAAGACTTTGTGTGATTAATAAAAGGTTGTCATCTCAACTTTCCTTTTGTTGTGTCAGAACCCAACAGCAGAAAAGGAAGGGAGGAGGAAAACACTGATATGCCTGGAAAAGGCAGTGGCAAACAGGCAGCCAGGGACACCACAGAGAGAGAATAGATGAGAAGTGAAGTGATGGACCTGCAGATGTGGACCATTTCACTCACAGCACCACACATCAGAGAATCACAGAAACATAGAATCATAGAATTGCTAGTTTGGAAAAGACCTTTGAGATCATTGAGTCCAACCTTCCCTGTCCACTATGGAACCAGATGTATGAGAACTTCACCTACACTTCTCCAGGGATGGTGACTCCATCACCTCCCTGGGCAGCCTCTGCCAGGGCCTGACAATCCTTTCCAGAAAGAATTTTTTCCTGATGGCTAATCTGAACCTCCCATGGTGCAACTTGAGGCCATTTCCTCTTGTTCTATCACCTGTCACTGGGGAGAAGAGACCAACATCCACCTCACCACAACCTCCTTTCAGGCAGTTGTAGACAGGGATGAGGTCTCCCCTCAGCCTCCTCCTCTCCAGGATAAACAACCCCAGCTCCCTCAGCTGCTCCCACAACCCCTGTTCTCCAGCCCCTTCCCCAGCTCCATTCCCTTCTCTGGATGCTCTCCAGCCCCTCAATGTCCTTCTTGGAGCCCAAAACTGAACCCAGGATTCGAGGTGTGGCCTCACCAGCACCAAGTCCAGGTGCACAATCCCTTTCCTTCTCCTGCTGCCCACGCTGTTTCTGACACAGTCCCGTGCTACCACCATTCTATGCAAAACCAACCCTAATTATTACAGCCCCCAGGGCAAGCAGGACCCTCCCTACCTGCATCACCTGATAGGACCTGTCTGTCTCTAGCTGGGAAGCCCATTACACGTGTGTGGTCAGGCTCGCAAATACAACATTGCAGTAAGACTATAACAGGCACATTGAACTAAATTTTTCCAAGGATGACATAACTGGGTGGGGGCACTACCAAGCTCATGATAAGCTAAGCATAATGATAGCTGAAATAAAACATTTGCATATAAATTTTAGCTCCTAAAATTTATTAGCAGCAGAGAGATAATGGTGTAACAAGTTGATGAAGCGTCGCTATGAGATCATATTTAACCTAATGTGAAGCTTGGAGGCATCGTTTCTTGGTGGAAGTACTCATTGTGTGTAGTACAGTAAAACCTGTGTTTTAAAACAAAGGGATAAAATAGTTGCCTTACCACAGCAGCAGAATTGTCATTGTAAATCTGCTGTGCCAAGTATTCTGTTACATTTTCATAGCAGAAGAGGGAATTTATGATGTGATATAACAAGCTCTGCCAGCCTTCTTCTGTCAGTGGGGTACCTCTCTTAACTCACATCTAAAATATTTGCTGATACTGAAACGTGACTGTGAGATACAAAACCAGTCTTTTACAACTCAAGAGGACATCATATTCATCTAGCTTAGTGCAAAAAGAGAAGGAAAACAAATAGCTTGAGCATCTGTTTCGGCAAAGAGTGGATACTTCTGCAAATACTGCTTCGGTTCTATGGAAAGAGCAAAGAGAGGGAACCACTGCTGGGCCTGGGTTGCTTTTATGGATGAAGCAGAAACACCAAGAGGTTATTACTGTTACATTACATTATGTTATGTTATATTACCACATACAAAATTCATGCCAAGGTTCTATGTGAGTGCCTCACCTTTATCAGTTTCTTCCGAGGTCAGATTCACTCCATGTAGACAGTCTTGGGGCTTGAATCTCCTGTAGCCAAATATCAACAGCGATGGGGTCAAGGCATTATATTTATTCATTCTTTCTTTCTGGCTTACAGTAAGCTGCAATGTGATCCCACAACCAAGGACTGATCCTTTCCTTTCTTTCTGGGGAGCAGTTACAGTACATTTCCAATATGCTGATCTGGATACAATTATAGAACCATAGAATCATTAAGGCTTGAAAAGACCTCTAAGATCATCCAGGCCAACAATCAGCCCAACCCCACCGTGCCTGCTGAACCATGTGCCACAGTGCCATGGCCACACTTCTTCAAACATCTCCAGGGATGGAGACTCCCCCACTGCCCTGGGCAGCCTCTGCCACTCCTTCACCACTCTTTCAGTAATGAAACTTTTCCTAATACCCAATCCAACCCTCCCTGGTGCAACCTGAGGCCATTTCCTCTCATTCTATGTCCTATTACTTGGGAGAAGAGCCCAGCACCCACCTCACCACAATCTCCTCTCAGGGAGCTGCAGAGAGCAATGAGGTCTCCCCTCAGCCTCCTCTTCTCCAGGATAAACAGTCCCAGCTTCCTCAACCGCTCCCAGAACCTCTGTTCTCCAGCCCCTTCCCCAGCTCCATTTCCTTCTCTGGACACGCTCCAGCCCCTCAAGGTCCTTGGTGTGAGGGGCCCAAAACTGACCCCAGGATTCCAGGTGAGACCTCACCAGCACCAAGTGCAGGGGAACAATCCCTTCCCTGCTCCTGCTGGCCACACCTTGGCTGATCCAAGCCAGGATGCTGGTGGCCTTCTTGGCCACCTGGGCCACTGTTGGCTCATGTTCAGCCAACTTACTGAAGCATGACAGGATCAGGTGCATTCTAAACACAATCAAAGTCTTTTGATACTCAAGATTCAGTATTGAGAACTGCTATCAATGAATTAGAAAAAGGTACAGATTAAACTGTAAATTTAACTTGATCAAAGTATTAGGCAGGTTTCTGTTCACCTTAGCAGAGAAAGAACTTGGTGTCAAGAAAACCTTCTTTTGGCAGAAGAACTTAGAAAAACAGCAACTTGGTGCACACCTTATGAATAAGACAACAGCAGCAAAAAATCTAGTAGGTTGGTTTAAATCAAGAGGGAAATAATAGGAAAAAGAAGCTCAAAAGCATTTGCAAGGAGCAACATTCATAGAATCATTTGCTTGAAAAGACCTTTGAGATCATCAAGTCCAACCGTACCTGTCCACTTCTAAACTAGATCTCTGAGCTCCTCATCTACCTATCTTTTAAACACCTCCTTGAACCACCTCCCTGGGCAGCCTCTGCCAGGGCCTGAGAACCCTTTCAGTGAATACATTTTTCCTAATATCCATTGTGAACCTCCTCTGGTGCAACTTGAGGTCATTTCCTCTCATCTTGTCACTTGTTTCTTGGGAGAAGAAACCAACATCCACCTTGCTGCAACCTCCTTCTGGGCAGTGGTAGAGAGCAATAAGGTCTCCCTTCAGCCTCCTCTTCTTCAGGATAAACAACCTCATCTCCCTCAGCTGCTCCCCAAGACTGGTTCTCCAGCTCCTTCACTGTGTTTACATTCATTCCACTCACTGTGCAATGGGAAAAGTGACTGTCCATAGTTATTTCTAAATGTAATGCAGGCATTTTTGTCTACATCTTTCCTCTAATTGCCATCCATTTCCATAACCTTAACAGTTCTATAACTGTATACATATATATATATGTATGTACACACACACAGAACCACAGTCCCACAAGGATCACCCATAGCTCTGCATTGTTGCTTACACCTCAACCATAGGAAACCACAGGGCTGCCAGCAAGGATCCAAAGGCAACGTGGGACCCCTTTGCTCCCACACCCCACACTCCCTCCCTTCCATGCTAGGGGTGACGGGATCCCCCCTGCAGCCGCACCCCAAACCTCCTGTGACCACCTGGGCTGGTGCAGGGATGGACGTGGCCCCCTGCTCGTGGCAGTTTTGGGGAGATGGGCTGGGAATTTGGCTCCATCTTTATCAAAGATCAAGTTGACATTAATGCCACAGCGTTCCCTAAGGGAAAGGGAGCCAGTCGAACCCCACAGCCCCTGTGAACCCCCAGAGAAAGGAAGGGGATCCAGTCCCACCTCATTGCCCCTGTGACCCCCCAGAAGAGAGAAGGGGATCAGTGCCACCCCATGACCCTTGTGAACCCACAGAGAGAAGGGGAGCCGGTCCCCCCTCATGGTCCCTGTGACCCCCATAGTAGGGGAGGGGATCCAGTCCCACCCCACAGCCCCTGTGACCGCCCAGAGGAGGGGATCCCTGTGACCCCCAGAGGAGGGCAGGGGATCTGTCCCACCCCACAGCCCCTGTGATTCCCCCCCCCAGAGAATGGAAGAGGCTCAGTCTCCCCCCAGAGAAGGCGGTTTGTGGTCCTCCCATCGCAAGAGCCACCCCCACAGGCTCCCAAAAGCAACATGATCAAAGCTGATTAAGGGATTTCAAGCCCTGAATGTTTCTTCGTGCTGCCCAAGCAGAGAGTGGAAATGCTTTATGATACCAAAAGGCCAAAGGGAAGATCCTCACAAAGCAAGGACCAGATTTAATGTCTTTAAAAACCATCAGTGCCTCCATCCCACCCGTTTGATGACGTGAGACGCAGCCCATCAGAATTGTGATTGGCTGTGAGATTTTAGGTAATGCACTGATAGAACACTAAATAACAACATATGCACAGCAGTTGTAATGAGATTGGACTTTTAACCTTTTGAAGTAGTGGGAAACAATGGGGCTTTTAAAAATACCAGCTCAGAGGTAAGGAGAGGGTCAGCCCAATACAGTTTATAGATATGAAATCAGTTGCATAGCTGGGTTTCACTTTAAGAGGTAAATTATTTGAAAGAATGAGCAGAGGAGGAGGGAGAAAAAGAAAGTTGGCATAAGGGAAAGAACTAGGAGAAAACACAGGAGATGGGAGAGGAGGAGGAGTGTGCAGCCTCTGACAAACTACAATGAAATGCAACCAAATTTGCTTTAAAAGGCCTGAGCTGTGAACAGCAGGCAATGACCGGTCTGTCTGGACTGACCAAGCAGACAAGACTGAAGCCAGACCCCCAGCTCCTACAAACACAACTAGAGTGGATCCAAGTGATTTACACTAACTTTATGAACTTGGTGAACTTGAAGACTATCATGAAAGCAAAGCTCCAAGTGCTCACGGTGCCACTCAAAAAGTGATAAACGACTGCTGGCTTTTCATAGAATCATAGAATGGTTTGGCTTGGAAGGGATCTTACAGATCATCTTGTTTCAACCCCTCTGCCAATGGGCAGGGACACCTCCCACTAGACCAGGCTGCTCACTTTTGCCAGTGCAGGCTGCATTAAGTGTCCTGTGGATGGACACAGTAGCTGCATGGTCTTATCTCACCAAGGTTCAAGGCCACCATGACGTGCTCCCGCCGTGTTTTCTACCAGGTGGTGAGTAAATCACAGGGTAGGATGAGCACTCCATTGCCTTCCTGGGACCCAGGGCATGAACAGTCCTCTCCTGTGACTGGGTTATGGTTGGACTTGATAATCTTAAAGGTCTATTCTGTGATTCTGTCATCCTGTGATCATGTACCCTTTAAGTGGCCCAAGTTTTGGTTACATGATGATATTTAGTGCCTGATACATGACAAGAGAGATACTTGGGGGACTACACAGAAAATGTCAGCAAGTAATGAACCACTATAATGACAGATAAGAGTCTGAAACTCACTTTCTGTCCCAAGCTGACCTTGGAGAAAGGAGAAGGAAATGGAAGAGGGCTTAGGGAGGACCAGCTTCCCCAGCCACTACGCAAGAGTTCCCTTATATCCTCATTACCATGATCTGTATGGCTCCTCCTACCATGACACATTGCCTTGTCAGTTATAGACCTACAGATAGATCTAGGACCTCTGCTACACAGCCATTAGACACCAGCAGAAAGTACTGCTGGTTTGTGATAACAGTCTGGAGCCCACCACATGTCCCAGCTGCCAGCCTTGCCACATCAAACATGCTTCCATCTTGGTGCCATCTCAGGTGGTGCTGGTTTTACCCAGGAAAACTCTGGTTATAGAGTCAGAGAATGGTTTGATTTAGAAGAGACCTTAAAGCCCATCCAGTTCCAGACCCCTGCCATTGTCAGGAACACCTCCCACTGGATCAAAGGGCTCAAAGCCCCATCCAACCTGACCTTGAACACCTCCAGGGATGGGGCAGCCACAGCTTCTCTGGGCAACCCGTGCCAGGGCCTCCTCAACCTCACAGGAAAATACTTCTCCCTAAGATCTCATCTCAATCTCCTCTCTTTCAGCTGAAAACCGTCTCCCCTCATCCTGTCCCTGCACTCCCTGATCAAGAGCCCCTCCCCAGCTTCCCTTTAAGACTCCTCTAAGTACTGGAAGGCTGCTCTAAGGTCTCCCTGGAGCCTTCTCTTCTCCAAGCTGAACAACCCCAACTCTCTCAGCCTGTCCTTGGATGGAAGGTGCTCCAACCCTTGGTCATCTCTGTGGCCTCCTCTGAACACACTCCACCACATCCATGTCCTTTCCTTGCTGAGGACTCCAGAACACGGAACTCCAGGTGAGGTCTCATGAGAGCAGAGCAGAGGAGGGAATCATCTACCTGGACCTGCTGCTCACACTTCTTTTGATGCAGCCCAGGATACGGTTGGCAAGTTCTCCAAGACATACACTCCTTTTAGGATATATGTCCAGGATTAGGCTTAGTTCAGGATTTCACTCCGTTCAGGCGCTCCACCTGATTTTTGAGGGCACATTTTTGCTTTCAAATCATGGCACCTGCACCAGCCCTGTAGAAGGCAGTCTGCCTCCAGCTCTCCACCAGGAAATTACTCATGTCACTGCTATGGCACTCAGAAAATGGCACCTCCTGTCCACAAGGCTGGAAGTAGCCCAGCACTGTAGTCCCTCATCAAGGAAAATTACTCAAGAAGGATCTGGCAGCACAAAGAACGGCAAAAATCTGACCTGAGTCAAACACAGCTCTCCAAGAAATCCCTTTTTTGTTCCTTGCAAGCGACACACAGACTGGAACTGCCTTCCTGTGACGTCCCACCACCCTCCTGCAAGGCAGCATTAGAGAGAAGCCTGTCACCCAGGGGTGTTTTTCAACAATACTTCACATCCTCTTTTACTCCCTTCTAAGCCACTTCTAAACTCGGTTCCCTTCGCTCCCTACTCAGATCAGACTAATAAGAACATCACCTCAGGGAAAAGACTTGTACACAGACAGACTTCCTCTTCAGAGGATCAAACGGACCAGACTGTTCCTTTTCAAGTTTTATTAATCCTGGTTCATAATTTCCACCACATCATTAGTCATTTCCTATTATTGAATAGCTGGTAGCAGCATCATCGCACAGTAAATAGTAAGATAATCATGACACCTGCAATTTCTTGGCTGATACCTACCCACAACCACATCTGGAGCAAAGACAGAGAGGTAAAGTTAAAAGCCAAACTGTGGAGACTTTTTTTTTGATCTGTGGCTCATTTCTTTTATTCACATCATCTGCTCAGCTGGCCACATAAGCTGCTGCAGACCTTGTTTAAAAACAGCTCCAGAAGATTAACGCTAAAACCAGCACTTTGGAAATGTGGTGATTTTGACTGGAATTCCCCTTCCTGAGGCACACAGGGGTTTTGGGGGAAGCTTGCTGGTCATCGAGGGTTTATTATTGGTTTGGTTTCCTAAGCTCTTCTTAGTTTGTCAACATCCTTTAGGTAATTTTGACATCAAAAGCGAACATAGAATCCAAGTGTCTTGAATCAATCTGTTTTCTATTCAGTTTTTCTTGCTCCTCCCTGATAAAATTTATTTTTCTGATAATATCCTTCTTCTTTCTACCATCTGGCTTAGGAATCATAGAATCATAGAACTGCCTGGTTGCAAAAGACCTTTGAGATCATCGAGTCCAACTGTCCCTGTCCACTACTAAACCAGATCCCTGAGCACCTCATCTGCCCATCTTTTAAACACCTCCAGGGATGGGGACTCCACCCCCTCCCTGGGCAGCCTCTGCCAGGGCCGGAGAAACCCCTTCCAGGAAGAAATTTTTCCTTGTGTCTAATTTGAGCCTCCCCTGGTGCAACTTGAGGCCGTTCCCTCTTGTTCTATCACCTGTCACTTGGGAGAAGAGCCCAGCACCCATCTCACCACAACCTCCTCTCAGGGAGCTGCAGAGAGCGATGAGGTCTCCCCTCAGACCTCCTCTTCTCCAGGATAAACAGCCCCAGCTCCCTCAGCTGCTCCCAGAACCCCTGTTCTCCAGCCCCTTCCCCAGCTCCGTTCCCTTCTCTGGATGTGCTTCAGCCCCTCAAGGTCCTTCTTGTACTGAGGGGCCCAGAACTGAGCCCAGGATTCGAGGTGCAGCCTCACCAGCACCGAGTCCAGGTGCACAATCACTTCCCTGCTCCTTCTGGCCTTGGGCACACTGATTGGAGACAAGTCAGGGAGAGCACCCTGGTCTTTTTAGTATAGTATCTATATACCTGAATTACAGAAGTGTCCTCTTGGAGACTTTTAATTTTTGCCATGCCAAAAGAGTCTTCATGCACAGCTCTGGGTGAGGGTTTCTATGTGGTTCCCTTTGTTCTGCAGAGCAGGACAGAGCTCTCCATCAGAAGCGTGTGGGTGTGATGCCCCACCCAGACAGCAGTGCTTCTCCTCTCTCCCTCTTCCTGGTATCTCAGGAAGTTTTCCAGCCATGGGCCCTCCCTCTGGCCTGTAGTTTCCCCATGTGCTTTGCAGGAGAGCCTCATGCTCTCTCCATGCCAAGTTCACAGCAAACAATGAGTCTTTTCCACCATCTCCAGAGGGCAGAGGATGGAGCCAACAGTTCCCAGGACTGTGAAACTGTCCTGTTCCCAGGACTGTCCTGTTCCCAGGACATCTCTTGTCCTCATGAACGCACTGTGGTACCTGGAGCACAGCGCTGAATTGTGACTCCAGCAGTAAGGAATGGCCCATAACTACCTGTTCTCTTTTCTCCTGTAATGCACAGGGTACAAGAATTTCTCAGGCTGTGCATTTCCTTACATGCCCATCAAACACCCACCTATCAGACTCTCACTGCCATCTTTTTCTCTGGCCCATCACCCTAATCCCACAGGAGTTTTTGTGCCTCACTCTTCTCTGTGGTGTAAGCAGATACAATTATTCCCCTCTCAGGCAGGGAAAGGAGAAGATGACATCACCCCAGGTCAAAATCATTGCATGTGTGAAGCATATTTCAAAGTACTTTGCATTTTACAGCATTTTCAAGTACACAGTTTGGAGCACTAAGCTCACCTGCAACTCACATGGAGCTCAGATGAGTGTCCAGAAACAGAAAGATGTGACTTGTGGGCTTCCAGCTGAAAGAGCAATGTGACAGGTCATAGGACGAGAGGAAATGGCCTCAAGTTCCACCAGGGGAGGTTCTGATTAGACATCAGGGAAAATTTCTTCACCGGAAGAGTTGTCTGGCAGAGGCCACCCAGCGAGGTGGTTGAGTCCCCATCCCTGGAGGAGTTTAGAAGATGGGCAGAAGAGGTGCTCAGGGATCTGGTTTAGTAGTGGACAGGGATGTTTGGACTCGATGACCTCAAAAGTCTTTTCCAACCAAGTGATTCAATGATTCAGTGAAAGCATCTCACCTCACACCAGACCACAGTGATGGCACCAGAGATGCATCTCACTGCCTTAATCCCAGAACCACCCTTTCCTTTTGCAGTTCTCCATGCCTCACTGTCCAGACTCCCATTTGGATAGTACATACCTTCCCCAGGGTTACTCCTCCTCTCTGCTCTCCTGGCTCCTTCCAGCTAGGGAAGAAGAATGAGAACAAGGTGGCCTCAGCCCAGCTTCATCTCATTTGACTTTAGTAACTTCCCAGCAGCACCTTTGAAAATTGATTTTAGTGAGTGGAAGTGTGGATGTTCAGGAGGTTGAGTGTGCCTTCTTCTCTCCTCTTCCAAGGAAGCCTAGAGAACAGCTTCTTGGAAAAGCCACGGGATGAATCAGGCAACAAAGCCAAGGAGGAGTCTCCTAACTCCTTAGCTGTCAGGATAGACTTCTCCCTGTCACACAGGTAAGTGACTTAACTCCTTACTCCCCTCCCAGTGAATGTGAGTTGACCCTGCACAAGATCTTCCTCCCTTCCAGGAGTGCTGAAAAGCTCTTATTAATGTTCCTAAAGACTTAAGACTATTAAACTTTGAATGCCTTGTCTTTTTACCAATAATAATGAAATCTTGGAATCATTAAGTTGACAATAATTGCTATATGGGTATAAGAAATTACCTTTGCCACCTCAAAATGAATTTTTATGAACCAGAGCCTTTGTTCTCACAGTCACCAAGTTATTTTTTGCCCTCTTGATGGAATTCCTGCAATAACCACAAGGGAAGCACATAATGGAGAGCGATGGACATCTTCATAAACAAAGTTGGTCACATGATCAGAGAAATGGGATTTCTGGTACAGTAACACCTCAATATCTCAACTAAGATAGCGAAAGCCTGTTGATCTTGATATTCTGTACAGACAACAGTCTTCGTCTTAAGATCCTAAGGGTTGGCCAAAAGGATCATAGAATCATAGAATCGCTTGGTTGGAAAACACCTTTGAGGTCATCGAGTCCAACCATCCCTGTCCACACCTCTAGGGATGGGGACACCACCACCTCAACTGCCTCCTCTCTGCCAGTGCTGAGAACCCTTTCCATGAAGAAATTTTCCCTGATGTCCAGTCTGAACCTGCTCTGGTGCGACCTGAGGCCATTTCCTCTTGTCCTATCACCTGTCACTTGGGAGAAGAGACCAACACTCGCTACAGCCTCCTCCCAGGGAGCTGCAGAGAGCAATGAGGTCTCCCCTCAGCTTCCTTTTCTCCGGACTAAACAGCCCCAGCTCCCTCAGTCACTCCCAGAACCCCTGTTCTCCAGCCCCTTCTCCAGCTCCGTTCTCTTCTCTGGACATGCTCCAGCCACTCAGTATCCTTCTTGTAGTGAGAGGCCCAAAACTGAACCCCAGATTCGAGGTGGAATCATTTCCATTCACAAGTAACAAACGGGAAACGAAGGCAGTGAGTGACTGATCAAAATCGAGGACTCCAAACCAGGTATCCTGAGAGACAGATCAGGGTTTGAACTAGAAGACCCCCTTTTTCTTTTCAATCCCCATGCCTTTGCCATGATCACAGTCACAAAGCTGTTCTGTAACCCCTCTGTGATCCTGAGCACTGCTGAACTCCTGCACAAAGCACCGGGAGGGTCACTCAGCCCCTTGCAGGATTAAAACCTGACATCCCCAGCCTGAAAGCTCAGCATTTCTTGATCCCTCACAGATATGAACAACATCTTAATTCAAGGGAAGATGAGGCTCTGAATGGCAAACAGGGTTTATAATGGAACATAATTACTTAGCAGAGCATTGAAAAGTTGCCTGGCATAGTCTGCCCTTGCAGAGAGCATTTCCTTCTCTAATAGTGGTCCTGGTAGCTGGAGCTGCCTTGACTTTTATCAGCAGGACAGCCTTGCACTCTGCTCGGACCCAAACCACCAAGTGGCCTTCACAGCTGCCACTACTTCCTATTAAAAGCCTACAAGAGACCTGGGAGATTAAGGAAGGATAAAAACAAGTCTTTATCATTGGGGAAGTAACTTTGCTGGTTATCTAAAGCAACTTAATTATATCACAAGCTTTATCTGAAAGTGCCTTTTCCCTTCCAGGGGGTAGGAATAGAAAAACTTTTCACTTCATAATGAGTCCTATTGAAACTCCATTTTGCCTTTGGCAAAAGGCCATTATCCAGCAGAAACATGTAATCATCCTAAAAATGCATAATGGCATGGAAAACTGACAAGTAGTTTCTTGAAATATTGTTTGTAAAAGGCCTAATTTATAATGGGGATTGTTTGTGTTAGGGGCTTTTGGCATGTATGGTTAACAAGAACTTGCTGTTCTGCTGCCAGTTCGTTTAATCAAGAGGGCCTTGTGTAGGCCTGGGTCGATATGGCCGTGGAAACAATGAGGGCTTTTTCCCCCCCATAACTGCCCCATCGTGATGGAGAAAGCACCCTGCTATTAAATCTGTGGTTGTTGTTCTTGATAGACACTGCTGCTGTCAATGCACCCCATCAGAAAACACACACACACGATCAGATTCATTGCACTGCTGGGCCGAGCTAAAAACATTAGGAATGATGTGGCAGCACCACCAATAGAGGACAAACGTGCAACCATAGCCTCTTCATAATGGTGCAATTGTAGGAACAGCACCTTCTCTCTGGAAACACAGCAGTTTGCACACACACCAGGAAAGAAACCTCTCAGTTTGGCACTTGTCTATACTGAGAGCTGGGTCACGTGAAGGAGAAAACAGTCACCAAAAGGAAATGAGAAAGCTGTGGTAAATATTCTTCACCTGCTCTGTTGGCAGAGTGCTTTGACCACATTTTGTATCCACAAAATGGGGGCAGAAATGGCACCACTGTATCTTGTTATACTTTGGCCACATACATTAAGAAATATGTAGGTGCACCAGGTATCTGAAGCTGAGGGGAGACCTCATCACTCTCTGCAGCTCCCTGAGAGGAGGTTAGGGTGAGGTAGGTGCTTGTCTCTTTTCCCAAGTAACAAGGGATAGGATGAGAGGAAATGGCCTCAAGTTGTGCCAGGGGAGGTTTAGATTGGATATCAAGAAAAGGTTCTTTATCGAAAGAGTGGTGAAGCATTGGAACAAACTGCCCAGGGTAGTGGGGGAGTCTCCATCCCTGGAGGTGTTCAAAAAATGTGTAGAAGTGGCACTTTGGGACTTGGTAATTTATTATACACGTGTGGTGTTGGGCTGATGTTGGCAATGATGATCTTAAAGGTCTTTTCCAGCCTTAATGATTCTACGATTCTATGATCTGGTTCACGTGCACAGAAAGGACTCTGTGTTGTAACTTCTGCAGATGCACAAAATACCTTTGTGATCCCTCCCAGTGTCTTCTTTTCCTGTTAGGAGAACCCTGTGTTCAAACAACTGTTTATGGCAAATCCAGCACTCAGCCCACATCCTAGGTCAGGGCAGCTTTATTCCAAAAGCAGAACTAAAGCTATACATAACAGGTATAATTGTTCCAGTCCCGAGCCTCGCATGAAGTCACTCACCCTGAGCAAAGTACACGAGACAGAAGAGTCACAACATCCAGCGTGATGGATATAGAAT
Source organism: Dromococcyx pavoninus (assembly GCA_033558185.1). Classification (NCBI taxonomy): domain Eukaryota; kingdom Metazoa; phylum Chordata; class Aves; order Cuculiformes; family Neomorphidae; genus Dromococcyx; species Dromococcyx pavoninus. Next base: position 449,520 of record JAUMJL010000933.1, read on the forward strand.
CATAGAATCACTTGGTTGGAGAAGTCCTTTGAGATCATCGAGTCCAACCATCCCTGTCCACTACTGAACCAGATCCCTGAGCAACTAAACCATATCCCTGGGCTGCAGCCCCAGAGCAGGGTGCGTCCCAGCACGGTGTGACACGAGGCCGTGGCACCCAGCAGAGCAAAGCTGAAGAACCAAGCTGCTGCTGCTGAGGAAATCCCTTGGCAGCAGGGCAGCACCATCCTGCTGGTGCTCGGCACTTGTGGTCACAGATCCAGGGATTGCCAGGATGTGGAAAGCAGGGTGCCACCAGGACAAGGGACATCACCACAGCAGGGGGAAAATAAGGACTGGGGAGAAAGGCAGGGAGGCTGCTTGACAGCAGAGTGTGATCTGATACGCCTTACGCCCGCGTGCCGAGGAACTCACTGTGGAGGGAAAGGAGGAATCGTGGATTTCAAGGTTCACAGTGCCAAGATTTAGACCTGAGAAGTTGCATCTTGTTAGACAAAGCAGCTATTTGCTGTTATATATACAGCAGCTGTGCCTCAAGGTCTCAGGCACAGATGAAGACTGTTGTGCCTGGCACTGTACATACATTTATTTTAAGACAGTCCTTGCTATCGAGAGCTTAGAATTGACACAGAATGGTATTTTTAACAAAAAAGGACAATAATTGCCACAACTGAAATGAAAACAAAGCTATAATTTGGACAGCTTGACAGCGCGTGAAGGCCTTCTGTAGAGAATCACAGAATGGTTTGGGTTGGAAGGAACCTCAAAGCCCATCCATTCCACCCCCCTGCCATGGGCAGGGACACCTTCCACTGCATCAGGGAGCTCAAAGCTCCACCCAACCTGGCCTTGAAGACCTCCAGGGATGGGGCAGCCACAGCCTCCCTGGGCAACCTGGGCCAATGTCTCACCAACTTCATTGTGAAGAATTTCTTCCTAATGTTTAAACTAAATCTCCCCCCTTCCAGCTTAAAGCTGTTAAGAAAATGTAATTCAAGCTGTTAGAGAAAAGTAATTCAAAGAATTGTTGTCTTTTAGGGAATTCTGCTGACTCCATGGGCATCTCCCTAACATATAGAAAAAAAAGGAACCCTTTTTATTAGCTCCGAAGCCGTGTTTGTACAGTAACTGCTGAAGAAAGACCTCCTTCCTTCCATAGCCAAATAAAATGATCCCTTTGGTTATTTATAGTCCTCACGGCCCAAAGACATCACTTGGCTCTCTACCACAAGCCCAGCCATGTGTTACTATATTAAAAAATGCAAAAATGTAATTATGGGGTTCTCAAGCCAGTGTCTGGGGACAAAACCTGCCAGGGGCAGAGAGACAGGAAACGTGTGCCCTTCGGAGTTGCACACAGCCTTCCCTGCCTCAGGACTGTACCAGGGCTGAAAGAGGAGGGACGGGGGCTGGCTTCTCAGAACAGCAAAGTCACATCAGACTTTCAGCAGAGAGCAGCTCGCTGTAAACTGCAAGTGCAATCCTGACCAAATCCAAAGCAGAAAAAGGTCCCCTCTGTGCCAATTCCGAGAGCCGCACCATTTGCGCTTGGTCACACTGCGAGCCACCCTGTCTGCCCACAAAGGGGAAGAGGGAGTAGGGTAGGATGCAGCAGACCTTACCTCCCCTGCACAAGCCTCTTGCTGCCTGGGAGCTTTGCCCTCTGCAGAGAAGAAATTTCTTGTGCTTTCATGTGAAGAGCAGAGCACAGAGATGGAATTATTGCCCCCTTGCAGCAGGTAAAGGGTTGATGCTCCTGGCCAAAACACCAAACTTCATCTCTTTGCTGAGCTTTTGTGTACCCTTCCTTCCCAGTTTGCAAGTCTCTTCTATTCAACTGCTTATTAAAGTTCCTACCCACAGCAAGACAGTGGAAGGAAAACCTGCCACCTTTTGTGATTTAATCCAGCTGGTCCCTACAGGGCTGCAAGGTCTAAGCATTCCCACTTAGGCTGTGCTCTGCTCCTGAGCTGGGCACCATATCCAGGTACAAATCCTGGCCGGCCCTGAATCTGACCCACAGTAACTCTTAGCAGGTTTAGGACCCAGAGATCCTCATTCTCCTGTCACCTGTGTGTGTCTCCATGTGGCAGTGGAGAGGGAGCAGCTGAGAGATGCTCTGACGAAGGCTACAACTCCCACCCAACAGTGGTGTCCGTTAAGTCTGGCCACGAGCAGATCACCATTAACATTAATACATGACTCCAGATTCACTCTGTCCAGAGGAGGCCACAAACCTGTGAAGGGTCTAGAGGAGAAATCATATGATGAGAGGCTGAAGTCACTTGGTCTCTTCAGCCTGGAGAAGAGGAGATTGTGGGGGGGGTGCTCACAGCCATCTACTGTTTCCTCACAAGGGAAGGAGGAGGAGGCCCTGATCTCTTCTCTCTGGTGACCAATGACAGGACCCGAGAGAATGGCAGGAAGATGTGCCAGGGAAGGGTTAGATTGGACATTAGGAAAAGGTTCTTCCCCCAGAGGCTGATGGAGCACTGGAACAACTCCCCAGGGAAGCACTCAGCCTGACAATATTCCAGAAGCATTTGGCCAACGCCCTCAGATCCATGGTGTGAATGTTGGGTGTGCCCTGTGCAGGGACAGGAGTTGGACTCCATGATCCTTGTGGGTCCCTTCCAACTCAGGTCATTCTATGATTCTAAGTTGAGACACATACAAGCACAGCACCGCCTTCTCCGAGACCCCAGTTCACCCACACAAGTTACTGTGAGGGAATTAAAAAGAGAAAAAGTACTTTTCCTCAGGGCACAGGAGCTCTGACAGGAAACTTTAGAGGAGGGCTAAGTCATTTGGATGATGAATCACCTACCGGCGTTCCACGGCCATTTCCAATCAAACTGTCTTTAGGAGGGTTCCCTCAGAGCAGAGCACAAGATCCTCTTCATTTCAGGGTGAGGAAACCAGGTGTATAACTTAGAGGTGGGCTTTGTATCACCAAAGAGCTCACAGCCAGCTGTTCACCTCCTCCTTGCTTCTGATGGCAGTCTCCTGTTTTCAAAAAACCAAAGTCCATCATTTTTCCCTTTGTTACTGAATGTTCATTGACAAAAATGTGATTATTTGCCTACAGAAATAAATGCAAGAGGCACAAGTGGTTCCCTTAACCCAGCACTGCCAAGTCAGGCACAGAAGGGCTGAAAAGTCAAAGTTTCACCCATTTTCAGCTCAAACCTGCCAGGTTATCCACACTGTCCAGATGAAGTCAAGAATCCATCTGCAATGCTTATTCTGTCAGCCTCATTGACATTGGGATTTTGCAATAAAAACACACAAGTTTCAGCATTTTGCACCAGTTTGATTCTGTGCTGAACCAGATCAAAACCTTGCAAGTGGAGGATTAAGCACCAGGGATGTTCCCTGGACCCTCACACCGTTCACCTCCAAACTGCTGCCTTGTCCACTCCTGCTGCTTGCTTTAAGTTCTCTCAAACCTCTGCTCCCTTCCAGGCAAACCTGTTCACAGTGTCCTCTTCCTGCAGTGTTTCCCACTTTCCTTTCCCGGCCAGGAGCAGATGGGACCTCTCCAACGCAGTATCCGCAGTGCCACCTTCTGGCTCACGACACGAATCCCAGCCACCCAGCCAGGTCCTGCCGCAGAAGGGCTTCCCAATCCGCCTGTCCCCTCCGTGGCCACCAGCTCCACGGCCACGGGCAAGGTCACGATTTAAGGGGTCCCCAAGGAACACCCGTTCACCAGAAGGAAAATCTCGGAGCACCCAACACCAGAGATGCAACATGAGCCTCTCCTCTGACACGTCCCACTCCTCTCCCTGAGGCTTAAACAAGTGCCACCCTTTTCTCCAGCTCCACACAGATCAGCTTGGGAATCCTCACACTGGTTTCCTCCAAAGGAAGATCATAGAATCACAGAATGATAGAACAGTTCAGGTTGGAAGGGACCTCAAAGCCCAACCAGTTCCAACCCCCCTGCCATGGGCAGGGACACCTCCCACTGGATCAGGGGGCTCAAAGCCCCATCCAACTTGACCTTGAACACCTCCAGCGATGGGGCAGCCACAACTTCTCTGGGCAACCTGTGCCAGGGCCTCCCCACCCTCACAGGAAAACATTTCTTCCCAAGATCTCATCTCTATCTCCCCTCTTGCAGCTGAAAACCATTTCCCCTCATCCTGTCCCTGCACTCCCTGATCAAGAGCCCCTTCTCAGCTTTCCTGGAGCCCCTGGGAGGCAGCTCTAAGGTCTGCCTGGAGCCTTCTCTTCTCCAGGCTGAACAACCCCAACTCTCTCTGCCTGTCCTCATAGCAGAGGGGCTCCAGCCCTCAGATCATCTTCATGTGCTCCTCTGGACCTGTTCCAACACTTCAATATCCTTCTCATTTTGGGCATTCCAGAATGCGATTTCCTGATGCTTGAATCACATTGGCAGCATTTCAGTGCATCTCTCTAAATAAGGACTTAATTCTCATTTATTATAAGCCCCATTAAACCACTGGCAGCGGCTGAAGGGGCCTTCATTCTTGGCAGAAATGTCATTTATGCCCAGCTTATATCCTTTTCACAGCATTCTTATCTGGTATAAAAAGAAAGACAGCTTTACAGCTCCAGCTTGCATCCTGGAAGCTAGAAGTTTTCCACTGACCCTGGCTTGGGTGAACTGGGAAGATATTCCAAATCAAGAGCCCGTTCTCTAGGAATACACCATGGTTTTCACTGCCTTGCACCTATCAAGATGTTTGCAAACATATATTAGAATAAAAGGGAAAAGGAATACAGCAGAAGCAGAACTTGTGCTGTAAAGGACTGGATATCATGAATCATAGAATCATTTGGTTGGAAAAGCCCTTGGAGATCACCAAGTTGAACCGTTATGGTTATGGTGCCCAGAAGGAATCTGTGGTATTGCACCAGTACCAAGCCTTTTCACCCTTGCACAGCCTGTGCCACACGACTGGGCAAGGCCTTGGAAAACCATGCCTGGAGAAGGGGTGTTCAAAGACAAGAACCCCTCTGTCTGCAGCAGTATGGCACGAAGGAGAAGTGTGCAACCCCCCTGTTTGCAACTCAAACCCAAAGGTACCACATTCCTCCCGATGCTGTTGCGAGGAGGCCATGGATCCACCATGGGCATTTCACCCCTGCTCTATAAAACCAAGAAGGAAGCTTCATTCCTCTCTATTTGCTTCTTCAGGTAGGAAACTCTCCGAGGCAGGGATTGCTTCCTACACATACGGACCATGCCTGGCACAGTGGACTCTGATCTTGGCCGGCTGCTGCTGTAACACTCAATAATATTTGGATATACTCATATGGGAGGTCCCTCTGGCTTCTAGAATAAGTCGTCTGACTTAGCCTGGGAGCTGTGATTGGGAGATGTAATCATAACAAAGCACAGCCCTTATCTCCCAGTGGGAACTCTTCCAGCTTCCATTTCTCGTCAGCCTTCTCCACTCCTTCGTAAAAGACATATATTTTAAAAAATGAAGAAGTTCCCAATTGAACACACATTTCCAAATGTGATTTTAAAATTCACGTACAATTCTGCAAGGGGAAATCGGGCAAAATTCCAATCAAGCTATCACCACTGCAATTAAAGTGATTTTTCCATCTGAATATATCCCTGACACGGAAAGAAATGACACTCTTGCTGTATAAAGCTGTTCTGATAGATCAGTTCCCTCACTGAGCATATTTTATACTCATCAAAACTATTTATACATCCTCACATACCAGAGCTATTCTAGGAATTCTAAGTCTGAATAATAATATTAGTCTTTCTTGAAAGGACAAACACATGCAGTACCCTTCTTAATGCAAAGTACAAATACCTGAGAGGAAACCACTTCCCTCTTTTTGCCTGCTCATCCGCGTACATCCACGCATGGATGGATGGATGATACATCCCAGTGGAACTCAAGATTCCACTAAACTTAATTAAAGAGCAGCAAAAGGAAGCAGTTTCAGTCTATTTTTAAACATTCCTGCACATGCACCAAATCAAAACTCTTTAACATACGCTCCTAAGAGCTTTTGCAAAATCCAGCTTAAGGGAATTAGGCACTCAGATCTAATTGAATTTTGGAGCGATATGGGCACCTAAATCCTTGAAGCTCCTTTGGAAACTCCTGTCTTCTCCAATATAGGGTTCATTTTCCAGCTGAGAAATACCTTAGTAATGGTACACTTAACACTCAACAGTCATTTGACCTATTTTGCTAATGTGTTTGGGAAGGAGGTTAATTAACAGTGGATAGCTGTATCCTTAAGCTTAATTTTTCCAACAACCCTGTTCATAAAAGGAAAAACTGAGTACATATTAAAGGAAGCAAGCAATTAAATTGCACAAATAGTGAGCTCATTGAACTACAGCTGACTTCTATCATGTCAAAGAACAACTAAACACAGAAGCAATGAAAAGATTGTTGCCACGACCACCACTGAGAACTGCCTGGCAATAAAGATGAATAACTTCCTACTTTAAGATTACTGATTAAAGCTCTTTTAGAAACCAAAACGTTAGACATAGGCATATCTGAAGCAAAATATTTTAATGCATGTTTGGCAGATTCTGTAAGGCACTCGCAGTGGATTTAAAGCAAAGATTTACACAACTCCAGTAAACTCTGCTTTAAGCAGCCTTTAAAATCACAGCGGTTCCAAACATCACAAGTACAGGGATAACCGGTTGATTCTGATGAAGGAGCAACCCCTACAGTTTCCTAAGGACAGAGGTGGGGAAGTGGAAGGCCAAGTATTAATAGGTCTGAACACAATGTGGAAGGGGACCAGGCCTGGTAGGAAGAATGGTATCTAGAAAATGCCAGGCCAGCACCACAGACCATTTCCATAGAGCTCCATGACAGAATATGGCATCCCTAAGAACAGGGCAACACAAAGATGTGGAGCACTACAGCCTCATTATGGAATCATGGAATGGTTTGGGCTGGAAGAGACCTTAAAGCCCATCCAGTTCCATCCCCCCTACCATGGGCAGGGACACCTCCCACTGGATCAGGGGGCTCAAAGCCACATCCAACCTGGCCTTGAACACCTCCAGGGCAGCCACAACTTCCCTGGGCAACCTGTGCCAGGGCCTCCTCACCCTCAGTGTGAAGAATTTCTTCCTAATGTCTCATCTAAATCTTTCCCCCAGTTTAAAGCCATTCCCCCTCATCCTATCACTGCAGGCCCTTGTTAAAAGCTCCTCCCCAACTTTCTTGTAGGCCCATTCAGGTACTGGAAGGCCTCATAACTTGGTCCTTGATTCAGTGTAACCTAAGGATAAGGAAATAGTAACAGTCTGTACCTGGCACAGTTTACTCCATTAGAGTTTTCTTTAGCCATAAAGACTCTTTTTGACAGCCAGTACAACACAATTTTCATTACAATGACCGGGCACACAAATTAAAGACAAATAATGAGGTGGAGAGGATGCCGTGAGCTAGCGCTTTGCATTGGGTATTTGCAAAGCAGCAGTGGAGCCCAAAGCCAAAAGATGAGGAGACTCCTGCAGTGACACAACTCTTAGCTGATGAAAATCCTGCTCCACGATACGTATAGATACAGTTAACCAAGATCAGAAGGAGGTGTTCCCGTTTCCCCCATATCTATCCACCAAGACCAGCAACTTTTTGGAAATAAATTTCCCTGAGCACTGTTTCAGAGACTTCTTTTTTTTCCTTTTCTTGCTATGCTTCCTTGGAGCGTTTCCCCAGAAAGAAATGCTGCTTGCTTGAAAATAAATTTTGGCTTTAATGCTGACATTCATGGAATCGTAGAATAGTTTGTGCTGGAAGTGAGCTTTAAAGCCCATCCAGTCAAACCCCCCTTCAGTGAACATCTTCAACTCAACCAGGGTGCTCAAAGCCTCCTCCAACATGGCCTTGAATGTTTCCAGGGATGGGGCAGCCACCCCCTCTCTGGGGATTCCTGTGCCAGTGCCTCCCCACCCTCATCGTAAAAGATTTCTGCCTTAAATCCTGATGAATCTTCCCTCTTTTAGTTTAAAAACATTCCTCCTTCTCCTATCACTACAGTCTCTGCTAAAAAGTCTGTTCCCATCTTTCTTACAAGCTCCCTTTCAGTACTGGAGGCTGCTCTAAGGTCTTCCCAGAGCCTTCTCTTCTCCAGGCTAAACAGTCTCAACTCTCTCAGCCTGTCCTTACATGTGAGGTGCTCCAGCCCTTGGATCATCTTCATGACCTCCTCTGGACTTGCTCTAACAGATCTGAATAAGACTTCCATTTCCACCTTCTTGCTCCTCTGACTTGTGCCTTTTAGCCCTCGAAAATTATACACAGGACACCCCCAACATTTACACCATGGGTCTGAGGGCCTTATCCAAATGCTTTTGGTATGTTGTTAGGCTTGGCACCGTGACTGCATCCTTGGGAAACTGTTCCACTGTTCCTCTACCCTCTGGGGAAAGAATCTCTTCCTAATGTCCAACCTAACCCTCCCTTGGCACATCTTCCTGCCATTCCCTCGGGTTCTATCATAGGTTGCAAGAGAGCTCAGCCCCTGTTTCCTCTCCCTCCCATGTGAGAAGGCAACAAACAGCTCTGAGATCCCCTCTCAGTCTCCTCTTCTTCATAGAATTCACAGAATCATTGAGGTTGGTCCTGTCATTGGTCACCAGAGGGAAGAGATCAGCACCTCCTTCACCTCCTTCCCTTGTGAGGAAGCAGTAGGTGGCTATGAGGTCCCCCCTCAGTCTCCTCTTCTCCACAACACAATTTGCAGTAAAGGTTTTTGGCTTTCCAGCCCTTTAAAGTTTTCACATGGGAATGCAGGCCATGCACTAGCAAATCTAAACCTAATAATTACAGCTGTGCTTTTCTTAGTGACATCTCAGAGAACTCCACGGACATAAACTGTGGTGACCTCCCCTCCTGCACACAGAGACTCCCTGCATCACAGTCTGAAAGCCACTGGCTTAAATAGATGAGGATAGACAAAGAAAGGCTTGAAGCAAAACCATTAGGATGCAGTGGTAGAATGAGGGCAATGAACTCTGCAGAAGCATAGGGAAAAGAACTGGAAAGGCATTTTGGCCTGGGAACAGACAATGAGAACATTCAGGCAGAAGAGTCAGGAAAAATTTATTCAGATAAATTCTGATTATTTGCTGTCTATGACTAAATATGAAGCACCTGCAAATGCAATAGAGGAAAAATCTACAAAGCAGAAAGCTACATCATCCAGTGTCCAGGGAACAACTGGCTTTGTCTAGCAAAGACACTTCATTTTAGGTAGCCTAGGAGGAGCATCTATATGCAGTTCCATGAGAAATGACATTAAATATGATTATTACTCTCTTAGCTCTCACTGTAAAACACTTCTGTGCAATAATGACATGAATTTTGAGCTCACATTTTTAAACATCAGATTCAAAAACCAGGAAGACATCTGTGGTCTCAAACAACAATTAGTTCATTGGCTTTTAAGTGCTTGACCTTTATTTGTCTCACACACTTCCCTCTCCTAACTCCATGGAGACAATTGGCATCTTCTCCTGACTCCCAAGGCTTTTGATAATGCCTCAAGAGTACCTTATTATTTCCAATCACTGCATGTTGATGCAAGGAGGACTTGCTCTTATAGTTCTTTTTAATGTGACTTGGAAATAAACAACTTGGAACCACAGAATCATAGAAACACAGAATGGTTTGTGTGGGAAGGGACCTCAAAGCCCACCCAGTTCCAAACCCCCTACCATGGGCAGAGACACCACCCACTAGATGAGGGGGCTCAAAGCTCCATCGAACCTGGCCTTGAACACCTCTTCCTGGGAAGCCACCACTTCCCTGGGAAACCTGTGCCAGGTCCTCCCCACCCTCACAGGAAAATGTTTCTTCCCAAGATCTCACCTCCATCTCCCCTCTTCCAGCTGAAAACCCTTCCCCCTCATCCTACCCCTGCCCTCTCTGATCAAGAGCCCCTCCCCAGCTTTCCTGGAGCCCCTTTCAGTCCTGGGAAGCTGCTCTAAGGTCTCCCCAGAGCCTTCTCCTCTCCAGGCTGAACAACCCCAACTCTCTCAGCTTGTCCTCACAGCAGAGGTGCTCCGGCCCTTGGATCATCTTATGCACTCGCTCCAACAAATCCAAGTAAGACTCCCATTTCCACCTACTTGCTCCTCTGATTTGTGTCTTTTAAGCCTCAAAAATATTCTGAATCCACTTTCCCTGCAGTAGGTCACATGAGGATGTAAAAATCTCAATTGTAACATTTAAGTTAAACAGCAAGATGTGATTTCATTACAGTGGAAGTAAAAGGACAAGGGATTGCTGACATTCTCACCTCGTCTTAATTAGAATCATAGAATTACCCAAGTTGGAAGGTACCCACAAGGACCATCCAGTCCAACTCCTGTCCCTACACAGGACACTCCCAACACTCACCCCCTGTGACTGAGGGCATTGGCCAGATGCTTCTGGAATGCTGGCAGAGCAGGTGCTCTGACTGCTTCCAGGGGAGCTGTTCTAGGGCTTCACCACCCGCTGGGGGAAGAACCTCTTCCCAATGGCCAATCTCCCCCTGCCCTGGCACATCTTCCTGCCATTCCCTCCAGTCCTGTCCCAGGTCAATAAAGAGCAGAGCTCAGCCCCTGTTTCCCCTCCCTCCCTTGGGAGAAGGCACAAACAGCTCTGAGATCCCCTCTCAGGCTCCTCTTCTTCATAGAACTCCTAGAATCACTGAGGCTGGAAAAGACCTCTAAGACTGTCGAGTCTAACTGATACAGTACAAGCACATGTGAATGCAAAGAAGTATTTTCATAACATTTTTGTCTTAATGCCCTTCCCTGCAGAGCCCCCTCACCCACAGCCCTGAGCTCTGGGAGTACATGAACACTTTGACACCACATTACTCACACAGAGCACAGCAATGAAATGCTGTGTTGATTCAGAACAGGTAAGACTTGCAGATCCAATGAGCCCTCTTACCTAGACTAAGGTCACCACAGGTGTTTAACCAGCCAAGGAGCACCTCATTAGCATGAAGGTGATAGTGAGAAACTGCAACATGAAAGAGAGGCAAGATAAAAGGTCAGTAGTGGGAAATATGTGAACTTTAATTACATTAACAGCAGGAAAAAGGAACCCGAGTGGTTTGCAGTGACTGACGAGCACGTGCTACATGTTCCATCTCTGCCCAATGTAGACAGTTGATTATAGGGGTGCCACCACCTGCCCTGGCTCAAGCCATAGGTTTTCCTTTATCTAATTTTGGAAATACCCAAAATTGGCCAACACACCACATGTTAGAAACAGCACGGCCCCTGATTGTCCCTTTTAGCCTTATGATCCACGAATCCTCCCTATGTTTATGGGGAGGAAGCAGTTTTTCAACGGTTAAGACTTTCTCTGATAAGGCAAATTTATAGTCTTCCCATACCAACTGCATTAAATTGTTTAAAAAACAATTCTGCTTTGCATTTAGCATCTGCATTCACTGGCCAGTGGGTATTGTTGGACAAAATAAAGACTGACACAAGGCATTTCTTATTTGTGGATGTTTAAAAAAGTAAATAGCAGTGGTATTTTGCATAGCTTTTGCACTTTCTTTTTCATAAATAGTTTAGGCTAGGAAATTAAAATATGCCTCATACTTGTGGACATTTTTCTGTATATTTAAGCTCGTGCCTTCACCTATGCATATCTGCAATTTTAAATTCTGTTCCTATTTGTCAATCCATTGAACAGTGTTTGTCTATGCAGCACTCAGCTTCGTTAAGTGCATGAATAGAGACTTCTGTGCAGAACCTTCTGATTAAAAAATGTCATACTGATATAGAGGGAAGGCAGGAAAGCCAATATTGTTAATTGAAGCATGCTTCCAAAGGAGGATTTCATGCTCCTCCAACCACACAGGTATTCAAGCCTGCTTGCGTAGGCTCAGTTTTGCATATCTTACCAGCTCAACAATATTGTGAAATCTCCTGGAAACAGATGAAAATTCAAGAAAGAACCATAAAAACTGACATTCAAATAAATGAAAGGAAAACCACCGTGTACTACCTTGACCAATTGTGTTGACATGAGTAGCGTTTCTTGGAGACCCTCCACGACAATGGAAGATCTGCAAAGTCAGGCAAGGACAGATCTCAGCCACTTTCAATTTAGCAACAGGTTATTCGTGCTGAAGTTTCAGCTAAAGCTTCCTGCTAAGGATCAGGGTTTTAGGGCTAAGGTGCAAACTATTTCATCCATCACAACACGACAACGATTTGATGAAAGAAAGAAAGATGAAGAGAGGTCTCTTAGGTGTTCAGTACCCAGCTGATGACAAAGCCTGTCCAGAGGCCGTAGGAGTGTCAGGGCTACTTTTGTGGTTATTCCTCGGGAGGTTTTAATCAATGGCATCTGCAGAAGTAACACAAGTAAATGAAAATTATTTTATCACTGAAAATACTAATTCCATGCTGAAATAACGTGGCAGGACTGGGTTCCCAGCAGACAAGACTTTGACAAGAACAAGAAGGGATTTTACAGAGCCAGAAGGCCACCTAAAATAAATCTTTATTTTAAAGATTTGGATTTTTGCTGGAGATCTAAACTTAATCTTGTTGTTTTCCATGTAACAGTCCTCTTATCATGGAAAAGAAAACAGTGAACCAATATAACAGCACATGGGAAGAAAATCACACCCTCATCGAAAGAGTGTCTGACTGGAAAACTCAGTAGCAAAAGTTCTGTAATCCAGCTAATTCTGTAATCCAGCTAATTCAGGTAGAATCTGGAGCAGCAGATGTAATTTTTTAAGGTTTTTTTAAACCATTTTTATATAATACATCAACATTCCTGGCAAACAAAGGCCACCAATACTACCTTCCTCGCCAACTCACTCTTGGAGAAGGATGAGAGAAGATTCCATGTGCTAGTGCTTCTCACCTCCAGGAGAACAGAGCGGAAAGAAACATGCAGTATCTGCTTGTCACACTAGAAATTGAGGAGGGGGTGAGTAAAAGCAAAATTCATGGGATTACTGAAAAGCAACTCATATTGGTATAGATGTTGGTCCTGGGCTCATTAGGAAGAGCTATGAACTTTGTTTGACCACTGTGTGGTTGGGAGTTTCTGCAGGAGTAGGGGGAACTGAAGGGGAAAAAGGATATTAACTATATAGGATTATGATAATAAACAATCAGGTTATTTTAATGTTATTCTAGGGTGTTATTTCAAGCAATTTTAAAATTCATATGAAAAATACATGCGCGTAAGGAATTTAGGGTTAGATTTCTTCCTTCTCCACCCCCACCCCACCAGCTGCAGCTGCTCAGTTTCTCCTGGCCTGCAGTGTTTGCCAAGCAACGTTAGCTGCGAGTAGTTTATCTTCAGAGCTGTTTTGTTTGTGTTTAGCTGAAGATTTGATCCTTTCTGGTTAGCGTCTCGCACTGGTAATTACAGGCAGTGTACCGTGAAAAGGTTAGTTTGGTCAGCGGAGCGGAGGGTTTGGGCGGGGGGAGAGGGTTAGGAGAGTTTATCAAATGATCAGAGATGCCTTGTTGGCGCTCATCCTTTGTAAACAATAAGAAATGTCAGCGTTGCTGGTTGCTGTCACTACTGACAGTATAAAGAGCAGAGAGTGCAGCATTCTTTTGGAAAGCTGGTTTACTGGGAGAGGAAACAAGGCCATGGGATGAAGGCACTTCATGGATATCTGAGTACCTTGGGAAAAGAGAGGAGTTTGGGCTTCTCACTCAGCAACCTAATGAAAACTAGTCAAATAGTCCTGCATTTAATATATAGTTTCCACCAATTCATGCTTCTTTTGTTAGGAACAATTCTGGTCTGTATTGGAAAGAGACAGTTAAATATAAAGAAATCACTGCACATTGACAAGCAAGTTTCAGATTAAGAAGCCAAAGGGAGTTTATGAAAGAAAAAAGAGCCGCATCCGGATAGGTAGATTTCCATTGCCTGACCCCACATTCCTTCAGCTTTGCAACTAAAAGAGAAAAAAATCAGGTGCCTGAACAAGGAATCAAACAGTAATTTGGAAAACTAAGCAGTGGTCTGTGTTATGGAATGCAGGGATATGAACAGCTACAAGTAAAATAAAAACTTTTAAATGAACTGCAGCAGAAACAGGACCAACGTGAAACAATTTACAAGCAAAAAAGCTCTACCTGCAGGCAAATGTTTATCTGAAGGAACAGAACGTTCTGCTGTTTAGGGTCTCACGTGAGAAAGTGTCCTCTAAAAACAGAGATACATTTCAACTGGATCAGTAAACCCAACCCACCGTGTTATGAAGCATTTTTAATACGTGGCTGATGTTTTTAACTAATTATGTAAAATAAAGGCAGATTTCCTCCAAGAAAACAAATGACACGTGTTGAATTGTAATAAACAACACACTGTCAAAACAATGTTATTTAAAACAACCAACCACACTCCATCTTCACCCCTGAGTTGGCACACAAAGTACTGAACGGGTTTTGAGAGTTATCAGTTCATCAGTCACTCTGGGAGATTTATTGCAGTCAAGTCAAATAAAACTCACAGATCTGTTTAACTCTCGATCTTCTAGACTCTGTGGAAGGAAAAGGAGATGAAAATTAGTCTGGGAAAACAGGTAGAGTCTCTGAAGCAGAACTTTAGCTGGTGTTAACTATCACAGCTCCATTGCACTCTGCTCATATAGATTGTCCATATAAACAGTCTGCATCCACCTATAGTCCGTTATGATGGCACTGACTCACACGTGTGCTTAGAAAGCCACATAGTAAATATACTCATTTATCCAAAACACAGATATTTTAGAAACACAGAGGTGGCAAAGTTCTCAAAAGTTTAGCTATTCTGAACTCCACACTTGGGAAATCTGGTGCCGGAGACACTTTCCTCTAAAAATCACAGCCCCATCAGGCACCCAAAACTGGGCATCGACGTTGCCCAGTGAAAATGTATTTCATATATTTTCACTGTGAAAACGATGTTTGGCGCCTGGAAAGGACACTGGAACAGAGCCCATGTGACCCCAGGAGTCTGGAATTTTCCCTTTTCTTCAGTAACACTCACAATAGTAAGAGTCCACTTAAATGCAGACAGAGGTGAGGCCTCTACGCTTCCACTTACACTGGTTTAGACCACTGAAGTCAGCAAGAATGCCATGAACATCACTGGGCGCAGGATCAGGCCCGTCCCTCTCATAACTAAAACCTGCTTTCTTTCCTGTGAAATGCCACAACCAGAGAAATCAACAGAAGTTTCACCTAAAACATTAACAACTCACGTTAGATCTTTTATTCCTCATTGATAACTTCAAGACAAAGCAAGAGTCATCAGTGACCCAGTAACTGCATAAGGGTAAGGGGAACACTAAAATATCCCTTTTCCCCTTATTTTTTCTTGTTCTTTTTTAACTGCAAAGTAACAAAAGGGACTCTTGCTGTTTGGATCACTTTTCATGAAGTAAATCTACAGACTCAGCCTCAAGGAACAGTCATTCTCAGACTGCCTTCTGAGCTAACAAATAGTAAAAATAAAATAAAATAAAAAAGATTTGCCTGTCATGGGAGTTGGTCAATAAAATGCAACAGTGTTTATTACAACATTTAAAGTCTGTGATTAAGAACACCAAAAGGCCTAAACTAGAAAGGGTTTTAGCCTGTAATTTCCCTACAGTCCTGGCCTGTACTTCCTTATGAGCTAACTCAGCAGGGCTTTTCTTCCATGTCCATCATCAGCTTGTAATTATTGCCATTCTCAAAGCTATGCCAGATGGGCTCTTTAGAGGCCGGCATGCAGCTTGTTTATGAGAGAGCGAGCTGTAATATTACTCTACACAGAGGCCTATCTGGTCCCAGTCAAAGAGCCATCGTGTTCCCCCCTCCCCATCCCTCCTCACTCTCCCTGCTTCCCCAGCCAAGCCTCTCAGTTTCAGCTTGGTCCCCCCACCGAAGGGGGATGGCTTGGGGGGGATACTGTCACCCGCAACAGGGGAGGCTGAGTCCCACCTCTCACTATTCATTCCTCAAAAATATTACATTGAAATGGTGCACAATGGGTGCCCAGGCACTGATCGTGAGGTTATTTCCCTCTTTCTCCCACTTCATCCTCCTCTCCCACCTTATGTCTCTTCCTCTCAGCGAGCACTGAAGTTTGGGGACTGAATTTCCCATCGCTGTGCCTAATGGAGAGGAAAAACGTGCGTGGAGAGGCTGAGTTTAAGCAGTTGTGAACAGGAAGACAGGGAATGGCGGAGAGGGAATAACCCAGAGTTCATCTCGTTAGAGGCGGCCAGCGTTAGATATCTTGGAAGGCCAAGACAGTGCTTCTATCAGTAGTTAATGAGGCAGGACTTGCAACAGATAGCCACTTTTAGCTTACAAAAGCTTTTAGATGTCTCTGCTTACTTTGATCCATTTCAGTTCATTTGAGCCTTTTCTCTTTTCCTTTTTTTTTTCCAACCTTCCCCCTCCCCACAGCCACCCCAGATAAACTGCCTTCCCCCTTTCTCCCCCCATTTTTCCCTCCAACAATAGTATCATTTACCAACTTTTATACTTAACAAGTTTGAAGATCTTTAGTCAAGTTCTGCTACAATGGCATAAAGGAAAAAAAAAAACATGGCTCTTGAGAACACCATCATAAAGAGAGAGTGAGGGGAATCCGGCTCCCAAAATGTAATTAAAAAATCCAACTGCAGAAAGATAAATGAAAGGGAATGGGGGGGGAGGGGAACAGCAGGAAAGGCTGCATTTTCAGGAGAGATTTAAAGTTATTTGTTCCTGATTGGGGGGAACTGCTCATTCTTTTATCCCTTGTTATTTTATCCATGTGATGCCAAAAGAACTTTCTTTGTTAAAATGTTCTCAGAACGGATAAAACTAATTTGCTGGAATGTGAAATAATCCAGAAAGTAAGAGGACTGTGCCTAATGTTCACAGACTGAGAATGGCAAATTAACTGGCCACGGTTTCCAGTCCCTGGGGCACAGGACTGGAATTTAAAGCTTCCGAAGAGAGCCCTGGTGCTAATGGATTTGCATGAAACTTGGCATGCTAATGGAGATTGTCTCTTGTAATGAGCTTTTAATTAGGTCTGCTTGGTGCTTGACCTTCTTGTAATATGGGGCCACTTCTCAGATGACAGCATTTCTAACCCACAGGTGTGGATAAACAGGGCTTGTAAACAGGCAGGACTTCCCGGCATTCTCCGAATCCAGCCACAAAGAAGTGGGAAAGAACAGGGAAAGAACCCTCAGATTGCTGTCCTCTTCATCAGTTATTATTCTTTGCCTCCTGAGAACATCCTTGCTTCCTTGATTATTATTTTGAAAGCAATTTTAAGTCAGTTGCTTTCATTTTCTTGTCTGTTTAAAGATAATATTTCCACCCAATTGGGAAACAAAACAAAAACCAAAACCAGGAACCTGATTCTGTAAGTACACATGGGCAGCCCCAGCATGGCACAAGGATGGCTCCCAGGCTCTAAGAGTTCTTCTGATTCCTAAAGTCCTTCCAGAAAATAAATGTGGGGGAAAGGCTTACTTTGCTAAACAGGCAGCCAAACCAACCATCTCTACACACACACAGAGGAGCCCAGTTACTGGGGGCTCCCTTGATTTTCTGAATAGCCCTGAACACAAGTAGATCATAGAATCATAGAACCATAGAATCATAGAAACATAGAATGCTCTGAGTTGGAATGGATCCACAAGGACCATCCAGTCCAACTCCTGTCCCTGCATAGGACAACCCCAACATTCACTCCGTGAGTCTGAGGGTGTTTACCAAATGCTTCTGGAATATTGTCAGACTTGGTGACCTGACTGCTTCCCTGGGGAGCTGTTCCACTGCTCCACCACCCTCTGGGGGAAGAACTTCTTCCTAATAACTAACCAAAGGTCACCAGAGAGAAGAGATCAGCACCTGCTCCTCCTCCTTCTCTTGTGAGGAAGCCTTAGATCGCAATGAGACCCCCCCTCGGTCTCCTACTCTCCAGGCTGAACAGACCAAGTGACTTCAGACGCTCCTCATATGACTTCCCCTCTAGACCCTTCACCAGCTTTGTGGCCTCCTCTGGACACTTTCCAGTAATTTGATGTCCTTTTTATCCTGTGGCACCCAAAACTGAACACAATATTTGAGGTGGGGCCTCACCAGCGCAGAAAGTAGAAGTGGTGTCGTGTTTTCATATTCCACCACGAAGGGTTTCTTGCCACTCACTGTGGCTCTCTGAATCACCACTTCTGCCTTTCATGCTTTCAGGGTGCCCTTTAAATGCTGCCAAGATGTGGTAAGGGGCTGGAAGGCAGCGCCCTTCGGGAATGGTGCGAATCACTTCTCACAGCACCGAGTTCCCACAGTGGAGGCTATCGGCGACCACGCTTTCCCAAATGCTCCAACTCCTCTCACAGACCTTAATAAAAAGAAGAATTTAAAAAAGGAGAGAAGCTGGGTGTGAACCATCTGAATATGTAGCTAAAGGAGAATAAATAGATTTAAATCCTTTTGAAGCAATCTCTGCCTATTCCCCCGTTTAGGAATACAATTAGCAGTCAACCTCAGCACCTACATATTCATAGATACATAGAGTGTGAGGCCAGAAGATACCGTTAGATCACCTACTGTGATTTCCTACACATCACAGGTCACTAACTTCCACTGGTTATCCCTGTGCTGAACCCAACAATTTGTGTTTGACCGGAGCGTCGCGCGTAGCTGGCTGACACGTGCCTTTCACAAAGGCAGCCAATCTCGATGTGACAGCATCAATGATGGAGAATCTATCAGTCCTTCTGCTTCAATCTTGCTTTAATGATTAAGTACCCTTTTCATTAAAAAAGGTCTCAATTTCTATTCAAATATCTCTGGCTTCGAGCTAGCAGGTTTCAGTAGGCAGTTCTCCAATGCATCAAAAAACACTACTAAGTACTTTATATCTCTGAAGGTATTTATGAGACAATACACTCTCAATCTTCTTTTGACAAGCTAATCTAATTGATATCAGGAAACCCTGCCTTAATTTGTGCCTACTGGGTAGGATTGCAGAGCTGCCTCCCAGCAATGAAGTGAAAAGGTTCTGAGAAACAAAATCTACCAAAATCCACAATGGAGGAAGGTTATTAAAGTCAGTGATACCTACATTGACTCACAGAACCACAGAATCATGGAATTGTTAAGGTTGGAAAAGACCTCCAAAATCACCAAGTCCAACCATCAGCCCAGCCCCACCGTGTCTGCTAAACCGTGTCCAAAGGTGCCACGTCAACACATTTTTTGAACCCTTCCAGGGATGGAGACTCCACCACTGCCCTGGGCAGCCTCTGCCAGGGCTTCACCACTCTTTCTGTACAGAAATTTTTCCTAATATCCAATCTGAACCTCTCCTGGCACAACCTGAGGCCGTTTCCTCTCATCCTATCACTAGTTACTTGGGAGAAGAGACCAGAACCCACCTTGTTTCAACCTCCTTTCAGGTAGAGCCTGATCTCTGAGCTTGTCAGGAAAATGAATAAAATAATAATAGACAACTTAGGGAATGTACAGTCTGAGCTATTATAGGGAACTATTACAGGAACACTCTGATACACCTTTATTCTCTTCATTCATTATTTTGGAAGTAGCTGAGGTGTAGACAAGTTGCTGTTAACATCTGCATGTGGCCCCGTTGTAATTATTAACATCCAAGTAAAACTTGCATCTCCTTATGCAGAAGCTAATACGTATCAAGCCAAAATCCAATAAAACCAGGTTTAAACCTTATGCACAATGGTGGAAAAGCCTGAAGTGCCTTCCTAAATACCCTGATTTGATCCAAAATAAATCTTAAAACCTCATTATTGCCACAACATGAAGCTTCCCTTCACTTCCTGGAACAAGGCTTCTGATGGAAAATCTGAAATTGAATATTATAATTTGAGCAAAATTCAGACACTCCCCTTCGCAAATGCTTTGGATGAAGATAAAGGACAAGCGTAAGACAAGTTTGTCCTTGTGGAATGAGTCATGGGAAGATCAGCTGTCAAATCTACAACTCATTCAGGTCTTCATACAGATGTTTTTACAATTAAGTGACTCGAGTGCCAAGTGGGAAAAAGAGTATTCCCCCAAGATTCATCCATTAACTCTGTCAGCAATACCCCAAGCCTCCCCATCAGAGCAGGTTCCTTGACTGTTGACAATACAATAAAGAATGACTATTTGCCATATGGTAATTCTAGTTCAAGATGTGCTGTCCACATGGATTCTCATGTTTCCATATAGGCAGTTGAGGTCTCTTGGATAGCAGTGCCTAAAGAAGCACTTTTATGGCTGGAACTGTATTTCTTGTCTCTTCAGATGAGCTATCACGACCACAAAATACCTGGTGAATGCCCCAGGGCTGTGAGAAGGTCAAAGAGAAAAACTCATAGAGAGATATCCTTACTGAGAAGTTGAGGTACATTCTGTAAAGTGAACGAATGAGGAGATGAAAGATAGTATCTTGCCACCAGCTCTGTAATGAGATATTAGGGAGGAGCGTTGAAAAGACATGGAAAGTTGTTGAGATATTCAATATCCAGACAGGGGATGGTAAGATTTCTTTTTTGGGAGTGAAAAAAATAGCAGGAATGGGGGGAAAACGTGTCCTTTTTGTAAATTGCAAGGGCATTTCCTTTAGATTTGTAGGTTTTAGTAGAATCTACAGTGGAGACAACTGAGAGCTGTAGACAGATTTTGTGCCCAGCACATTGCTGAGAGTAACAGTTACTGTACATGTAAGGAACTGTTTCCTCTTTTTCTAGTGATTATAAATCACAAATATATTCCTCTGCGTACTCCCATGGTTGTATAACTTTCTTCTCAAGTCTTTAGCAGCCTGGATGCTTTTATGATGATCTGATATATATGAATGTATTAAAACTGACAAATGAACAAAACTAGAACTTTCTTCCCGAATTTTTCTTCCCTAAAGCCCTCCTGGTGAAACAAGCAGCGATGTTCTCTGGGTGTTTGGAAGTCTGACATGTAACATGTACTCTAGACACATAAGGAAGACAAAATCAAGATTGCCAGTACTGAAAAGGCTTCATCTTTCTTATTTTCCAATAGGAAATATGGACAGGTTTTAACTAAGGACTTTGGGGTTGTCCTGTGCAGGGACAGGAGTTGGACTCAATGATCCTTGTGGGTCCCTTCCAACTCAGGTCATTCTGTGTTTCTATGATGTAAACAAAGACAGGGTGTTAAGCTGAAAGAGAGGAGATTGAGATGAAATATTAGGACAAAATTTTTCACTCTGAGGGTGGTGAGGCACCAGCACAGGAAGCTGTGGCTGCCCCATCCGTGGACACATGGTGTAAATTTTGGTGGTGTCCTGTGCATGGGTAGGAGTTGGACTCAGTGATCCTTACAGGTCCCTTCCAACTCAGGTCATTCTGTGATTCTGTGGATGTGTTCAAAAGCAGGTTGGATGGGGCTTTGAGCCCCCTGATCCAGTGGGAGGTGTCCCTGCCCATGGCAGGGTTTTGGAACTGGATGAGCTTTAAGGTCCCTTCCAACCCAAATCATTCTATAATTCCATGACCCTAACTGCATAATCCAGTTAATTAAAGTGATGGTGTCTCATGTATATCCAGTTTATTAAACTTACTCCTGTCCCTGGTGGTTCATAGCTCCAGCAAAAACAACCGACACGCTCACTAGTTGAATACTTAAGGTAGAAATCCATTAATTCCTTGAACAGGTAAAGTGTCTTCCTCAAAAAAAAAGCAAAATGAAAGAGATCTACCATTAGTGATTTCCCCTCCATCCTTCCATGTTGTTGCTTAGAAGAAATTAGGATTGCTAGGCAATTGGAAAAGTGAATAGAAGAGTAACAGGTGAAAAAAAGTCTCATGAGAATTGTCAGAACTCAAGTAAAGCTCAGAAGACAACGATTACTTTGCAGTAAGTCCTCATTAAGCTTTTATTGACCTTTTTAAGAGAGGTGTGAAAATACTAAGCATTTCTCAAGGAGCTGCCAGCTGGAATCATACTGAGTTCACCAAAGGCTCATTCTCAGATGGTTTGAATCCACCTTCTAGATGGAAATGGCAGATGACAACAGGCCTGGGTAGAAAATGGCATTTAGTTATCTTGGAGGCCCACTGTTCTAATCTTTCCAGCTAAGGAAGATATTTCATTCACTTCAAGAACAGGCTCACCTTGCCTCAGTGAAAAGAACCAGCATTAGGTGGATCATCATTCTTTTTCACAGATCAGAAAACCAATACTGTTTTGGCTAAGAAAGGCTCTCCAAATCTTCTTAGCATGTTCTTGTGCCAACTTTCTGAATTAAGAGGAGCTGGAGGGTATTTTGATAGCATTTCCAGTCTCCACTGATGAAAGAGG
The DNA here is from genome assembly GCA_033558185.1 of Dromococcyx pavoninus. Taxonomy (NCBI): domain Eukaryota; kingdom Metazoa; phylum Chordata; class Aves; order Cuculiformes; family Neomorphidae; genus Dromococcyx; species Dromococcyx pavoninus. The sequence continues at coordinate 471,820 of JAUMJL010000933.1, forward strand.
CCAGGATACAATCAGCTAAAGCAGGGTGCCCAGGGAGGTGGTGGACTCACCATCCCTGGAGATATTTAAAAGATGGGCAGATGAGGTGCACAGGGATCTGGTTTAGTAGTGGACAGGGACGGTTGGACTCAGTGATCTTAAAGGTTTTTTCTAACCAAGTGATTCTATGAAAAGTTTAATCCCAAAGCTTTTCCCCACCTTTCTTATCATCAGCCTTGTTTGAGTATTGAAAGGCCACAATAAGGTCATCTCGGAGTCTTCTCCAGACTGAACAACCCCAGCTCACTCAGCCTCTCTTCACAGGGGAGATGTTCCAAACCTTTGATCATTTTGGTGGCCTCCTCTGGACCTGCTCCAACAGGTCCATGTCTTTCCTGTGCTGAGAGCTCCCGGGCTGGATGCAGGACTGAAGGCTGGGTCTCACCAGAGCAGAGTAGAGGGTGAGAATCACCTCCCTCATCCTGCTGGCAACACTTGTTGTGTTGCAGCCCAGGACCCAACTGGCCTTCTGGGATGTGAGTGCACGTTGCCAGCTCATGTCAAGTTTCCCATCCACTACAGTCCCCAGGTCCTTCCTGGCAGCACTGCCCTCAATCTCACCATCTCCCTGTCTATATCGATACTGAGGGTTGCTCCAACCCAGGTGCAGGACCTCACACGTGGCCTTGTTAAACCTCAAGATGTTTTCACAAGTCCACTTCCCCAGCTTGTCCAGGTCCCTCTGGATGGCATCCTGTCCCTCAAGGGCGTCAACCTCACCACTCACCTTGGTGTCATTAAAATCACTTTGTCCTTCCAAATTAGTTCACCTCCTCAGGGCAGATCCTCCTTGGTTCTCAACATAATAATGGCTGAATTAACACTTCTCTAATTCATTTTCTTTTATGTGTATTGGTCACAAAAGGTCAGTCTTTTACCACTATTTTACACCTGACACTGAATCAGCATCTAAGTTACTTTCTGAGGTTCACACAGAAAAAAATCTGTGACAGAGCAGAAAACCAAACCCACATCTGCCAGGTCCAAAGGAAACGCTCTTATCATGGGCATCTCTTGGGTGGTGACTCCATTGTGGAAGCGGTGGTGGCACGTGACAGAAAGAAATTAATGGTCCATGTACAGCCACATTCAACATCCTGGTCCATGCTCAGAGCTCTGTAGTGATCACACCCCAGATCCCTTCAAGCATTCACAAAGGAAGGAAAAATGAAGCAGTTGCAACCCCATCCTGAGATACCAAGACTCTGGTGCTCAGTTAAATGAAGGCATCCACAAGGAATACATTTTTTCAGCAGAGCAGGGCAGTGATTTTGGATAAAATGAGTCTCAGGATGGGTAGCCCAGCAGCTCTGGCAGCACCAGCCTGTTTGTGTTAACAGAGACAGCTGCACAGAAGAACTGGGAACGTTTTTCACTTTGCATGTTTCCAGCTCATCGAGTTGCCCTTTTCAGGAGTCCTGTCCAACTGGAAAGGCCTGAGGCCTCGTCTGACCCCTCCCTGAAAACGGAAAGGCAGCTGGTATATTCCACACTATGTACCAACAGCCTGTAAAAATTATCACCCAGCTGAGGATGATCAGGACGACTTTCTAAAGCTGGAGTCGCACCCTGGGACCGGTGCGTTTGCCTCAAGATGGGTCTCAGCCCCAGGACTCCACTCCTGCTCATGGGTCCCACGCCTGGGGGACCACTTGTCGTGCAAGCATTCCCAGACAGATCAGGGAACAAAGTGTCAGACTTAGATTGCTCACATGAGCCAAACAAGTAGGATTTGGCCTGAATACAGGAATCAGTCAGTTATCCACTGCTAAAATATAGTGGATAATTGAAGATGAAAGGCAGCTGTAAACGAACAGCGGACCAGAATATTGCACGATTCAACAACACCAGGACTGGGCAGCACATGGAAAAGAACATTCCTGCCCATATGAAAGGGGAGGATGTCATTATCAAATGGTGAGTCAGATAAAGCATCCTCTGCCTCACAACCAAGAGTGGATGTTGTCCCCCATACAGGAGGTGACGCCAGGAACTGGGCCCTCTTGCCTGGAAACAGAGGTAGAGCTGAAAGCCAAGGAGGAAGGGAAAGGGAAAAGAGCTGTGAAAATTAAGTCTTGCTGCTCGTGCTGCTGGGGGAGAAGGAGAGGACAGCAAGAGAAGAGGAGGCCGAGGGGAGACCTCATCACTGTCTACAACCACCTGAAAGGAGGTTGTGGTGAGATGGGTGCTGCTCTCTTCTCCCAAGTGATAGGACAAGAGGAAATGGCCTCAAGTTACACCAGGGCAGGTTCAGCTTGGACATCAGGAAACATTTCTTCAATGAAAGGGTTCTCAGGCCCTGTCAGAGGTTGCCCAGGGAGGTGCTGGAATCACCATCCCTGGAGGTGTTTAAAAGACAGGTAGATGAGTTTCTCATGGATCTGGTTTCGTAGTGACCAGGAACGGTTGGGCTTGATGATCTCAGAGGTCTTTTCCAACCAGATTGATTCTATGATTCCAAGATAGCTGCTGCTGGGAAAGGACACCTCCTGCACATACCCCAACTTCTCTGCTGAAGCAGCAATGGAAACACTGGCTCTCCAGAGGTCTGGAATGCACGGTGCAGGCGGCAGGGCCAAGGAGTCTGCCCACTCCAAGACAACTCGTTTGCGTAGAGCTACAACACGGCCCAATTGAATATTCAGATAAGGTGCTGACGAACATAATCTGCCATTGTTTTTCATCTCAACAGAGATCTAGAATCAGTGTCAGATGCTGGAGGATCCCTACCTCTCCATTTTTCCACCCATACACTGGATCATAGAATCATGGAATCACTTGGTTTAAAAAGACCTTTGAGTCCAAACATGCCTCTCATGAATTGCCTGTCACTTGGGAGAAGAGAGCAATACTCATCTCACTACAGCCTCCTTTCAGGTGGTTGTAGACAGTGATGAGGTCTCCCTTCAGCCTCCTCTTTTCCAGGATAAACAGTCCCAGGTCCCTCAGCCGCTCCCACAACCTCTGTTCTCCAGCCCCTTCCCCAGCTCCGGTCCCTTCTCTGGACACGCTCCAGACCCTCAATGTCCTTCTTGTACTGAGGGGCCCAAAACTAAACCCAGGATTCAAAGTGTGGCCTCACCAGTGGCAAGTCCATGGGGCAATCACCTCCCTTGTCCTGCTGGACACACTGTTTCTGATATACAGGCCAAGATGCCATTGGCCCTCTTGGCCACCTGGGCCACTGTTGGCATTCATTTCCAGCAACAGACCAATAGCTTTTAGAAGCCCCACAAATATTCACCTCTCCAAATATGCTCCTTCTTTGTGGAGAAATCATTTCTATATCTATTCTTAAAGTCCAAAGGAGTTGTGGTTCTCCAAGTGGTTTTAGAGTTTATGGTCCCACACATTTTGCAAACTGTAAAACATGGATGCTTCCCTAGTGGAAAAATTTTACTCTAAAAAAAATCATAGAGTTTCCTGTTTTCATGTGGGGCTTCAGTACTCTCTCGTTAAAAAAAAATATCATCCCTGTGGAAGAATCTGGTAGAGCTTAATAGTGGAGAAGCAGCATCCTACAGATGTGCTAAGTGACCAACAAAACTCAATGGAAAATGAGAAGCTCTGTCATGAGAGCCATAGAGTAATTCAGAAGTCTCTGTTACTGTTTTCATCTACTGATTTCCTTCCAGTCCTGAAAGGGGCTCCAGGAAAGCTGGGGAGGGGCTGTTGATCAGGGAGTACAGGGACAGGACAAGGGAGAACAGGTTTGAGCTGAAAGAGGGGAGACTGAGATGAGATCTCAGGAAGAAATGTTTTCCTGTGAGGGTGGGGAGGCCCTGGCCCAGGTTGCCCGGAGAAGCTGTGGCTGCCCCATCCCTGGAGGTGTTCAAGGCCAGGCTGGATGGGGCTTTGAGCCCCCTGATCCAGTGGGAGATGTCCCTGACTATGGCAACTGGATGGACTTTAAGATTTCTTCTGACCCAAACCATTCTATGATCTCTACATTTCTATGGGAGGTTATGTCTCATTACAAATTGACAGTTTCACCTTGTTACATCTAATTTTCCACTGAGGTAGAGCAGGGTAAGAGTACAGAACAGGGTACAGAGTCCAGGAGTGCTCTTGGACACGGGCATCCACATGCCATGGGCACAGAGACCACAGCAAAGGCTGCTGTGTGCCAGGATACCAGTGACTTCACAGAGTGGGGCTGACAAGAGGGACCAGGAGAGTCCCTGGGAAAGGAATCAGCAGGACAAGGAGCATACGGGGGACATTTGACCTGTACACATGCTGCATGGGGTCATTTCAGCAGAGGGATTGAAACACCTTACCCCTTCCTCAGTAAATCTCCCCTTGTCAGTCACTGGCTGGAGGAGCCTCTGAGGAGCAAAGGAAACAAATGTGCTACAAGAGAGCGATCAAGGACCTCGGTCTCCCAGGATGTCTCAGAAGCTGATGAGATATCACTCCTTACTCTGGGCTTAAAGTGCTTAAAGACAAAACCTCTTTGTCCTGAACTGGATATCAGGAAAAATTTCTTCACTGAAAAGGTTCTCAGGCCCTGGTAGAGGCTGTCCAGGGAGATGGCTCAGTCACCATCCCTGGAGGTGTTTAAAAGCCGGGCGGATGAGGTGCTCAGATATCTGGTTTAGTAGTGGACAGGGATGGTTGGACTCAGTGCTCTCAAAGGTCTTTTCTAACCAGATGATTCTATGATTCTAACTGCTTCTTCCTATCCTTCACAATTCACTTGCAAACGAGAGTGGCATTTCCACTTGTGGCAGCAACAGGATGGAGAGCCATCTGAGCCACTATAAGACAGCTTTTTGTGCAATATGAGGGTTGCTCCAACAGCCCAGAGAGAGACAGGAGCAGCCTGCTTACAGTCTGGGGTGAGAACTGCCTTCCTCTCTTCCTCCCTGAAAGCAAGATCCTAGATTGCAGCAATACAGTGATCCCTAGACTGTGTGTCCAAAGGTCTGCCCAGTTTTTCTAGCTGTACAAATGAACTTGTAGACAACCATTCACCGGCAGAGGTTTAGATTGGATATTAGAAATAATTTCTTTACTGAAAGAGTAGAACACGCTGCCCAGGGCAGTGGTGGAGTCTCCACCCCTGGGAGGGATTCAAAAAACCATGTAGACATGGCACTTGGGGCCATGGTTCAGCAGGCACTGTGGGGTTGGGCTGATGGTTGGACTGGATGAGCTGAGAGGGCTTTTCCAATCTTAATGATTCTATGAAATATTACTGCTTCGCACAGACTTTGCTTCCCTCGTGCCAGCAAATCTCCATGGCTGCAGCAAAGCTACGAGTATTCATCCCACAATATTTCACATATAATCATGATCTGAGCTCTCACAGCATCATTTTCTCTCTGCTTATTTTGATTTCAGGGATACCTGTGCAAGGTTCTGTCCCTCCTTATCCACACTTGCCCCGTAACATCTGGCACAGAACGCAGTCGGCATTTCCTGCTGAAGCTCGCCAGCTGGGCAAAATATCTTCTCCAGAACTTTTTACACTTGAAAGAATACCTTCAAACTTCTACAAAACCTTGTGAAAGTGGTCCTTATGTCATGGAAAGAATAATTTTTTTGGTCTGTCATCTCTTTCATCCCAGATGAAGGTACTAAATGAAAAAATCCTGCACTGCCAACGGATATTTTCCCACTTCATTCCAAGATTTTCAATAAGGAATCAGCTGTTCAAATCTGCAAATAACATGAAGCTTCCTGAAATATTCTGGAATATTTTCCTCTGCTACACAAAAGCCCTGGAAAATTAGATGAGGAGAGATGGGTGTTCAGAGATTTACTGCAGCCACAGAGCCAGGTACTGCAGCACCAGCATCAGGGCACTGCTTTTTCCTTTGAGTTTTTGGAAGTTCTCTACCCTGCAATTCTCTGCTTTTCCACACTGGCCCAAAGGCTGCCCAGAGCTGGGGACAGGGGTTTCTCTGTAAGGTTCTTCTGGCACAGCCAGAGGGTGCACAAGTTGATAATAGATTTATCCACACCCAAGGTCTCCCCAAGCTTTTCTTCTTGGGCTGCAAAACATCAGAGCTTCACATCCCAGAACTCAAACTCAATTCACTTCCTACTCCTCTATATTCCTCCCCTTTTTTTTTTTGTTTCTTTCTTTTTTTTTTTAACTGAATGGCCATAAACTTCCCCAACAGATTCCATAAGGGTTATGTTACACCACCACCTGACTCCAAATCAATTACAGTCCAAAGGGATAGAGTTGCAGAGAGTCTGTAAAGCCCAGCCCCGGGGTTTCCATAAGGGACAGAGAAACTACAGTGCTAAGGGCAGAGCCTGGAGACCCAGCTGAAAGAACTGAGTGATTTCATGATGAAAGCATGGGACTGGGAGGCAAGAAACCCAGGTCTGTGCGTTTAGCCCTGCTGCAGAGTGCCTGGGTGAGATCGATCTCCTCATTTCATGGCTCTTTTCACACTGGAGTCCACATCTTCAGGGCTTCTCAGTGCTGTCACAACAGTGATGTTTCTTTACAAAGATGCAGAATGCTTTCTGGGAGACTGGGGCAGAGTGAGAGTCTCAGAGTCTGAGATTCTGTTCCAACACAACACCAGAGATTTCCACTGTAGTTCTAAGAAATATGAGCACGGTGATCAGTCAAAACTACCAGAATAAACCATAGTCTTCTCTGACATCCATCATTAGGAGGGAAATCACAGGAAGATGAAGATGGAAAGGACTTAATTAAGTTCTGTTTCCTACAACTACAAGCAACCATGTCATATAATGTTTTTCATAAAGTCACACACGATTGTTTGTCAGGTGCATCTTGCTGGGTTGAACTTAAGGTGCAGCATAAGAAAACAAGCAACAGCTGTGAAGGATACAGCCACAGAGATAAGAGATTAGGCAGGTTGTGACTGCTGCAGATCTCATGAATGAGGCTTTCCAACCCCTACACAGGATGGCAAGCTGTGCCCCACACCAAAGGCACAGAGCACAGAGGGCAAGTGGCTTTGTCACTTGAGAGAGCGAGAATGCTCATCTCTCCCTCCTCTTGGCACCTCGAGAGAGACTGGAAAATGGATAGAAAACTAACATTTCTTACATCCCTGGCATGACACGCAGCACAGCACCACGGGATACCATGCTGAGACATCAAAGGTATCTCTGGAAGAGAAGCAGGATCTATTTAGCCAAGGCAGAGCCCTACTGCATTCAAGCCACCTCACTGGAAGTGCCCTGGGCACTGCACTCTGCAGCAAAGAGAAAATATTTGGAAGGCTTCCACCCAACAGGGAACAATAAACAGCTGTTTCACAGTGTCTGAAGACATGTGCACGTCCTAGACCTGTTGTTTGGGCAAAGGAACTTCCAGTACGGAAACTGCAGCTTTTAAAATGTGTAGAGAAGTCACGCTGTGCAGCGACTGTGAACAACCTGAATCATTGCTGAAGGCTGCTGCTCGTCAGCTCAGGTCTGGAGTCCTTGGGGCTCTCTTGTTTTCGTAGAATCACAGAATCATCTGGTTGGAAAAGATCTCTGAGATCATTAAGTCCAACCGTACTTGTCCACTGCTAAACCATGTCCCTAAGAAGCTCATCAGCCTGTCTTTTAAACCCCTCCAGGGATGGGGACTCCACCACCTCCCTGGGCAGCTTCTGCCAGTGCTGACAACCCTTTCTGTGAAGAAATTTTTCCTGATGTCTGTTCTGACCCTGCCCTGGTGCAACTCGAGGCCATTTCCTCTCGTCCCATCACCTGTCACTTGTGGGAAGAGACCAACACTCACCTTGCTACAGCCTCCTCTCAGGCAGTTGTAGACAGGGATGAGGTCTCCCTTCAGCTTCCTCTTCTCCAGGATAAACAACCCCAGTCCCCTCAGCCACTCCTCGTAGGACTTGTTCTCCAGTCCCTCACCGACCTTGTTGCCCTTCTCTGGATGTGCTCAAGCCCCTCAATGTCCCTCCTGGAGTGAAGAGCTCAGAACTGAACACAACACGCAACAGTTTTCTGCCAATCTCAGCAGAATCTGGAACATTTCTAATGAAATGAAGATCAGCTCCTTACCATTGAAGCCCTCTTCAGCTGCTTTAGCTCAATGTTGGAATCACCAAATCCAGAAAAAATCTCTGAGACTCACAGGTCTTTGTATGTCATTTATCTCACTAAATTGAGAAAACCAGCAATTACTAATTACCAGCAAGAAAGAAAGGGATACCTGCGTGTCCCAGCGGGGCAGAGCCTGAAGTCTTGGCTTAGTTTTTAACTCAGCACAGCTTGGAAGGATATTAAAGAACGGATAATGAAAGAAGTGAAGATTTCTGGATCAAGCAAGGGAAGATGCTGCTGCTAAGCACCTGTTTGATAAGTTAAATAAAGAAACACGACACATCAGCAGAGAGCCTGAAGCCAGATTTCTCTCTGGCATGACTCTACTAAATCAATCAAATTACACAAGGAATGAACTTAGTCCAACACACCTCTGCCCAGCAGCCACTCAGGATCTGCCCTTCCCAGTTTTAGCACTCCTTCTCCAAAAGGATTCCGATGTAGACCAGGGAGTTCATCAGAAAGTCAGCCTTTGTAGATTTGAAGTTACAGAGAGGGGAAAGGGAGGTTGGACTGGATGATCTTAGAGGTCTTTTCCAACCTTAATGATTCTTTGATTCCTGTCTTGCCTAACGTGCCCTGAACTTCTCTGCTGCAGGAACTCAGAGAGCAGCACAAACGCTCGCGCCTTTCGGTGCATTCGCATTGACACCAGCTCAGAAAGCATAAAAAATCTTCACCCACCAGGTTTTGAAACAACCTGGAAAACAAACAGCTTGGAAGAATTCCTTTTTCCTCAGCAGTGAAAATCGTGGTAAAGCACCATCTTGATAGTTCCCAAAGAGATTCATTTACAGAGATCGGTATAGGGGAGGCTTATTTGGTCTCCCGAGATGTATCTCATCCTCTGACAATTCACTGAGACCTTTGCTGGATTTAGCTATATGTGTATAATTATCTGCTCTGATACCTGAGCTTCTATGCAACAGTCCTACCCCAAGTAACCCAAACTATCCCCAAGGTATGGCAGGCACAGAACGGTCAGGGGAGACGGGAGGAGGGGCAGCGCGCTTCCCTCCTTTGCCGCTGGAAATCGGCATTTTAGGGCCTTGTAGTCATTTCCTTGCTAGTGTGAGGAAACTTTTTGTGCATTTATATAAAATAGGAGGCCAGAAGTGCACACCCCCATCTTACTTCCTAATATATTATGTCCTCCCCTGCCGAGTCCTGGGACTTAGTCTGGATTTGGTAACTGAAGTAATATAAATGTTAGCTAAGAAGTATTCCAGCAATATGGTTCCAATTTAAGCTTGTTTTGAAGTCTAAAGGAGTAATATGTCTCAGAGACTCTTCACTGGATGTTTAGCTCTAATGTAATTTGTGCAGGAGTCCACACTGCTCTCTAGAAGCTCTTCTGCGACGCTCCAGAAAACAGGTTCTTCCCCAAGCAGGATGCGGAGCAACCACGAGTCCCAGCCCTTGCTGCAGTTCACTTGCCTCTTCTGAAAGCTGGGGCTTTGCTTAGGAAATGGCATTTTATTTGATCTTAGAGGTCTTTTCCAACCTTAATGATTCTATGACACTCTTTGCCAGGCCTTGTGGATCAATGAAGCTGCGCAGCCACTGGTTCCTCTCCCCTCGTCCCTCCTGCTTTTCGGAGGGTGACACAAGCCACCTCTGAAGGAAACCGTGCCCTGCAAGCTGTTTGCACTTTACTTCAATAACATGCTTCTTGCAACGCCGCCTTTATTTGTGTAGACATGCATTCTCAAGGTTTGCCTGCCCCCTTTTCCTCCCTCACACCCCTACGGAGCCCCTGCCTGAATCCAAGTAATGAGCTAACCCATGGAACTCATTGCCCTTTATCTTGCTGGGGAACGTGCACCTTTTGAACTGCCATCTGCAGATTGTGTTGATGCACTGACTTGTTAACTGTGCCATACTGTGAAGGAAATGGCATGATTTAGATCAAGTGCTCTGGACGGCTGTTCATAAGAAACACTTGAGCCAAGCTGTTACTGCTCAGGATGTGCCCTGGGGAGAGGGGTTTCGTTTCGGGTCATGCTCTTGCCTTGTATGAGGGCAGGCGCAAAGTACTGAAATCACAGTCCTTCCCTGAAGCTGAGGGGAGGGGGGAGGAGAAACATTATGAAACCATAGAAGCGAAGCTGCCAAATTAACTTCTCACCCTTTCAATCACACTCCAGAGGATAAAAGCCTAACATTTCTGCCTCAGAAACAGGCTCAGTTTACACCAAACAAGTTATTTCTCTAATTTATCAGACTTGCCAGCTATCATTCTAATTATTGGAAAGCTCAGGCTTTTTATGAAGTCAGATGTACAGCATTATTTGCATGGTTGTAGCGTATCGCCAGATAAATAGGTCTTGGGGAAAGAAAGGCTTTTCAGAAAGGAATCCGCAGGTTTCTTTGCACAGTTAGGGGTTCACGAACACTATCACTAAAAAAAAAAATTGGTTCTGGATTTAATTTGCTTTAAAAAAAATGCAGCTTCCAACTTAATGTAACTTAGCTCCAACCTAATGTAACTTAGCTCGAGTCAGCATGAGAGGAGGAGGCTACGACGCAAAGCTCATCAAAAGGCTCCCATTGACTTTCACCGGCTTGGGATCAGCCCTTAGTTCTTTATCTTCTTTATCTTTCTATATCACAGAAATAACCTAATGCCCAGCAGCCAGGCCAGGAGTCAGGAAGAGCCTCGAGCCAGCCTGCTCACCCAGCCTCTCACGAGGCAAACACTGATTTGTCCATTCTATGTAAATGGATGATTAGAGTCATTCTCTAAGACAAATTTACTTTTCTGCACACTCTAAATCTGTTTAGTCACTTTAAAGGTGTCAATTATTGGAGCATGCTAAGACTATGAATTTCTTAGTAATAGCTTTAATAACATTTTGAAATGAAAAGCAGATACCTTGAAGTTGGCTTACTTTGAAAAGATATATGAGTAAATCTGGTTTTAATTTATGTCCTATTCTACATCTGGAATCCCTTATAATTAAAACTAAAAGCTGGACTACTACTTCCACCTGTCAAATGATGAAAAGATGAATGCACTAATAGCTTACTAAATAGCCCAACATGATAGAATTTACTTTCCCATTCTATACAGTAAAAAAGGATTTTGGACAGGAGGCTAAAGGTCTTTGGTCATTACTAATAACACACTTTTAGTATTAACCTACGTACACCACTATCACCACCACGAGTGTCTTTTAGCACTGAGATCTCTAAATTGCACTTTGCATTTTGGTCAGATGTGTGCACTCTCCTCTGCTGCCGCAGCATTCCAAAACTTTCCAACCAACCAATAGTCTGCCAGGTGGATTCTCTCTCCTGTAACTATTTTCAACCACTCCAAATTTTTCTTCCTCTCATTTTATCCTCTCATTAACTACTTAAATCTATCAAGTTTTTCACTTATGTATCTGAAGCACTCTTACCCCAAATGACACCTTTCCCACTGGTGTGAGCACTCCAGAGCACTGGACTCTATTTTTGCTTCTTCTTGTGCCATTCCTTAACGATCCCATTCCCTCCTTTTCCTGTTCATCCACCTGTCTTATCTCACTACACTGCCTGACTCAACAGAACAGGTTTCCCAGAGACGCTGTGGCTGCCCCACCCCTGGAGGTGTCCAAGGCCGAGCTGGATGGGGCTTGGAGCCCCCTGATCCAGGGGGAGGTGTCCCTGCCCGTGGCAGGAGGGGTTGGAACTGGATGGGCTTCAAGGTCCCTTCCGACCTAAACAATTCTATAATTCTATGATTCTATGAATTTCAGTGCATGCATTTGTACAGAATTGAACAAAGCTAGACCCTCAAAAGGTAAGTGGGCCTTGAGGTACAAATAAAATTACAGCTGATGGATTAGCAGGTTAAAACACAGTAAAAATATTCTCCTGCATACAGACTGAATGCTTTTCCTCTAATGTGTTGATACATCACCCATGGCTCGTTACAGATGCACAGTCAGATTATGAACCTTTTATGAGAATCTGGGAGATTCCAGCTCTCCAGTGTGAGCCTACAGCCTCTGCTGGCACTTCAGAGGGACCGGGTTAACACAGGTTTGCCCATTTATCTTTAAAACTGTTGAAAAGAATCATAGAATCATTGTACAATTTGGATTGGAAGGGACCATGAAGGTCATCCAGTCCGACACCCCTGCAGTGAGCAGGGACATCTTCAACTCCATCAGGTTGCTCAGAGCCCCATCCAACCCGACCTTGAGTGTTTCCAGGGATGGGGCAGCCTGTGCCAGTGTTTCACTACCCTCAGCATAAAAAATTTCTTACTAATATCAAGTCTAAACCTTTCCTCTTTTAGCTTAAATCCATCACCTCTTGTCCTATTGCTACAAGCTCTGCTAAAACGTTTTTTTTCCATCTTTCTTATCAGCCCCCTTTAATACTGAAAGGCTGTGACAAGAATAAAGAAACAAAACAAAACAACAGAGGGGTGAATCCATTGGCAATGCTACGCATTTTTTTACAGATCAGTGAAGAGTCAAGGAGAGTTCTTTAAAAGGAGGAGTTTGGTTCCTTCTTGACGCAGTCCTGGCACCAGCCAGCCAGCTGTGTGGGCAGCCCCTGAAAATGAACTGTCTCATCACCTTCTCCTGGTTCCTCTCTTCATAGAAATATGAAAATATCCAATTTGGAAATCAGGATTACATTCTGCTCGAACAATGGTTTGGAATAATCCAAAATGTGAAGATGTCTACTCCAGATAAAGCAGTTTTATTAACACTGTTGGTGTTATCACTGGCCTCGTAATTATTGCTATTTCCAGTGAACAAAATAAACCCCAGTAGCTCCTACAGCTCTGAATATTGCTGAATAAAGTATTTTCATATGCCTCTGTTCCTCAAAGGAAAATAAAAGTCTTGTCTCTTGAGTCACCAGACTGCTGCCCAAAGGCCTCTTTGGCATAGCGATGCCAAGAGATACGAATATTCCAGCAAAACCTTTTAGCTCAGACAGGGAGTTATGGAAAAAAAAGCTGTCCCAAATATTACAAATGCGCAGCACTCAACTTCTTACGTCAAAGCAAAGAGTAATGTTTCGGCTGCCCTGGCAAGGAGGAAATGATGCAGGTATTAAACATTATTACGAGAACAGAGACACATTACTTACTGCTTATCCAGTGGGGCTGTGAATGGGGCTTTTTGTTGGGAAGGATTTTCCTGGGGAAAGTTAATACACTTTTGTCCAGGCCCTGAGATGGTACAAATCAGTGTAGTTCCATCTAAATCAATGGATCAGTGTTGATTTACAGCAGCTGAGGATCAGGCCCCTCTTTTTTTCCCGGCCCTCTGAGGATTGTATAACATCGACTGCCTAGAAACACCGATGACAAATTTGAAACTGTGTAGGGATATGCTGAACCAAAAGCCTGATTCAAACCCAGAGTGGCTGCTCTCCTTCTAAATCATTGAGAGCTGCTGTCTTAAACGTTGCTGTCAAACGAGCGTTTTCAAACATGCATCAAAATCCAGTGGCTGCACCCCCGGTCTGTGCCACGCATCCTGCATTCCATACAAACTCAAATCCACCCAGTGCCAATTCATAAATGATGTGTTGGTTTAATCTATTTTTCACAGGGGGTGTTTCGGAGCAGGGAAATTAGAAACAGGTAGAAAGGACTATTATTACTGTCTCATAGTGTGCTCTTGTACATGAGGATCGGATTAAGATAACATCTGGTCTATATTTCTTGAACTATTTCCCTTTTATCACAAGAAAATCGGCAACCCATCTCACAACTGCTCCTAATTTAGATCTAAATATCACTGATGAAACATTGTACAACATGCTGTTATCTATTAAAATGATTTCCCTGAAGGAACAGTGGATACTTTTATATTTTCCAGGGAAGCCAAGCACATTTCCCCGTAGCACTAAGTAGTTCACTTAGCATCACACACTCAAAACGGTAAAAGCAAAATCAGTTTGGAGAAAAACAAATGAGTCCCACACCAAATCCTCAGCTGGTGTAAATTAATGCATGGTCACTGATTTCAGGGAAGGGAGGTCCGTTTGCACCCTCCTCCTTACGATAATGGCTTCGATTCACAGTCCAAAGCTGCAAGGTGCTCAGGATCTCCTGCTAAATCCAGGCTCAAAGGCATGATTTTGAGGTTTATAAGCACGTGTTTTGGGGTTTGCCTTTTATGCCCACAGCCAAGGAACAATGAACAGCCCTGTGGTTTCCTTTGGGCAGGAAAGGCAGAGCCCAGTACATTGTCATCCCTCCCGTTCGGTTCAAACAGAAAGAGCATCAGCGGAATGCAGTAATCTTTTTTTCAGCACTTTGCAGAGTTGAAGTCCCCAGAAAGCAGCCTATTGAGTTCAGCAAATAAAAACTTCTGTTTTCTTCACGAGTCTATAACTCATTTTCATGGACAGTAAATCAGAAAAGGGCGGGGGGGAAGCATTTTACAATCTCAAACTGTTCTGCATAGCTTCGCTGCGCATCAGTTTTACCCATTTCCATCGTATCGTTACCACTTGAAACCAGGAGAATTAGATAAGCATACGTTCCCTGTATTAACAGGTTTGATTTAAAAGTAACTTCTACCATCTGGAATTACTATTTATTGTTGTTTGGAGGAGGGAAAAAAAAAAAGGCTCTGAAACTGTAGAAAAGATCATCACAATTTCTTTCAAAGAATAACCAATCCAAAGGAGGGAGAAGCATAGGAGGAATGTAATCGATTGCCCACCAGTCAATTTGTATATTTTGGAGGGAATTCTGAGAATAAAAAGTCTCTGGCTGTTATCAGCTGTCACACTGGAGCCATTCATTTTTCACCTGCTTGTGTTTGTTGGCTGGCAACCAGTCAAGGGTGCTATTAGCAGAATTAAGCTCCAGAAGAAAAGATTACCCCGTAGGAGGTAAGATAAAGGCTGGAAAGTGTGGCTTGTTATCAGTATCACAATAAGGACCAGGTCAGAAAGGATTCAGTGTGGGTTTCATTTCAAACAGGTAATCTCTGCCGAAATAATAGAGTAATTGTTGCTTTGAAACCCGTACGTGCTGCAGCTCATTTGATACAGATTCAGGATTTAATGAAGAACTCCAACAAGCCTGAAGCAGACACACAGAGAGAGCAGGAAAACAACCGTGCACCAGTGGAAAACGTCTTTATCCTGTAATTCCATGTCAATATAGCCAAACATAAAATACTCTTCGGGGCAGTTTTATACCTTGATTTATGTCTCCCCTCCTTCTCAGACCGCTTTCTATCTCTATATAAAGTTGTGGTCTATAAACATGCAGTAACGTAACACAAAATATTGCAGGAGTAATAACATATGCAATTACAGTACATCTCACAAATCCTGAACAAAAGCAATGAATTAAAGCTTTCCAGGGCTATTGCTTGAAATACAGCTTTTTCTAGGCTTCATTCAAAGCCTCGAGAGCAGTCACTGGGAGAAGCCACAAGAGCAAGATGCACATCGTGGCCGATGATGGACAGCGTTTTATGGGCTTCTGGCAAATTGCCCGAAGGTTTGTCTTGAAAAGTAATCGTTGAGTGGGCTTTTCCTTCATTTTTTTTTTCCTTTATACAGATAGGGCACCTTTCTCTCAGTCATCCCCCCTAGCAAAGTGCTTTAACTGTTTGGAGATCCATCTGCAGTCTGGTTTCTTACTGTCTGCAGAAAGGGCCAAACCAGCGCAAGAGTTGAACTTCTAAGGTTCAAAGTACAAAGGATGAGTTGGTAAACGTTGGCAAAACACAAAGAAAATGCAGGAAAGAATTCTCTTATCTACAGCTTCTCACTTTAGGGCAGACTTTGGTTTCTAAGCCTTGGAGATATTTAAAGAAACCACCACTTTGGTGCAGACTTCATCAGTCTTGTGCATTGTCCTCTTCAAGGCATGGCACAAGGAGGGAAGCCTGGCAGAAGCAGGTTAAGGCTACAACACCTTCTGATGGAGTTGTTCTGATTTCTGGATGTGGAGCAGAAAACAGGAGAAAACTCAGGGTTCTTACACGTGGAGGCAGCTCCCTGATCCCACTTCAGTTACCACAGGGCTTGCTACAGCCCTCAAAACAACCCAGAGAGGAAAAGGCCAGGGTACGTTTGCCCATCCCTGGAAATATAAAGTGAGCTGATAAAGATGAGGAAAGCTTTTTAGTAGGGCCTGTATCAACAGGACAAGGGGTGATGGCTTTAAACTAAAAGAAGAGAAGTTTAGAGTCAATAGTAGGAAGAAATTTTTTACACCGAGGGTGGTGAAACACTGGCACAGGTTGCCCAGAGAGGTGGTGGATGGCCCATCCCTGGAAACATTCAAGACCAGATTGGATGGAGCTCTGAGCAACCTGATCCAGTGGAAGATGTCCCTGCTCCTGCAGGGGAGTTGGACTGGATGACTTGTACAGGTCCCTTCCAACCCAAACCACTCTATGATTCCATGATTTCAGCCCACAGTCTCAGTGCTGAATCCACAACCGTGTTCTATGGGTAAAATGCCCACTGTTAGGTGATGTATTTACAAATGCGCGTGTGCAGGCTCCCTCCTTGGACTCCTGACAGGTAATCTACACTTTCTGAAGAGTTGTCCAAGAAGATCTGAGCTTTTAGCATTTCTATTTAAGAAATCTTGCAAAAGCAGAGGATTTGCAGGAAATACTTTATGTTCCAACATATCTACAAAATGAGTGAATTGTGGGTAACTACAAAAGGGTCAACACAGCATCAGCTTTTAAGGCTGTGATGAGATGCAATCAGTTATAAAGCCAAAGGTTCGCAACTCAGAGAGTATTAATCCTCTCAATGAATTGGAATACACATCCTAAATGCTTAGAAAAGTTTTCATGTTATAAATTTGATCGGTAAAAAGTAGTGGAACCGAGAGAATAAATCAAAAAAAACTGCAGGGTACATGTCACAAAATGTCTATTTTAAACTTGTACCTTATGAAAATTGATTCAGCACCAAGTCTGTGGTTTGAACACGGTCAAGAAATCACTCTGTATGGGAAATTGAGTCCACAGGTGCAAAGAAAACAGTCTGGGAGCTCCAAGAGGCAGAGCACGGGCAGTGGGACCTCACTGTGGACAAGGCCAGAGTTCAGGGAACAGACAGGATTGCTGCTGATAAAGTTTGCAGGTGACACAAAGTTGGGTGAATAACAACAAGGGCACATAAATTCTTCAGTTTCTTATGGCCTGTTTGGAAGGTGGAGCTCATTTGCCTCTTCACAACCAGATGCAAGGTCCTACATGTTTTTTTAGGAACACAGAGTGTGGATCATCATTTCACTGCTGCAGGAAACAAAAGGGCTGGTTTGAGAGGGTCAATGCAGACACAAAATAGGAGTCAACAGCAGTGATAAACATAGGGAACGCTGTCAAATTTGCCCCTCTGGCTTGGCATTAAGGGCATTTTCATTCCTGCTTGGGATATACTAGTTTCTATTTTGCCTCCTGAGCAAGGCCAGTCACTCCAGTACTCTCCCAGTGGAAACCTTTACTCTGTCCTAACACTGTCTGCACTGCCTGCAGACAAAAGTGGTTCTAAATCCAGGGAGGAGAAATGAACCAGCTTTGAAGGCAACTCAGGATCCCAGCCTTTTGAAGTTCACTACTGAAACAACTACTTGCTTGTGTCTTGTATTTTGCTCACTTTTCCAATTACTCCTTTTACTTCTGTGATACCTGAGAGGCAACGACATCACCACACAGACCAAAAAAAAACAAAGATGGAAAGCTCTTCATTCATCATAAAACTTAGACTCAGATTCTAAAACGAGCTCCACAGGAGCAGCCTCCAGGCTCTCCTGACTCCACTGAAGTCACTGGGGAGGGCATGGACTTGCCTACAGAAGGATCACGGCAGATTTGAGCATATGAGCTGAGGGGGCTGATCCTGCTAACACTTCATACCAGGCAAAGAGCCAGGTGCACAGAGATATTCAAACTAAATCCTAATTAAGTGTCTGAATTCCCAGTGAAATCCATGGGTAGTTAGATATCAATGTGGATATTGATCCAGCTGCTTATCACTGTGAGCACACCACTGATTTCTAGAGCAGATGATGGCACTTGCCATTTTATTCTAATTTATCTGTTTTCTTGAATGTGAGAGGAGTAAACTCCGAGGGTGACTGTGCTGTCATTAACTGTACATTTCTCAAAGGAAAAGATGACTTTTATACCTAAGTGTGAACCTCAGCTCGGGCAACACAGGGAGAAAAATCAGCACATCATTAGAAAGCACAAGGCCTGAAAGTTTTGGAGAATTACTAAGATTGGAAAAGACCTCTAGGATCATCCAGTCCAACCACCAGCCCAACCCCACTGTGCCTACTAAATTATGTCCCAAAGTACCACATTTACACAATTTTTGAACCCCTCCAGGGATGGAGACTCCACCACTGCCCTGGGCAGCCTCTGCCAGGGCTTCACCACTCTGTCACTAAAGACTTTTTTCAAAATATAAAGTTTTATAGAAGAGCAAGAAGACCTTAAAGAGATTTATACAGCCTGAAACTTCACGGCCTGTATGCTTTTTGCCACATTGCCATTGAAAGGAGCTGATAAAAACATTTGGTGAATAAAGCAAAATAAAAACATTCTGATCTCACACAAAAGGTACGCTCAGCTCCTTGCAGGAAATAAGAATCCTGCACCTATTAGATCATATCTTTGCTACCCACTCAGAGTAATTTGATTGATATAACAGACATGTTGAATCAAGATACTACTTCATTCTTTTCTCTCTCTCCACTGTCACTTTCAGCCAACAGATTTTTTTT
Organism: Dromococcyx pavoninus; assembly: GCA_033558185.1. Classification (NCBI taxonomy): domain Eukaryota; kingdom Metazoa; phylum Chordata; class Aves; order Cuculiformes; family Neomorphidae; genus Dromococcyx; species Dromococcyx pavoninus. The sequence goes on from JAUMJL010000933.1 coordinate 490,640, forward strand.
TCCCTTGGAATATCTGTGATTCCTGAGATTCTTTGAGGTTATTCCCTTAATAATTGGAGGAGCTGCCTGAGCAAAAAGCTGCAACACAATGCTTTCTCTGCTCTAAGAGCTCCCCGGGTCAGAGGCATCCACAGTGTCTGTCTGTGCTGCCGCAATCAAACCAGCCCAGCTTGAGAAAGTATAAACACTGAGAAGGGCAGAATAGCCAAGAGTGGGGGCCAGGAGGGAAAACAGTTGTGTCACTGTTATTTCTTTAACAGATTAGGGCCTCCTCGAGGTCCCACTGCAGTCAGTGACACAGTTCATAGAATTACCGGAGTTGGAAGGGACCCACAAGGACCATCCAGTCCAACTCCTGTCCCTGCACAGGACACTCCCAACACTCACCCCCTGTGACTGAGGGCATTGTCTAAATGCTTCTGGAATGCTGGCAGAGCAGGTGCCCTGACTGCTTCCAGGGGAGCTGTTCCAGTGCTCCACCACCCGCTGGGGGAAGAACCTCTTCCCAATGGCCAATCTCCCTCTGCCCTGGCACATCTTCCTGCCATTCCCTCCAGTCCTGTCCCAGGGCACCAGAGAGCAGAGCTCAGCCCCTCTTTCCCCTCCCTCCCTTGGGAGAAGGCACAACCAGCTCTGAGATCCCCTCTCAGGCTCCTCTTCTCCAGCTGGACAGACCCAGGGACTTCACCCACTCCTCACACAGCTTCCCCTCTAAATCCTCACCAGCTTTGTGCCCTCCTCTGGACACTCTCCAGTAGCTTTAGATCCTTTCTATCCTGTGGTGCCCAAAGCTGCCCCCAGTGCTCCAGGTTGTGGGCAAAGCTGTGAGAATTCACTGTAGTTTTCAAACACTGGATGTTGAAGTCAATTTATTTTAAGTTAGAAAAATACTATTTGATCCACAGATTATTTCTGTACACAGACTCGTGTTCTAACTAAAAATACTTTGCTCCAAGGGTGCTATTTGTTTCCTACCACTGTCAGTGTGAAAATCCTGCATCTACAGAAACTGGGCAGATCTATTTTGAGGAAACAAATCTTAAAAGCAATATATGCAACACAGCTGTTGGGTGGTTCCCCAGGGCCCACAGGTGCTTGCTGCCCCTCTCAGCTCTTTCTGCTTCAAGCAGGGAGGGCCAATTTCTTTAGAAGACCTTATAGAGTGTGTACCTCTCTCTGCCCTCCGTGCTGTCACCCCTAGATGGCTCTGACAACTCTCCCACCACCGCATTCCTGTTCTCAGGAAGATCTGTTAACATTTTTGTCTCCTTTTGATCTCTGGAGCCTTCTCCTGACACTTTTCACAGCCTCCTGAAAATGGGATTCTTGAAGTCAATAATTTGATTATTGCCTCTCTAGTGTAACCTTAAATGTTTTTCATCTTGGAAGCTGTTCTGTTCACATTTCCGATGGGATTCAAGCGGTTTGGGATTCAATAATCACTCTGAAATGAATCCTAGCACTTACCTACTGCTCAGTAACTAAGTTGCCTGTCAGCATCCTAGGATTTGTATTTGATATCTCCTTTCCTTTACACTGTTTGATCAGTTTAAGTGCACGGATGTGCTACAGCTGACAGTGGATTTTACACATGAAGCCACACTTAAGGATGTGGTGGTAACCAGTCCTCTTCCATTCCAGTTGCAGGATGGAAGCCTGAACAGACCATCCTGCACAGTAAGAAAATACTTCTCAGCCTATTATATTCCCCTCAGTTGGTTAAAATAGCACAGTATTTCTTACCACAAAAGACTGTAATTTGTAAGGAATGCTAAGCACTTGGGAAGCACAGGAGGACAAGGAGTGTGGGGAGGTCCTACCCCATAGACACTCTGTCCCTCTCAGGTTGCCTTCCTCCACGTGAAATGCAGCCTTAAGAGATGCTGCTCTTAGCCCAAATGAAAATAAAAATGATGCTTCCAACACTGCAGAGCTCTCCCTTAGCCCAGAATCTTTCTTCTAAAACAATGAAGTCTTTTATATGTTGCATACAAAGGAGGAACATGGTAGATAAGTTTACTCTGGCTCCACAAATGAAATGTGATTATATACCAGTGTTCAGCCATATGGAAGAGAGAATGTCTCAACTCCAGGGCCCATAGACCCCTCTGCTACCTCCAACTCTAAGTGGCATTGAAGGAAAAACAAAGAAATAAGATGGACTGAATCTCCAGTTGAGAAAACGAGGAACAACCAACACAAGAACCTCTGGATATTATGGAATCGTAGAATCATTGAGGCTGGAAAAGACTTCTAAGCTCATCCAGTCCAACCCTCAGCCCAACCCCTCCACTAAACCAGGTCCCAAAGTGCCACATCTACAGGTTTTTTGAACCCCTCCAGGGATGGGGACTCCACGACTGCCCTGGGCAGCCTCTGCCAGGGCTTCACCACTCTTCTGGTAAAGATTTTTTTCTAATATTCAATCTAAACCTCCCCTGGTGCAATTTGAGACCATTTGAATTCTTACATTTCAAAATCCAAACCCAGGAATAACATGAGGTGAGACTCACAGGCTGCAGAGTATTGTGCTGTGATCCTTGGCCTTTTGGGAAACAGGGAGTTGAACATTCTGAGGGGAGCTCTGCTGGAAGGGAAGAATCCTTCACATTGCAGTATTCCCTGCGTGTTCCCTGTGCACACTGATGAAATTCACTCACCTTGTAGCAAAGATTTGCTTCACCTGACCAAAGGAAAAGGGTCATTTTCTTCCAGATTGGTGAGTTGGTTCTGCTTCTACTGTGCAGTCAGGCCAAGCAGAAGAGCTGCTGCAACAGAGGAAATCGATCCAGCTCTGGAGCCCTCAGCAGAAGAAGGACATGGATCTTTTGGAGCAGGTCCAGAGAAGGCCACGGATATGATCAGAGGGCTGGAGCCCCTCTGCTATGAGGACAGGCTGAGGGAGTTGGAGTTGTTCAGCCTGGAGAAGAGAAGGCTCTGGGGAGACCTTAGAGCAGCCTCCCAGGACTGAAAGGGGCTCCAGGAAAGCTGGGGAGGGGCTCTTGATCAGGGAGTGCAGGGATAGGATGAGGGGAAACAGTTTTCAGCTGAAAGAGGGGAGATCAAGATGATTGAGGTTTCTTAAGAAGAAATGTTTTGCTGTGAGGGTGGGGAGGCCCTGGCCCAGGTTGCCCAGAGAAGCTGTGGCTGCCCCATCCCTGGAGGTGTTCAAGGCCAGGTTGGATGGGGTTTTGAGCCCCCTGATCCAGTGGGAGGTGTCCCTGCCCATGGCAGGGGCCTTGGAACTGGGTGGGCTTTGAGGTTCATTCCTACCCAACCCATTCTGTGATTCTAAATCTGGGCTGTGGTATCTACGCCTCAATTCATTCTTCCCAAGAGGTCAGTTCAGATGGGCCCAGAGGGAGGACTGGGTTATACATCTCGTTCCAAACAAAAATCCTACTTTTCCCTTGAATACTTGCTTTTTGCTCCTCTGACCAGGCACACCTGTTTTCTCCACTAACTCAAATCCTTGCAGCCACGCGTGCCCAGGGGATGGAGGGAGCGTAATAAATAGCAGGAGCAAATAATTTACCCAGCAAAGAGCATTCCATGCCTTCTGTATGCAAATTCTGCATGAAACATCGACATATATGGTGCAGAACTGCTCTGAACTGAACTCTAAAAATCCTTAATGCAAACACAGCTGTTATCAAGTGTTGTTCTTTCCAAGAGTCCATTCAGTTTGATAGTTATCACTATGCCAACGGCATTCCCAGGACAAATCTCTCTCACTGAGACTTTCACAAGTGCTTTACACACAAGAGAAGTTCGTTTCACCCTGAAAATTGCTGCTCTGTGTCTCCACCAAATGTGTGTTTCTCCATTCTAATGGTACCAAGTGAGCCCAAATCAGCTCTAACAGATACCAATCAAAGGCATTTAGCTCATTTTTTAAGAATTACAAATATTTTTAATTTTTGGGACACATTTTACAACATCATTGTTCAGCAAAATATTGCAGTGCCTTTGAGTACATCCTCAATTCTCACTGGTGTCAGAAGAGAGATGATATATGTGTTTGAACCACAATATCTGGTAAAATTCACTAAAATGTCTTGAATTGTAATCACATGTTATTCAAATATCAGTTTTTGCGGGCTGAGGTAGATTGGAGAATTCCAACAAAGTGTTAGTGTTATATTTTAGTTCCCTCCTTAGATTGTTATTTATCTTTTAGGAAAGAGGTGTTTTTCATCCAGCTCATCTGATTTTTAAGAATCAGAAGTCTTTTATATTCATGATTCTACAAAGCTAAAGCAGACAGAGCTTCACTTAAACTTCCATCAGGGGTTGATCAGAGGACTGAGGTGGGCACGAATAAATTCCTTTGGAGAAAGGGGAGATGGCAGCCTTGTCAGATGTACCCCTTTCAGATGGGTGGACCTTGCAGGATCACCCTTCCCAGCACACCAACCAGCACAGCAGGGCTGATGAGGGGGAGGAAGGAATGGGAAGAGACCTCCTTCCACTCTGAAGCAGACAAGCACGAGCTGCAATGTGTATTGGTCAAGTGTAGCCTTGGTAGCACATCCAGCATCAAGTTGGAAGAGAAGGCCATTCACATTGTGTCCTCAGAGCACAGTTGTTCAGCCTGGAGAAGAGAAGGCTCCAGGGAGACCTCAGAGCAGCCTCCCAGGACTGAAAGGGGCTCCAGGAAAGCTGGGGAGGGGCTTTTTAAAAGGGCCTCCTGGAGTGATGGGACGAGGGGAAATGGCTTTAAACTGGAAGGGGGTGATGTAGATTAGACATTAGGAAGAAATTCTTCCGGATGAGGGTGGGGAGGCCCTGGCCCAGGTTTCCCAGAGAAGCTGTGGCTGCCCCATCCCTGGAGGTGTTCAAGGCCAGGTTGGATGCACTTTGAGCCCCCTGATCCAGTGGGAGGTGTCCCTGCCCATGGCAGGGGTTGGAACTGGATGGGCTTTACGGTCCCTTTCAACCCAAACCATTCCATGATTCTATATCAATGTTATTGTTGTAAACACCAATCTCACAGTTCAATCTCAATTTTTAAAGCGAAGTAAATGCTCCCCTACACAACTCCAACCCACTCACACCAACCTCTGACTACAGCTCGTCCTCTCCCCCTCATCAGCTCACCAAGCAGCAGCATCAGAGCCAAGTGGGGGGTCACTGATGCATTGTAATTACCAACTGAGAGGCTATCACTGGCAAAAGCAGCAGAGAACTCTCTAATTAACACACACCAGTTACTCTCCTCTCTTAAGGCTTCCTTTGCTCAAGCATGAGGTGGAGCTAAGGTAGGGATGGCCAATAAAAAGCCTGATGAGTATCTCTATGACTGGCAGTAATTTAAACAGGTTTGACTCCATCTGGGCACAAATATAGCTTTAAGAAAAGCAGGATACAATGGGCTATGGGCCTGCCCACTAGAAACCAAGTTATCAACCCCTGACTCCTAATGGTGAGCAGTGATACAAGCAAACAGCCACAGCTAAAGAGTCCTGGTGTGAGCTGGCTCTGGGCTGAGTTCCATGCTGCCCCTGCCCTGAGTATCACACACAGAGACTGTATAAAGCCCACCCTCGGGGTCTTTTGAGGTTTATGTGACTGCTTTTAGGATTCTTGAGTAGTTTGCATCAGTGCTGAGGGGTTCTGACTTTGATTGCCTAAGTTTATTTACAAGAGGATGGTACTGAGGGAATATAAACTGTGAAAAGCAAGTGGCTGGCAGTGGGATTTCTGAGAATATTCCCAGAGCTGAGCTTGGGGCCTTGCTTTGTAATGCAGCTTCCCATCAGCAACACAGATGGACAGTGGGTCATCAGCTATGGGCAGCTACACTGGATGTGCCCAACTTCAGTTCTTCCCTCAAAAAGAGATGTATTTTTGCCTTTCTGAAGCACAAGGCAATAGTTCAGGTGGAGGGGAAACATCTTTCTTCACTAGACACATCTAAATCACTCCACAGGGACTCTCACACACTCTCTCAGAGGAATTGTATAAAATGCATGGACAAGGAAACAGAAGATGACTGAAAACATGTCACAGCAAGGAGGAAGCCCCAAATCTTTACCCCAGGGTGTATTTAATTGTACCTGACATCACAGGCGTACGAAGAGACTGCCGTGCAGGAATAGGCTGGAGGAACCGATTGAGAACTGCCACTTGCTTCAAACCAGATGGACTTCAGAGGCCAAAGACTCAACGCTCAACTTGCCAAACTTGATAGATTGTCCTGTCCAAGAACTCCACGAAGGAAGCTGATTAAGATGATCTGCAAGAGAGAAAAGACAGAATAGACAAGTTAGTAGTTATCCAGAAGTGAAAGCAACATATTAGTGCAATGAACAAGAAAGATTCCAAGTTCAGGAAGGACTTCTTTGGTTACAATCCACTTTGACATCCATGGCCTGACACCAGGCACCATCCTAGAGGTCTTGGCAGACTGCACAAAAGGGGGTTTAAGTGATATTCTCAGAAAACTTTCAAAGCAAGGGAAAAAAAGAGTAAATGTGAAAGTTTAGCTCATTAAATAAGTATTGAAAAGGAAAGCTTACAGTACGAGGCTTAAGGAGGTCACTCTGTTGAGCCTAATATGGAGAAGAGAGCTGACAACCAGGAACAACTTCATCTAAGAAAAGCATAGCAGAATCCTGTGGGTGGATGGAGTGGATGATGAATTGAACTCTAAAATAAAAACTAACTTCCTTGTAATACGGATTATTAAATATTGGAAACACCTTAGTGCAGGATTTGGCTGACTTTGCTCTTCCTTAGGCTTGAAGCAAGACCAGGCATTTAATGTTTTAACCCATCTTAGGCGTGGCCTACAGAAACAGGGGGTTGGAAACAGATGATCAGTGGGGTGGTCTCTGCCTTGAGAGCCTCCATACAGGTAGCAGGTACTTCTTTAGGAAAATAAACAAAGGCCCACTTTAAAAGCCAGAGTGTAAACTGATCTGACTGATGTGGTCTGATACAGCAGACTTGGCTTTATTGGATTATCTTGAAAACTTTATCAGCTTCCCAAGAGTCCCATGAAAACATTTGAGCGCTCACTTTTTCACTGCTGTTGCTTAAAAAGGACCTGAATATGAGCAACCACAAAAAAGTAGAGCAAGAGACCAGAGTGGTTAACTTTTGCACCCAAGACTTACAGCACATGGTTTATGGACGAATGTTCACATGTATGAAGCCAATGTGAATCTGTTTATAAAACCCTGCTGCTCCTGTGTAAAAGAACAACCTTTGGAGCAAATAAGCTGCAAGGAGCAGCTGCTCTGAAGTGAAACCTGACTTTGCTACAATAACCCATAGTGTACATCACCAACCTTCAACCTGTGATCAGACAATCTTTGGGGAGCCAGCAGAACAGCAATAAAAGACAGCCTGTTTGACATGGTCTGAAACTCACCGTGCAGGGGGCTGCACCTCCTCTGAGGGACTTCTTGGCATCTGCAAGCCAAAATCATAGAATCACAGAAATGGTTTGGATTGGAAAGGACCATAAAGGTCATCCAGTCCAACCCCCCTGCAGTGAGCAGGGACATCTTCAACTCCATCAGGTCACTCAGAGCCCCATCCAATCTGGTCTTGAATGTTTCCAGGGATGGGGCATGCTCGACTTCTCTGGGCAACCTTTGCCAGTGTTTCACCACCCTCAGTGTAAAAAAATTCTTCCTAATAACCAGTCTAAGCTTCTTCTCTTTTAGTTTAAAACCACCACCTCTCGGCCGATCCTGCTAAAACGTTTTCCCCACCTTTCTTATCAACCCCCTTTAAGTATTGAAAAGCTGCAATAAGGTCTCCTCAGAGCCTTCTCTGCTCCAAGCTGAACAACCCCACAAACAAGCCCAAAATGTTTGGAAACCTCCAGCTTCAATTTTCAGAAGCAGACAAATGCGTTTGGATGCCTTAATTTTTAACAGCATTGTTGGGCTTTGGGTTTTTTTTAATTTCAGGAGAAGGATCGGTAGAAACAGTCAGAGTTTCCTGAAAACAACCCTCCAGTGAAGAACCTTAAACACAAAGATTTAAAAACAAGAAAAAAAAGTCACTTTTTTTTTGTCCCAGCTAATTGTCTTTTCCGTTTGTTTTCCTTTTCCTTTGCTTCCTTTGTTTTTTCTAAGACCTGTGAATAAATCGGAAAAGCTGTCATATCGCATTTGACAAACAAGCTCTCTACAAGTGAAGGCATATGACCCCAAAAATCAAGGTGCAAAGTCTCTAACAAGTGGCTCTTCTTGAGGCTGGTACATCCACATTGTCAGCTGCTCCCCAAACAGGCAGGTTTGGAGATTTCTGCGTGCCCATCCCACCATGTGGGCTCCTGAAAGTAGATTTTGATGGGTCAAAGCCATTTTATTGAATTAGCCCTTTATTGTTTACATTAAATCCAAGTGAGCTCACAAATACTGACTTATCCTTCTGAAAGGCTGGATTATACCGCGTGGCTCAGATGCAAGAAAAGATTAGGGTTTTTATACTAATTCCTTCCAGCATAAGGAACACAAGGACCAGAGGAGCAGTGATTTTGGAGATGCTCTGCTGGGCAATTCAGTGCAGAAATGCCTGACACCTTTCTTGCCACAGGTAAAATGACTTCTGCTCCCTAACACGAGTTCCACACCGTTATCAAAAGGGTAGGAACTGGTTTCTGGTTGTTTTATTCACTCCCCCACCGTCACCATTGCTGTGAATTCACAGTGCAGCATCACTTCCTCCTGCTCTGCATCACTCTTTGAGAAAGTAAGAGAATTGGAAAAGACCATCACGTGAGTTTTCATTCCATTTTATTTAAGCAGCTAAGTAATCCATCAATAGGTTGCCCAGACTACAAAACCCAAGGTATTTTCTGCAGTCTGAAAAAATCTCAGCCCAGAGAAGAGAAGACTGAGAGGGGATCTCAGAGCTGTTTGTGCCTTCCCCCAAGGGAGGGAGGGGAAAGAGGGGCTGAGCTCTGCTCTCTTGGGACCTATGATTGATGTAATGACAGGAAGATGTGCCAGGGCAGGGGGAGATTGGCCATTGGGAAGAGGTTCTTCCCCCAGCGGGTGGTGGAGCACTGGAACAGCTCCCCTGGAAGCAGTCAGGGTCACCTGCTCTGCCAGCATTCCAGAAGCATCTGGACAATGCCCTCAGTCACAGGGGGTAAGTGTGGGAAGTGTCCTGTGCAGGGACAGGAGTTGGCCTCGATGGGCCTTCTGGGTCCCTTCCAAGCCGGGTGATCCTATGATTCTGTGATTCTATGGTCAGAGTTGAGTACAGATGAGAATGTGTTGGAAACAGGAGGTGCCCGGTCTCTGCCACGACTGTAAATCACAAGGGCTGCAGTGAGACAAGACAGACAGACACACCGTGTGCGTAAGACTCTTCCACACGACCTGTGCTCTTCCCTAAAGGAACCCTCATATTTCTCATCACCAAACAGGCACCTGCTGATGCAGAACGGTCATTTGGCTTCCTGGCAGTGTTTGTGGCCGATGGTGGAAATCTTTCATAGGAAAAACCACAACTAGCAGGGCAAATTATGTTTTATCCATAATTTGCATGGGTAAAACAGATGCCCCAGAGGTGCACCCAGAAGAACTTTGCACCCAGGGACATCAGATCTCCTCACTACACAATTACCACTCCGGGCCTGCACTCTGTTGGTGTTTGGGTCATGATACCCAGTGTAGTTCATAAAACAAAACAAATAGAAGGCTTAAAGGAGCCTAAAGACTTGTGAGCTGCTGATCCTACAGAAAGGACACCCTTTATTGCTCTTACAATGTGGATTTTTATGATTGTTCTTATATATAAAGGAAAATGTGTTGCAGAAAGGAAATATACAGCACTTTACGGTCACCCAAGCCAGGATGTGGAAGGTAAGGCTCACAAAAGGGTCTTGTTTTAAATCTTACATTCAATAAACTGCTAGAAGAACAAAATGAAAACAAGCTATTGTGTTAATCTCCAGATTAGCCCTCATAGTCTGTCAATTTAATACTGATTAGTAAACAATGTCCATAATTAAGCTGTTGTTGGAGACACAAATGCCCCACAGCCCGAACTAATGCATAGTATTCAATCCTTTTACAGAGGATGGCAGATACAATTCCAGGAATGTTAATGCTGCCAAGTATCCATGATGTACATAACAAAAGAGAAGGCAGAGAGTTGAGGTAATTAAGCTCACACTGGACCCTGTACTCCTTTATTGACTAAATGTTATGAGGTGCAGTAAATAAAATGCCACTGAATCGTGGGAGTCGGGACCGAAACCAGTATGAGGTTTATGGGGCTGTCAGACTCTGGATTGCCCTGGCATCAAAGCACACACATACCCTTTGCTAAGGCCAGTGACATTAATGTGCATGACAGGGGTCCGTGGGGCCGTGGTCCCCTAATTGTTTAGGAGACCTTTTAGTCTGGTTGCAGACTGCATGTCTTGGTATTTGTGGAGCTAATTGCACTCAAATCCGCCAGCACAGTGTTTGCAGCGATGGGTTAACTCATTTATCCACAGGATAACACTCAGCTCTTTGTCAACCTGCTCTCTTCACTCCTTGATGGTCACCCCAGATGCAGCAGGAAGCTTCTGAGGGAAACTCACTGACAGCACAAGTGCAAGAATATAAACATTTAAATATGAAACAATACCACTTTCCTGAGTATTTTCATTGCTGGTAACCTTTTGGCCTTTTCTCATGTGGATCACAGAACCAAGGACGGGGTTTAGTCCCTGATAAACTCCAGCAGTTGGGACCAGCAGAGGGGCTTGGCCTGAGCTCTTCTTGTGGGTTTATTTTTCCATACTGAATCTCATTGATTTTCAGTTTTGAGCAAGCCCGGTGCCACGGAGCCCAGAGAGATTTATGCTCTGGATTCCCTGGGACACCCTTTTTTCCCCCCTCACTTAAAAAAAAAAAGAAATTATAAAGGTAGGCATGATTATAAACAACCTTTTCCCTTAATCTCACTATTTCTTACCTGGGGACAGAAGTGGCATTACCCATAGTCTCACAAGTGATAGAATGCAGGAAAATATCTTTTCCTGACATGTACTCTAAGATTTATACAGAGTGAGAGGAATGAAATATTCTTTTCAACACAGAATCATCTGATTGGAAAAGACCTCTGAGATCTTCCTGTTCCCTTATTAAACCATGTCCCTGAGAAACTCATCTGCCTGTCTTTTAAACCCCTCCAGGGGTGGGGACTCCACCACCCCCCTGGGCAGCCTCTGCCAGGGCCTGAGAACCCTTCTGGTGAAGAAATTTTTCCTGATGTCCAATCTGACCCTGCCCTGGTGCAACTTGAGGCCATTTCCTCTCATCCCATCCCCTGTCACTGGGGAGAAGAGATCAACACCCACCTCACCACAACCTCCTCTCAGGCAGTTGGAGACAGGGATGAGGTCTCCCCTCAGCCTCCTCTTCTCCAGGATAAACAGCCCCAGGGCCCTCAGCCGCTCCCACAACCCTTGTTCTCCAGCCCCTTCCCCAGCTCCATTCCCTGCTCTGGACGCTCTCCAGCCCCTCAAGGTCCTTCTTGCAGTGAGGAGCCCAAAACTGACCCCAGGATTCAAGGTGTGGCCTCACCAGCACTGAGTGCAGGAGATGATCCTTTCCCTGCTCAGATGGGAGTGAGAAGGTGCAAGCAGAGGTAAGAGGTAGTGCTAGAACACAGCACACCAATTCATTGTGGCTTAAACTGCTATGAAATCACAGGCTCAGTGGAAAATGCTCTTTCTAGAAACAATGCCAATATCTCCATCCCTTGAGCAGACTCACAAATACTGTTACTGAGACGCAGTGGTTTATCCCATGTACCAAACTCCTCTCCAACACCAAAAGAAGCCTTTTTTCCTTATATAAGCAGTAAGATTTGCTCTGTCTTCACAAAACCTACAAAATACCTACAGGTTTCTGCAGCAGCTTGATGGGGGTGGATGGCATGAAGCATGCTGGAGGCAGAAAGCATCACTCTCACTGTGAACCTGTTGCACAAAGAGGATGCTCTCAGAGTATCTTCAGTGTCTGGCAGTCACTTATTCCCTATGGAAAAATGGCCTTGCCAAGGAGCTCAGCAGCACTGCAGCCTTCAAAAGTTTGAGCCTTTCCAGAGAGCTGCTTCTCTGCCTCATTTGCCTGTTTTGAGCTGTCAAAGTGAGAGTAGGTGAGATAATAAAGCACAAACACACAGCTCACATCTCCATGGTCCACAAGGTGGTACAGGAAAAGCAACACAGGTGGCAGGAAATTTGGGATTGGGAATGAAGTACAGAAGTGAGAAGTAGAAGGTATAAAAGTTTTCCCATTTGATGTGGGAGAGTCAAACAGCAGAATCCCAGAGATTTTACTAAGCCATGCAGGAGGTTAACAGAGAAACAACCTCCTCCTCCACTTGATACCCTGCTTAGATGGGGAAATTCTGTTTAGATGAAGGCTCCAGTTCTGCTGTAAAAAATATATCTTCCCAAATATTTTGAGCACATTAGCAGGAAAACAGGACTGTGGATAAACTGTAGTTCCACTTCACATTTCAATTGCATCAGAATAAAACAGCAAATTCTCATTGCTCAGCAGGAAAAGAATATGGGCTCATCTCTGGATTCATAAGAGAAATAAAAGCTGATCTCCCATTTCCTCTTATTCTTTAAAGGTTCTCATCATGGAATCATACAATCATGGAATCATTTAGGTTGGAAAAGAACCTTTATACAAACCATTTGATTACAATTTCATAGAAACATAAAATGGTTTGGGTTAGAAGGGACCTGAAAATCACCCAGTTCCAATCCCTCTGCCACGGGCAGGGACACCTCCCACTGGATCAGGTGCTCACAGCCCCATCCAACCTGGCCTTGAACACCCCCAGGGATGGTGACAAGAAAGCCTCTTGCCACTTCTGTCCCAGAAAGCCTAAAGAATCCCAGGAGTGGAGAACACAGAAGCAATGCACCCCAAGCTGTTGCTCCAGGGGGTTATCCCCACTCTCTGCCCTCTCTCCATGCACAAGAAATCTGGAAGCAGAGACAAGTAGAATAAACCTGGAAACATCAGCACCCACGAGTTCTCTGGGCAGCCTGTGCCAGTGCCTCAGCACCCACCTGCAGAGAACCTGGAGGTACTTAGATGCGAGGTGCAAAAGAAACACTCATACAGTATATTTTAGAAAATAAACCCCTTATTTCTATATAAGAATATGAATAAGCATATGAAAATCACTGTCTCTTTTCCCACTGGCTGCAGCCAACAGTTAATGAGGCAGGTGTAAAGGCAAAAAAGTCATAATGCCTTTAGACACATGTGAAAAGCTGAAAATGGAGGTGTCAGTGGAAAGCTCTCCTTAGCTCCTGACTGTTGCAGTAATCTCTTTCCTTAAGACCTGGAATGGAAGAGTTTGACCTTTCTCCATGCCAAAGACAGCCCCTCTTGGTAAGAGAATCAGTATTTTCAGAAATTTTTAGCTGGAGCTGGGAGCTGTTTGAAAATCTGCTCTTTAAAATTCACAAGGAGGAGCTTTTCTACCACCAAGTGCACCAAGAGGCGAATAATCACCTGAGGAACACTTTGGCAACACTGAGGTCCTGAAGGAAAGTCTCAGCACAAGAGCAACTCCTGCTAAAGGCAGCTTTTCCTTAGCTCTTCAACCACAGAGGGTTGGAGAGAGGCTCAGGCAGAATGGAAATGTGTAAAGTTACTTATTCTACGGGAATGCTGGGGAGGGGCTCTTGATCAGGGAGTGCAGGGACAGGATGAGGGAAAACGGTTTTAAGCTGAAAAAGGGGAGATTGAGATGAGATTTTAGGAAGAAATGTTTTCCTGTGAGGGTGGGGAGGCCCTGGCACGGGTTTCCCAGAGCAGTGGTGGCTGCCCCATCCCTGGAGGTGTTCAAGGCCAGGTTGGATGGGGCTTTGAGCCCCCTGATCCAGTGGGAGGTGTCCCTGCCTGTGGCAGGGGGTGGAACTGGGTGGGCTTTGAGGTCTCTTCCAACCCAAACCATTCCACCATTCTATGAAGGAGCAGTTGTCAGTAAGGGGTTAACCTGCAGCCATTATTACAGTGAGGAAATTGTCCCAACAGAAGTACAATCCACATGGCAGAAGACAAGTGTCATTCACGAGTTATTAATAAAAGAGACCAAAAAGAAGGCAATGGCACATTATTGTTGATCTCATAAGCCCAGATGTTCATGAAATGAAAAACAGTCCAAGTACATGACCTTTCATACTGTTGTAAAGGAATGTTTGAGATATGATGGGATGCTATATATCATGGGATGTTAAAAACATCACGGAAAGAAATCAAAATGGAGAGCAAAAGTGTAAAGAAATACAAAAAGATCTGATAAGATGCAAAAAAATCAAATCAGATTATATTTTTCCCTAATCATAATTGTACACAATTTTATAGACAGCAGTGCTTACACCATGCCAAGGTACAATAATGGCAGGAATCACTACAGCATAGAATTACCTGAGTGTGAAAGAAACAGGTCTAGTTGGAGGTGTCCCTGCCCATGGCTGGGCGTTGGAAATGGATGATATTTAAGGTCCTGTCCAAGCCAAACCATTCCATGTTTCTGTGAAGAAACTGTTCACTCGAGGGAAGATGTGCAATGTTTTGTTCTTCTACACAATAAAATATTAGGCAGAAAGCATCCTACCTGCAAAAAAAATGCCTATGGGCTTCATTGCAGCCTGCTCTTGGAGTCAGTTCTGAAGTGAGAAGGACACTGAGGGGCTGGAGAGCATCCAGAGAAGGGAATGGAGCTGGGGAAGGGGCTGGAGAACAGGGGTTCTGGGAGCAGCTGAGGGAGCTGGGGCTGTTTATCCTGGAGAAGAGGAGATTGAGGGGAGACCTCATTGCTCTCTGCAGCTCCATGAAAGGAGGTTGTGGTGAGGTGGGTGCTGGGCTCTTCTCCCAAGTGACAGGGGATGGGATGAGAGGAAATGGCCTTAAGTTGTGCCAGGGGAGGTTCAGATTAGACATTGGTAAAAACTTCTTCATGGAAAGGGTTCTCTCAGGCCCTGACAGAGGCTGTCCAGGGAGGTGGTGGAGTCCCCATCCCTCGAGGGGTTTAAAAAATGGGCAGACAAGGTGCTCAGGAATTCAGTTCAGTAGTGGACAGGAACGGTTGGACTTAATGATCTCAAAGGTCTTTTCCAACCAAGCAATTCTATCATTCTATGATACAATGGAAATAAGAAAAAGAAAGTCACCACAGTCTAAACTGTTGCCCCCACTCCTACATCCCCACCCTTGTGACTTTGAAACAACCTGGCCTAGAGGAGGGGAGCGTGGGGCCGCTTTGGGAGGTCAGTTTACACACGGGCCAGCTCATACGGCGCTGTGTACAGTATCGGGGTCTGTTTTCTATTTGCTTGTCAAATACCAACAGCATAAAGAAAGGAATAGCACTAAATCCACCATTTTAACCTTACACACACCCACAATTACAGCTGAAATAACTCAGCAATTTTTGAGTTATACCAGTGCAAAGAAAGCATCTGTAACCAATCACCTATTTTTCGTTGGGTTTTTTTTTTTTGGCAATTCTATATCTGAAAAATTGTGAATGTAATTCTATTTTATTAAAAAAAAAACTTGTTAAAAAAAACCAACACATGTGCTCTCAGGCTGAAAACACAGATGCCAAATTCAGCCTGGAGAGAATTTTTACGGCTGAGTTATAAAACCTTGAAAATAGGGATTTATAATGGAAAGGCTGACAGACCATTAACTACAATAATAACATAAATGGGGCAATAGAATTTCCAAGGTATCTTCTTTTTGTTTGTGTCAGCATTCCTGCATCAGAGCCTGTGCAATGCACACATGGCATTAGCAGCACACGTCGTCTTCAGGTCCTCTCCTATGACATTCACGGAATGCCAACCGTGTCCCGGGCTGCATCACAAGAAGCGTGGCCAGCGGGGTGATGGGGGGGATTGTGCCCCTCTACTCTGCTCTTGTGAGACCCCACCTGGAGTCCTGTGTCCAGTTCTGTAATCCTCAACATAAGAAGGACATGGAACTGGTGCAACAGGTCCAGACGAGGCCACAGAGGGCTGAGAGAGTTGGGGTTGTTCAGCCTGGAGAAGAGAAGGCTCTGGGGAGACCTTAGAGCAGCCTCCCAGGACTGAAAGGGGCTCCATGAAGGCTGGGGAGGGGCTCTGGATCAGGGAGTGCAGGGATAGGATGAGGGGGAAGGGTTTTCAGCTGGAAGAAGGGAGATTGAGTCATTTAAAAATAAAATAAGTGACAGCCAATGCTACAGAATCAGAACAGTCTTCATTCCTATAGGAAAAACCTCTTACGGGCAAAGAGGCATTTAGGGCACTGCTGGCATGTTGCTAATTAATAACAAATCATAGAGTCATAGAATCACTTCATTGGAAAAGACCTTTGAGATCATCAAGTCCAACGTCCCTGTCCACTACTAAACCAGATCCTTGAGCACCTCATCTGCCCGGCTTTTAAACCCCTCCAGGGATGGGGACTCCACCCCCTCCCTGGGCAGCCTCTGCCAGGGCCGGAGAAACTTTTCAGGGAATGAATTTTTCCTGATGTCCAATGTAAACCTGCCCTATCACCTGCCTGAGAACCCTTTCCATGAAGAAGTTTTTCCCAATGTCTAATCTGGTCCTGCCTTAGTGTGACTTCAGGCCATTTCCTCTCATCCCATCACCTATCACTTGGGAGAAGAGCCCAGCACCCACCTCACCACAACCTCCTCTCAGGGAGCTGCAGAGAGCAATGAGGTCTCCCCTCAGCCTCCTCTGCTCCAGGATAAACAGCCCCAGCTCCCTCGGCTGCTCCGAGAACCCCTGTTCTCCAGCCCCTTCCCCAGCTCCGTTCCCTTCTCTGGACACGCTCCAGCCCCTCAAGGTTCTTCTTGGAGTGAGGGGCCCAAAACTGAACCCAGAACTCGAGGTGCAGCTTCACCTGTGCCAAGTACAGGGGGATGATCCCTTCCCTGCTCCTGCTGGCCACACCTTGGCCGATTCAAGCCAGGATGCTGTTGGCCTTCTTGGCCACCTGGGCCACTGCTGGCTCATGTTCAGCCACTGTCAACCAGCACCCCCAGGTCCTTTTCCACCAGGCACCTTTCCAGCCACTCTTCCCCAAGCCTGGAGAGCTGCACGGGGTTGGTGTGACCCAAGTGCAGGACCCAGCACTAAGCCTTGTTGAACCCCATCCTGTTGTTCTCAGCCCATGGATCCAGCCTGTCCAGATCCCTCTGCAGAGCCTCCCTACCCTCCAGCAGATGAACACTTCTGCCCAGCTTAGTGTCATCCTCAAACTTACTCTTCATCCAGATCATTGATCACAGAATCACAGAATGGTTTGGGTTTAAAGAGACCTTAAAGCCCTTCCAGTTCCATCCCCCCTGCCATGGGCAGGGACACCTCCCACTGGATTAGGGGGCTCAAAGCCCCATCCAACCTGGCCTTGAACACTTCCAGGGAGAGAGCAGCCACAACTGCCCTACAGAACTCGACCCAACACCGAGCCCTGGGGAACAGGACTTGCTAAATCTAAATCCAACTAGATTTAAACTCCATTGAGCACCACCAAGCACACAGTCCAGATGAAAACTGAATGTGAAATTATTCTGCACAGGATTTACCCTGGGAATGAGAAACGATGACAGATCCTTGGGCAGTTTGGGTTTTGTCAGGTTCTCCAATACCGTCGGCTTCTGACTTGTTCCCTGGCTCAATTGTCCTACACATCCTAAAACACCTGACACAACAGAGCCTGTATCGTTCCCATTTTACAGATGGTTAAAGAAAGGCACAGTCATGAAATAAATTCCTAAATATGGATCAGATTTCTTCCAAAACTCAGGAAAAGAACCAAGTTTTCTCCTTGTTTTAGTAACATCTGCTGTACAAAACCCAGATTTCAATCTTTTTATTTTAAGGGTAAAAGGCTAAACATGACCCAGGAGCTGACATAATTCACCTGCTACAGAAATGCCCTGCTTTGCTCCAGAAGCAGACAGCAAATTCCAACACCATAAAACTGATTTTTTTCACTAAAGTCTTGAGTTTTAAACAAAAAGAGGAATTTTAAACTAAAGAACGGCAGAAAGCAGCGAAGTCGTCTTTCTGTTGGCATCACTGATGACTCCCAACAAGTTCCTCTCCACTACCAGCTTCTTCTGACATTCATCAGCTCCCTCAAAGGGAAACCATTCTCTTAAGAATTTTCTTCTTCTTATCTGCATCAAAAGCTGCTCCAGGCCAAAGTGACTCAAACTGCTTTACTAAGTACTTCTGCCACTACTGCTCTGCTTTTGTCCAACACACGTGTCTGAGCCTTGTCTCTGCTAGAGTTATCTGGCACGTGGACCTTCCTTTGTCCCTCCCCCCTGCCTAACACACTACAAAAATGCTCCCAACAGGGCTCAGGCTCTCACACCACTGTTTGGATTAGAGTCTTTGTAGATGACACATATCTTTGTCTGTTGTTCACTGCCCAAGATAATACAACAGGTTCAGTTGTCCCAGTGTCTCGCCAAAATTTGCACGTGGAGGAGCAGGAGCTGGCTGAAGCGAAGACTCAGCAGGAGAGAGGTTACGCTTGTGGGTAGAGGGAAATGCTCCAAGGAGCATTGCAGTTCCCTCAGAGCTCACAGATTATCAAGAGAATTCGAGTTCTGGAAGCTTTCTTGTCTCCCTCTTGATTCTGTGCTCTCATACAGCAGCATCTGTGAGAAATGCTTCCTATCGTCTCTGACAGGAAAAAGCCTGCGTTACATCACAGAATCACAGAATGGTTTGGGTTGGAAGGGACCTTAAAGCCCACACAGTTCCAGCCCCCCTGCCACTGGCAGGGACACCTCCCACTGGATCAGGGGGCTCAAAGCCTCATCCAACCTGGCCTTGAACACCTCCAGGGATGGGGCAGCCACAGCTTCTCTGGGAAACCTGAGCCAGGGCCTCACCACTTTCATCGTGAAGAATTTCTTCCTAACATCTCATCTAAATCTTCCCCCTTTCAATTTAAAGCCATTCCCCCTCATCCCATCACTCCAGCCCCTTGTAAAAAGCCCCTCTCCAGCTTTCCTGGAGCCCCTTTCAGTCCTGGGAGGCTGCTCTAAGGTCTCCCCAGAGCCTTCTCTTCTCCAGGCTGAACAACCCCAACTCTCTCAGCCTGTCCTCATAGCAGAGGGGCTCCAGCCCTCTGTGGCCTCCTCTGGACCCATTCCAACAGTTCCATATCCTTCTTATGTTGGGGATTCCAGACCTGGAGACAGGACTCCGGGTGGGGTCTCCCCAGAGCAGAGCAGAGGGGCAGAATCCCCTCCTCTCCCTGCTGGCAATGCTCCTTTGGGTGCAGCCCAGCACTCGGTGGTTTCTGGGCTGTGAGCGCTCGTTGCCGGCTCATGTTGAGCTT